>JAHRHZ010000039.1:29048426-29130586 GCA_024137785.1 Ginglymostoma cirratum
TTTCTGAAGGAGGGTCCAGACCCGAAACGTCAGCTTTCCTGCTCCTCTGATGCTGCCTGGCCTGCTGTGTTCATCCAGCTCCACATCTTGTTATCTCATATGTTGGACAGTTACGAGGACCATATAATGGCAAATATAATGTTGTTAAAGAGATACAGAGTCACATGAAAAGCTATTTGTCCGAGAGGATAACAACTGAAAATTCGCACAAAAGTCTTATAACATAAAAAGGTAGTGAATGGAGGAATGCCACAATTATAGGGAAAGCCATGATCAAATACAAACATTATTTAGCTGGGCAAAACATAAAGGCAGATAAGCACCCCCGTTCCAATAGCTTGCGTCCAACAATCCTAAAAGAAACAGCTACAGAGATATTGTTTGCACTAATCGTAATTTTTCAAAAATATTTGGCAGGAGTTGGCTGCCTGGAGACCAGGGTTTAACTCCCCACTGGGGAGGCTCTTGCTGTTTTAGGGACAGCTCAGTGGTCAGCACTGCTGCCTCACAGTGCCGGGGGCCTGGGTTCAATTCTACCCTCGGGCGACTGTCTGTGTAGAGTTTGCACATTCTCCCCGTGTCTGCGTGGGTTTCCTCCAGTTGATCCCACAGTCCAAAGATGTGCAAGTTAGGAGGATTGGCTATGCTAAATTACCTGTAGTGTTCAGGGATGTGTAGCTTAGGTGGGCTATAGATGGATATGTCTGGGTGGGATGCTCCAAGGGTCAGTGTGGACTTGTTAGGCTGAAGGGCCTGTTTCCACACAGTAGGGATTCGATGATCACTTGACAGATTTAGTAAAGGCATATTATGACCCCATGTTTCCTCTAACTCTGAGATGCTATTGGTTTTAATTGGCAGTTCAAGAGCTATCAGGATTTTTGACAAGGTTAAGATGACTGGCAGGGGCATGTGACTTTGCTTTAACCCTTAATGACATGCTGAGGCACTGTTTGGTATGTGAGATTAACAACATAACCTTGCAAAAGCACCTACGTGCTGAAACTGGTTTTCTCATTGGAAAATGTGGCAAGTGTAAGGTACAGGAAATGGATATCCTTACCTGGCTGACTGACCTTGAGGAACACCACTTGAGTGTAGGCAACTGTAGACCCTCACACAGGATATATCCTGAACAGAGGGACCCCAGGTGAGCCCAGAGCAAAACCTCAAAACAAGCTAAGCCTCAGCCAAATGGCTAAAATGCTCCTCAAGATCTGGCCCAGCAAGCCATTGCAGTTGCTGCTGGTATGCAGACTTGAGACAGTAAAGGAGTTCTACAAGGCCAGACTTCAGTAAGAGAATTCATAGCTGGTATCCAGGAGAGTGCACACCCAAAAAATCTACATGCACGTGGTTTGGAACAGTTAAAATGCTTAGCAACATCTAAATCAGAACCAATGAAAATAAATGTCTTGTTAATTGGTCAGCTGATTCTCATGGAGGTCGATACCGGTGCAGCTGTATCAGTGATTGCAGAACCAGTCTTTAACAACATTCACTCTGGACTCCAACCCTTAAGTTTGTACAAGACTTTGATGCCACTGAGAATGTGTGCTGGGGAATCATTACAGATTAGGGGTATGGCTTTGGTTCTGGTCTCCTGTGAGAAGCAATTAGTGCAGTTCCTTGGATTGTAGTAAAAGGCTTGGGCCCAAACTTGATGGGGCAGACTTGGTTGAGAAAGATTCACCTGATTGGCTCAACATTTTTTGATTAGAAAATGGCTGCCTGAATGGATTCCTAATTAAATACCCAGAAGATTTTCAGGAAGCTCAAGGGACTATCAAAGGAACCAAGGTCACCTAACATGTTGACCAGGTAGCAATTCCATGATTCTGCAAGGCCCATGCATGCCGTTTGCCTTACATACAAAAGTTAAAGGCAGAAATCAGAAGGCTGGAAAATGAAGGAATCATCAAAGCTGTACAGTTTGCGGAATGGGCAACTCTGGTCATATCAATTGTGAAGCCTGATGGGTCAGTTCACCTTTGTGGGGAATTTATGGAAAGGGTAAACTGCTTCTTGCAGCTGGATAAATATCCAATCACTTACACAGAGGACCTGTATGCAAAACTGAAAGGGGGGAGTCCATCATGAAGCTGGACATGAGCCATGCATGCCTGCAATTGTGACTAGATGAGGTTTCCCAGAAGTATGCCATAATTAATACCCATAAGGGTTTGTACCAATATACAAGGCTGCCATTTGGGGTATCATCAGCCTGTGCCTTTTTCTAGCAGACGATGGAGAACAGTTTACAAGGTCCATTCCAGGTTGCCATTTATCTGCTAATAACCGGAAAGACCAACAAAGAGCACTTAGAAAATTTGGACATAGTGCTTAAACATTTCTCCCAGGTGGGCATACACCTTAGAAGGGAAAGATGTGTGATCCAGGTACCCAGGTGACCTATTTGGGCTGTAGAGTCAACAAGACTGGGTTATATCTGTCAGAAGATAAAGTGAGGGCGATCAAAGGTGCCCTGGCTTCCGTGTCTATTCCGGAGCTTAGGTCATTCCTTTGGTTGGTGAATTATTCCAGACAGTTCATATTTAACATGGCCTCCACCTTTACACCCTTGCACCAGCTGTTGGAAAAGGCACAGCCTTAGAAATGGTCATGTAGCCAAGATGTAGCCTTTAGGGAAGTGAAAAAACAGCTATCGTCATCTAAGGTGTCGATCCACTATGATTCCAAATGAAATGTGATGCTGACTTGCAATGCCTTCCCATATGGTATCGGGTAGTGTTGCCTTACTGGTGGCCCAGCAAAAAGGAATGCCCAATAGCTAATGCTTCTCAGACTGACATTAGAGCGACTATTCTGCCAGCCAATTTTGCAAGATTTTTTGGAGGCATTGATGGTGATATTTCTCTAGGGATTTGAGGTATCTGCTGTATTTTATCCATCTTCTGAATACAGAATGGCAAGTAACGTTACTGCCCTGTAGATCAGGATCCTGGTGCTATATTTGAGGTCTTTGTCATCACTGTGTTCCTCAGATGGTCAAAGGCTATACTGGCACACTGAAGATGGTGTTGAGTTTCATTGTCAATGTTTGCCCTCACTGAAAGGAATCTTCCAAAGTATGAGAATTGGTTGCCCAATGCTTTCCGTGGATCATAATAGTTGAGTACCAGTGCTGAGCACTGGAAGCAAGCTGGCAGATAAACATTTTCTTGAGGATGCTTAGACTGTTGAATGAAGAATGCAGTCTGCTATGGCAGGAACAGGTGCAGTCATAACTAAAATGTGTTATCAACTTAGTGAAACTGCAAATCAAGACAAGTTACACACCATCAGTACAAACAGCATGTGACAGACGGAGATAAGTGATTCCACAAACAACTGATCAGATCTAGGCTTTGCAGTCCCACCACGTCCAATTGTGAATGGTGGTGGACAATAAAACAATTCACTAGAGAAAGAGGCTCCACAAAAATCCCCATCCTCAATGATGGGGATACCAGCGCATCAGTTCAAATGACAATACTGAAGGATTTGCAACAACTTTATCTACATACCACAGGAATGGTGTGAGATTTCTCATTTCTTCTTGTCATAATGAAATGGCTGAAGCTGCAAAAGCAATGGGCCTTGAAGATATTCTGGCAATAAAACTGAAGACTTGCACTCTAGCATTTGTTCTGCCCCTGGATGATTTGTTTCAGCAAAGCAACAATACATGCAGGACAGCCAAATACAGTCCATCAGTATAGTGTCTGTGATCATAAAGTGATGGAACAGATCAGCATCAGTGCTATCAAGCAACATTTGCTTTGTCTATAAACTGCTCATTGATTTTCAGTTCAGGTTCTACCACGGCCACTGAGCTCCTGACTTCATTACAGTCTTGGTTCAAAGATGGTCAAAAGAGTTGAAATCAAGAGATGTGAAAGTGACTAGCTTTGACATAATCGAATGTGGCATCAAGGAGCCCTAGGAAAAATTAAGTCTATAGGAATTGGAGAAAAATCTCCCCTCCACTTCCATCTTGCCTACAATCTCCAGACTTGAAGATCTGCGGGGTGAACCTGCCTCTGGATAGGACACTTTTAGCATGTCTGGTATACAGCCACTAATGCCTCTGGGGTGACCCACCCAAAACTCCAAGACCAACAGGTTTGGTTAAAGCACAGGCTCCTACCGTTCCAGCTGCAGACCTAATACTGCAGCCAGATATAGTGGGGGGAAAAGAAAAAAGAAAACCTTCTGAGGATGACACCTCATTGTAAATGTAGTATCACCTTTATAAGTAAATGTTTATTTTTAGACCACAAGGCCAAAAGATATAGGAGCATAATTAGACCATTCAGCCCTTCAGGCCTATTACGCCATTCAATCATGGCTGAGATGTTTCTCAATATCTATTCTCCCACCATCTCCCCATAACCCTTGATCCCCTTACTCATCGAGAACCTATCTAAGTCTGTCTTAAATGCATTCAATGACTTGGCCTCCACAGTCTTCTGCAGCAATGAGTTCCACAGAGTCACCTCTCTCTGGCTGAAGAAATTCCTCCTCATCTCTGTTCTAAAGTGTCAACCCTTAACTCTGAGCCTGTGTGCTTGGGTCCTAGTCTCTCCTACTGGTGAAAATATTTTCTCCACGTCCAATCTATCCAGGCCTCTCAATAACTTTCAAAGACATCCCCCAACATAACCTGCATGTGAACCTAATTTGAGGTGATATTTTATGGCCCTTATGGCCCCAGTGAAAGAAGGCATTGCTTGCAGGTAGATGGAGATCATGACATGGTGATCTGACCATAACTTCTGTACAGAGTATCGTGTCACTGCCCCACACTCACCTACATTGCATTCTATCCAAGATAAAGGACTGTGGGTCTTCTGTGGCTTCACCACATCATGAGGCACTGATGGTGTAATGTATAATATTTAGTGATGTGGGCAAGCTTGCTTGTGGCCAGGATTTTTAATCCATACAGTAGTTCAATGCATGAGGTTCAAATAATGGATATCATTAACCTGGACTGCATGACTGTCTTTTAATGTTATCGTCCCTTGATCAGGCTCCCTCTGAGGGGAAAAAAAAACACTTACTCTGCCCAATCTGGGTGTGGTGTCAGCCATTTTCTATTTTGATTTAGTACTTGCATTTTGGATAAGGATGGAAGCAAATAGAAGTAACGCTTCACAGGAAGAGTAAAGACTCACAAGCTCAATCTCTCATTCCAGATGACCCTCCCTAAATGAGTCATTTTTTTCACTTTGAACACCCATTCAATCTCTTTGGCTTTTGATCTTCCCCACATTCCTACCCAACCCTTTTTTAAACTGCTTATCTTCCCACTTTACCCTCTGACTTCAGGCATACAGTTTAGTTGTGCCAAATATAGTAATACACTCTGTCCCTCATCAAAGCCAGAGTCGGAGTGATCAACCAACCATGACACCTCCACCACAGTACCCCTTGCTCTTCCAGCCTTTATTGCCTCCACCTCTGCCATTGCCACCACCCCCACTCACTGAGGGTGCTAATATACAGAGTGAAGTTGTTTACCTGATACTTTTTGTCTCTGATTAAATAACATATTTGTTATGACCAGCCCATGCTCTTAGCAGTTGATCAGAAGGCGGACTCTTTGATGCTTGCCTCCCTTATGCCTTCGTCACCATTTGTGCCTTTCCAGAAATTTTTGCCCCTCCCAACTCTGGCATTGAAATTTCTGGGGGTCAAGCTTGTCTCCCTTTACAACATAGGACAATGATTAATCAAGGTTGCAGTAGAATTCCTCTTTGCCTTATCTGTTCCTTATAGGCTTGGGGCATTTCCACAGATGATTGAGTTGTACTGCTTCTGGGTTAAAGTAAACTGAAGGGTCATGAGGCATTCATTTATCCTCGGCATGGCTCACTGAGACAGTCAACTTGCTCATACTTTTTTGGTCAAAGTAACCACAAGGAGCAAGCATTCTTCCTCAGGTATACCCTTCCAGAGGAAAGTCTATTTGCTACCTTGTTCTTCGAGCTTGTTCTGAAAAAGAGTCACACTGGACTTGAAACGTTAACTCCCTCCACAGATGCTGCCAGACCTGCAAGAAATTTTCCAGCATTTTCAGTGTTCGGTGATTGAACTTACTAATTTTTAAAGTTAGATCACATGAGATTTGGGCTGAGCTTGCCAATTGGATACAAGATTGGCTTTATGGTAGGATTCAGAGGGTGATTTTGGAGGGCTGTTTTTCAGACTGAAATTCTGTTATCAGCAGTGTTCCACAGGGATCGGTACTGGATCCACTTTTGTTTGACATTTATAAAAATGATTTGGATGACAATATAGAGGGCATGGTTGGTAAGTTTGCAGATGACACCAAAATTAGTGGTATAGTGGACAGGGAGGAAGGATATCTGAGACTACAAAGAGATCTTGATCATTTGGGTCACTGGACTGAGGAGTGGCAGATGGAGTTTAATTTGGATAAATGTGAGGTATCGGATTTTGATAAAATAAACAAGGGCAGGACTTGTTCAATTAAAAGTAAGGACTTAGGCAGTTCTGTAGGACAGAGAAACCCAGGGACAAAAACAGAAGTTGCTGGAAAAACTCAGCAGGTCTGGCAGATACTGCCAGGTCTGAGCTTTTCCAGCAACTTCTGTTTTTGTTTCTGATTTACAGCATCTGCAGTTCTTTTGGTTTTTATTCAGAAAGACCCAGTGCTTTATGTACATAATTCTTTTAAGTTTGTGTCACACATAGACAGGGTAGTTTAGAAGGCATTTAGTACGTGTGCCTTCATTGCTCAGACCTTTGGGTATAAGGAGTTGGGATTGAGGTTGTACAGGACTTTGGTGAGGCCTCTTCTAGTGTATTGTTTCTAGTTCTGGCCACCCTGTGATTGGAAGGATACTATGAAGCTAGAGAGGGTTCAGAAAATATTTACCAGGATGTTGCCAGGCATGGAGGATTTGATTTATGAGAAGAGGCTGGAGACTGCGACTGTTTTCGCTGAACCGTAGGAGGTTGAGGCGTGATCTTATAGAGATCACCTCTATAAAATCGTGAGAGATATAGGTAAGGTGAATGGCAGCTGCCTTTTCCCTCGGATGGGCAATTTCATGACTTGGGAGCATGTTTTTAAGGTGAGAGGAGAAAGATTTTAAAAAGATGTGAGGGGCAACTTACGTACACAGAGAGTGGTTTGTATGTCGAATGAACTTCCAGAGGAAGTTGTGGATGCAGGTACAAATACCATGTTTAGAAGACATTTAACTAAGTACTGGAATAAGAAATGTTTGGAAGGATATGGGCCAAGAGCAGGCGGGTGCGACTATTTTAGTTTGGGATTATGATCGGTATGGACTGGTTGGACCGAAGGGTCTGATTCCATGCTGTAGGCTCCATGACTTTCTACTGTGTGTCATGTCTCACTCAGGACAGCAATGGCAATGCATGGCATCGGAGTTCCTAGTCTATGTCATTGGTCCAAAATTCAAATCTGTCCTACTTGGATTATACAAGGGGATCCTGATGTTCCAGGTCCCAAACTTCATTTTGAGGGGTTGGAAATGCGTGTGTGGGATCTTCCAACACGGACTGACAGTTGCAAATCGACTGTCACACGGTACTGACAGAGCAAGATGTAATCCAATGGCAGGCATAGCCAAGATGATTGAAGACATGTACTAACACACACGATGTTGCCCCTTAATGGTCACCAACACCCCATCACCACAATACCTCCCCCCCATCCTAGGACCCCACAGTCCTATTTGGTTGTGGGTCAGTATCAGGAAGATAGGATGGTCTACATGTATCAGCATCCTTCACAAATGGCCACTTAGTTTCTACGCCTAAGCAATGCCATTTTTAATTCCTGTGGAATAGAACATTCTGTGCAATTGTCTGCTGAAATTCGAACCAGCTCTACTGCACTTTCAAAAGCCTGAAGGATTTCTGCATCAGCTACATTTTGTTCAATAACAGATTCCATCTAAATAGTGACCTTCCATATTTTCAGCAACAAGAGTATAGCTAGTTCAGCCTATCCCATATCCGTAGGATTGTAAACTAGGAAGGCCTTTTTTTTCTCTATCAAAGAAATAAAAGCTTATTTTGCTTATTGCAAGTGGAATCCCTCCAGTAGCCTGTAAGCTAAATATAAAGCGGCCATTCTTATACATTGCTTACTCGGGCATTCTGCCCACCCACACCATAAAAGCCTAGTTTCTCTGTTAAATGCCCTGCTTTTTCTTTCTCTCTGAGAAGACTCACACCCCAGCAACTATACCAAACAAGCTCTACAATCACTTACTTTTATGTCAGTCTTTTTTACATTCGTAGATGCAGTGATTGAAAATTAGAGTTATTATTAGTGTTGCCAGTTCAGATTGCATCCCTTCTTAGAGGTTTCGTTACTTGACCTTTTATCACCTAATCACCCCACTCAGTCAAACAGTCTTGCTGCAGAGATTTTATTTAATTAAAATACAAAAACTTTCAAGGCAAAATTGGCATGGACAAAATTTGTGTGTTCATTTTCACTGTCTTTAATCAATGTATTTGTATTTAAGATTTGTGCAATTTTTTTGTCTGAATGATTATTCGCGCAGCAAGTATTTTTGTGAGTTTAAAAAATTAAAATTATTTATTATTATACACTTGTTCCAGTTGTTTAAAATGCAAGCCTCACTCATCCATCAAGGAAACTGTCATGCACATGAAGATTCGATATAGATGAAAGTGAAGTGATACATTTAACATGTGTCTTCGTCTCAATCTCTTTTGTGGGAGGCATATAGTTTCTTAAATAGGTCGATGGTTTAGTTGAAGTCAAGCTTTATAAAGCACAGGATTGTCAGCAAGCTGCAAAGTTTCTTTTATTCAAATTTCAGAGGGTTGGTTCTCAGGTGAACTCAAACTTGGAAAAGGTTGGGAGGAATTCCTACTCCTATTTCCAAAGTATTGCTGTTGATTGTCTACTTAGATGTTTTACAAATAGTTTAACGACTTTATGATTGAAAACAACTCCTTGCTGAATTTTTAAAGTAGACAACAAAATGGCCTCCGCAACATGTGACTTGTACAAATTCAGATTCCTTTTACCAGAAAAGAATGGTGTGCTGATTACACACCCTATATTGTCATTTGGTGCATTGAGATGCACCCAACCTAACAGGGATGAGGGAAGCCATCATAATGTAATGAAAGGTAGATGGGATCCATTCACATTTGTTTAACACACATTTGGCTTTAGTGTTTTTCTTTTCCACGGTGAATCAGAAAGATGGGGCTGGATGCAAAACCATGATTCATCTTAAAAAAAGCAGGTAGGAGTTCCTTGAATGGCTGTAGATGCCTGTATTTACTTTGGTTATTTGTTTGAGATTCAAAGTAAATAGTTAACTCCTGAGAACATACATAGGAAACTATGTCATTGATGACCTCACTACCACATAATAACAGTATGAAGAGAGACATTGTGATGAGAAGACTTTAGTGAAGGAGCAGTAGTTTAGATTTCATGTCAAGTGTTCAGTGGTGTAAATAAATGGGTTTAGAAAAGCCCAAGAGCCTAGCTATATTTTTTACTTGAGAGCAAGACCTCACATCATTTCAAATCCAACACTGAAAACCTCAGATGATGGTAAACAGTGAACAGACCCAATACAGCTTGAAGGCCCATCAGGAGCAACTTTAGAGCAGTGGATGAAACTTGTGATTAGATCCATCTGAACACACCAAGCAGGGAAAACCTCAGAAGAGAAAAAATAGCCAGTGACTACCAAAGTAGCAGCACTGGAAGAAAACCTGGACAAAGGTGCAGATCTTGCCACTTCAAGAAATATTTGAAAACATCAAGAGACTGCAACAGGCCTAAAAATGGCAGAATTGGAAAAAGGGATTCATACCCTATCGAAATATCTCAGTGTTCGCAACAAAAATCAACCAAGAACAGTAGATTGTTAGACACAATGGGCAGATGATGTGCTAGCAAGGCAAGGGGTATACAAACAAGCAGTGACCTACAAGGATAAAAATCGAAAGAAAAACAGTGATTGCTGGAAAAGCTTAGCAGGTGTGGCAGCATCTGTGGAGAGAAATCAGCGTTAACGTTTCGGGTTAAGTGAGGAAGGTACACACCAATCTCTATTTTCATGTCAGTAACCTACAAGAATGTTTTCAGTGGTTTTGATTCTTACTGTGATGTTTGGAGTAACATTATAATTGAATGAGCAATTGGTAAAAGTAGAGCAGTCGAGAAGGCTTCAACTGTCACATTAATGACCGCTACCATTTAAAGACTATTATGATTGTGGAATGCTAAAAGACAACTTGATCAGAGTCAGAATAGTTGTTGGAGTTTTAGATGTAAAAATGACCCCGCGATTCCAGTTGCCTGCCACTTCAAAGCAGCACTGTTCCCAGGCTAATATTTTTGTCTCAGGCCTACTGCAATGCTCCAATGAGGCTCAATGCAAACTGGAAGAATAGCACCTCATCTTCTGCTTGGGGACTTTGCAGTCTTTAGGACTCAATAACGAGTCAAATAATATTAGAGCTTGAACACCACTTTTCATGTTAATTATCCACCTCCACACCCCAGGACCTATCATGCTTTCAGCCATTTTCACCCACTCATTAACCCTAATATTGCCTGTCCAGCTTGTTTTTTTTTCCGTGGCTCACTATTAATAATTGCTTTGTCTGCTTACTGTTTATCTCTGACTCTCTTCTGAGCTCCCTTTCACCTTCCCCAGGTAGGGGAATCCAAAATAAGAGGACACAGGTTTAATGTGAGGGGGCCAAGATTTAAAAGGGACTTATGTGGCAAACTTTTCATGCAAAGGTGATGCATACATGGAATGTGCTGCCAGAGGAGGTGGTAGAGGCTGGTTTCAGTTACATTTAAAAGGCATCTGGATGGGCATATGAATAGGTAGGGTTTAGACCAATATGAGCCAAATGCTTGTAAATGGGACTAGTTTAATTTAGGATATCTAGACAGCATGAATAAGTTGGACTGAAGGCTCCTGTTACCATGCTGTACATCTCTATGACTCTAAAACTCTCAGGATTCCTGAGGTTTAGACAAGATCTAATATTAATTTAAAACAGTGCAATCAACCAAAGAGGTTGAGGTTTCAAAACAGAATTACATTTATTAGTGATGAGGGAAAATTACCTTTGAAGAAGCCCTTGGAGCCTTTTCACTACAATGGATACGCTTATGGCAGCAGCCTGGGAAAATGTAAAGAAACTATGCCAAATACTTTCATGTCCCCAATCTGATAGATGGAAGATCCATAGATGTAAAGAATGCTGTGTCTGAGTTGCAGACTGCTAAGTCCGTGAGCAATTCAGTCATTTTAAATCAGTATGTGACTCCAGAAGATTTCTATCCTTCAAAGAAAAGCACCATACAAAAAAAAATTAAAAAGCAGAGAATGAAGAAATCCACTTCCTTGGAGTAATTAAAAATGAACTACTGAGATGCTTCTTTAGAGGTGAATGAACACCCTGTCAATTTCAAACTGGGCACAGGAGAATGCTGGCTCCGTACTGTCAAATGGAGTAACATGGTTCATTTAAATTATTGTCAACTAGACTACAAGGTCCTGGAGGGATCAAACTGAACATAGGAACATAGGAGATGTTGATCTATTCAACAGAAATTATGAAAACCAAAGGGCAGAAAACAGCAGAGTTCAAATACAAAGACAGGGAAATACTTGAAAACTATATGTAATCCAGAGTCAAAACGGCTCATCATGAAGCAGAAAGAATGAAATGGTAGCGTATTACCAAACAGGGAAAGACTGCAAAATTCAGAGACGCAGAGCCGCAACATATTGGAATGCCGATACAACACGTAATTAAGAAGGCTAATGGGAGGCAATGGCCAAGTGGCATTATTGCTGGGTTGTTAATCCAGGGACCCAATTTACGTTCTGGGGATTTGGGTTTGAATCCCACCACAGCATATGGTGGAAATTGAATTCAATAAAAATCTAGAATTAAGAGTGTATGATTTCCATAAATCCATTGTTGATTGTTGGGTAAACCCAGCTGGTTCACTAATGTCCTTTCGGGGAAAAAACTACCATCCTTACCTGGTCGGGCCTACATGTGACTCCAGACCCACAGCAATGGAGTTGACTCTTAACTGACCTCTGGGCAACATGGATGGGCAATAAATGCAGGCCTAGCCAGCGACAACCTCATCGTATGAATAAATAAGAAAAGGCTAATGGCATATTATCATCATTACAAGAGGAATTGAACATGAAATTATGCTATCTTCATTTATACAGTGTACTGAAGAGACCACATCATGATTACTGTGTCTTGGTCTCCTTATTTAAGCAGGGATGGAATGCATGGAAGGTGGTTCATAAGAATTTTACTAGATTGATACCAAGATGAGTGGGTTGTCTTATGTGGAGGGGTTCGACAGGCTGGGGTTATTTCCAATGGAGTTTAGAAGAGAGAAGGGTGACTTGATTGAAGTAAATAAGATCCTGAGTGGTTTTCACAAGGTGAATGTTGACAAGGTGGATGTTGGGCCTGTGGGCCTGTAATCTCACCAGTACCTTTTTGTATACCTCCCACTGTTCTGCTGTGGATCTGTCCTCATGTAACAGTTCCCAGTCTATTTTGGCCAGATCCAGCCTTATTTTCATAAAATCTGCCTTCTGCCAATCCAAAACCCTTTATTGCAGATGATTTTGGATACCATTTGGATACCATGAGGAAGGGTCACCAGACCCGAAACGTTAACTCTGTTTTCTCCTTCACAGATGCTGCCAGACCTGCTGAGCTTTTCCAGCAACTTTGTTTTTGCTCCTGATTTACGGCATCCACAGTTCTTTCGGTTTTTATTTACCATTTGGACTGTTTGGTTTCTGACGATTGCCATTTGGCCTATCAGTTATCATTTGGACTATCAGTTAGCCAAGAACTATTCTAGCAGCACATGGACAGGGTTACTGAGATTTAAATGGCTGTATTTATGTAATTGATAATAATGAGGTCATGAATATGTGAAGGCAGAGCATGACCACACCATGCAAGTACTGATGGTAGCAGCACATTGACACGGATTGGTATTTAACAGCACCAAGTGTCAGATCAATGTCAGCCAGATAAATGTTTTCAGATCTATTTATCTGCCCATAGAGTCCATCAGAATCTGAATAAAATTGAGGATGTTAAACAAATGCTGACCCCACAAGATAAAGGGGATCTGTGACATTACCTTGGATTTTTCAACATTCTTTCTCCATGTAAGGAATATTGATTTTCTCTTTTGTTACTTTGGGGATTAAATTATCCCCAGTCTTCCCTGGACAACATTGCCTACCCATTGGTGGCCAGCTTCTGTTGTGCTTCACTGTGTTTCAAGTGGATAAGGCATCTCCCTCTCTTTCTGCTGGTTAGAAAATTTCTCTATCCCTATTTAATTCCTGAAAGCATATCACTGCTGGCCTAACTCACATTCAGTACCTTATTTGTTTCTAAATTCCATCAGCTCTGCATTGGTTGTCTTAAACTCGATTGGCCTTGTTTTGTTTTAACTCCTATGAGTTTCATTTTGATCCTTTCTACCTTGTCAGGCTCTCTGCTGGTCTCAGGAAAGTTATCTGGCTCTGGTTCTATTTCCTCCATCCTTCTTATTATTGTTTGCAGGATATGTTAGGAACTTCTTCAGCTCCCTGCAGCTGAATAGAGTTTTTATGGTTTCCTCTGTGTCCATTTCCAAGAACCGTTTTTTGACATTTTTGATGAGTGCATTACCTGCTACCCCACTTCCAACAATAGGTCCACTTCTCCACAGGTGATCTGAGCAGTCTCTACTCTTGTGACTCAGTTACTATATTGATGGATTTTCACATGGGGAGCTTTTAGATATGTACCAGTTAAGCCCATTTATGAGTACTGTGGAAGTTGTCTTGCTTTTGGACAGCAATTCAGCAACCTTTGCTACAGGCAGTGTTTCAAAACACTCTGTCTCTCTAGTAATGGTTCTTGCTCTTTTATGTTACAAAAAGAGCCATTGTCCCTCTCTGTGAGTAACCTTCATAGATATCTTGCCCCACCTCAGTGTGATTTGAGTCAAGGATCAGGACTTTCAAAGCTATAGACACATTTCTGACCTTGAAAAACTGCTAATGTTGGCTGTTTGATGAACCAACTTTTTTTTAACTATATGTCCACTTGCCACAACAGAAGAGCACAAGATGTGTTCCTGCTGATTTACTTTCCAGGTTTTCCCTTTTCAAACTTGAAGAGTGATTGTTCTGGGGAAGGGTCACTGGACCCAAAATATTAACTCTGATTTTTCTTCACAGATGCTACCAGACCTGCTGAGCTTTTCCAGCAGTTCCTGTTTTTGTTCTTGTTGGGAATTGATCTGCCCTGTCTTCCCTGTTTTCCTTTCCTATGGGGTTTACTTCTCTTCTCTTTTCCTCCCTCCTTTTTATCTCCTACTCACAAATATTATTAAATCCACATTTGTTTTAGTTTACAGGTTTATTGGCTGAATCCTAGTCATCTGTCATGATAGTTACATGTCTGACATTGTAATTCTTTATTCCTCTAAGTGGGCTTTGAGGCTATAGAGAAGGCAATTTTTGAAGTCTCTTAATCCTTGTAGATGCGGTTAGCTTTTAGGGCTCAGAAACAACATCTACAGGGGAAGCAGTGGCATAGTGGTAATGTCATTGGACTACTAATCCAAACCCTTACATTAATGTTTTGTGAATTTGAACTGTTTGTAAAGGCAACAGTGAGGGTTAGTGAAGGAAATGCTGTTAATGTGGTGTGCATGGATTTCCAAAAGATGTATGATATAATGCTACACAACAGATTTGTGAGGCAGTCTATTGTTCGTGGAATAAAGGGACAGAAGGAATGTGGATACAAAATTAGGTGACTGTTAGAAAACAGAGACTAATACTGAACTGGTATAGTTTGGCGTGAAAGAAAATTTGTAGTGGATTAACCTGGGGATCAGTATTGCGGCTCTTGCCTTTTCTAATATAAATATATAAATGATCTAGATCTCGTTGTGCGGGAGAGAATTTCAAAGTTTGCATACATCTGTAAAACTTGGGAAAATTGTAAACTGTGAGGAAGTTAGTGTAGAAGTTTAGAGGGACATTGACAAGTTGGTGATGTGACTGAATATGTTGCAAATTAACTTCAGTGCATAGAAGTGTGAGGTGATACATTTTATTACAAAGAACATAGAGACAGTAAGCCCATAAGAAATAGAAACAGGACTAAATCATTTGGTCCCTTGAGCATGCTCCACCATTCAATAGGATCATGGCTGATCCGACATTCCACACCTCCCCTTTCCTGCCCTTTCTATGTAACCTTTGATTCCCCTACTGATCAAGAATCTACCCATCTCAGCTTTAATACACACAAGGACTCTGCCCCCACAGGTTTCTATGGATAGGAGTTTCAAAGACTCACAATGCCCCGACAGGAAAATTCTTCCTCATCTTAAATCGGAGCCCCTTTATCCTGATTCAATGCCCTCTCGTCCTTTCTCGCGGGGTAACATCATCTCAGCATTTACCCTGTCAAGACCTTTATGTACCTGATATGTTTCAATTAAATCACCTGTCATTCTTCTAAACGCCAGTGAGTAGAGTCCCAACCTGACAATCTATATCAGGGACCATCCTTATGAACATTCTCTGAACTGCCTCCAATTAAATGATAACCTTCCTTAATTATGGGGACCAAATCTGCGCACAGTACCCCAGATGTAGTCTCAACAGTACCTTGTACAGTTACAGTAAGACTTCCCCAATTTTATATCCCAACTTCCTTGAAATATGGGCCAACATTCTATTAGTCTCAGAGATAAAAGGTACTGCAGATGCTGGAGAATCCGAGATAACAAGCATGGGGCTGGATGAACACAGCAGGTCAAGCAGCATCATAGGAGCAGGAAAATTAGTCTTCCTGATTATCCACCACACCAGTGTGCTAGCTTTCTGTGTTTTGTGCGCAAGTACTCCCAAGTCCCTTTGTGTGAGGTAATATAAAATAAAGGATATAATTCAAAAGGATACAGTGGAACAAAATATTCTGGGAGCAGGTACATGTACATAAGTCATTAAAGGTAACAAGACATGAAGAGAGAACTGTAAATAAACTGTAAATAAAACAAACAATATTCTTCATTAATATGGTGGTAGAACCCAAGATGAGAAAAGTTATGCTGAATGTTTCATAGGACGCTTGATTAGATCATAACTGGAGTATTGTGTGCAATTCAGGACACCACATTTTTGGAAGCATGTGAATGTACCAGACAGTGTGCAGAAGAGGTTTGTAGGAATGGTTCCAGAGAAAATTCAGTTTAAGGAAAGATTGGAGAAGTTGGGACTGTCTTCCTTGGAGTGGAGAAGAGTAAGAGGAGCTCTGATAGAAGTTTTCAAAATAAGGACCCTTTTGTCCTTAATGGATTTGTAGAATCCCTTTGGATTCTCCTTAACCCTATTTGCCAAAGCTATCTTATGTCCTCTTTTTTCCCTCCTGATTTCCCTCTTAAGTGTACTCCTACTGCCTTTATACTCTTCTAGGGATTCACTCAATCTCTGCTGTCTATACCTGAAATATGCTTCTTCCTTACTCTTGACCAAAATCTCGGTTTCACTGGCCATCCAGCATTCCCTATGCCTACTAGCCTTGCCCTTCACTCTAACAGGAAAATACTGTCTCTGGACTCCCATTATCTCATTTTTGAAGGCTTCTCTTTTTCCAGCCATCCCTTTACCCACGAACATCCACTCCCAATCAACTTTTGAAAGTTCTTGTCTAATACCATCAAAACTGGCCTTCCTCTAATTTAGAACTTTAACTTTTAGATCTGGTCTATCCTTTTCCAACACTATTATAAAACTAATAGAATTATGGCCACTGGCCCTAAAGTGCTCCCCCACAGATACCTTAGTCACCTGCCCTGCCTTATTTTCCAAGAGTAGGTCAAGTTTTGAACCTTCCCTAGCAAGTATATCCACATACTGAATCAGAAACTTTTCTTGTACACACTTAACAAATTCCTCTCCATCCAAACCCTTAACACTATGGCAGACCCAATCTATGTTCGGAAAGTTTGCAGATGATACCAAGTTGGGTGGGAGGGTGAACTGTGACGAGGAAGCAGGGAAGCTTCAGCATGATCTCGATAGATTGAGTGAGTGGGCAAATCAATGGCAGATGCGGTATAATTTGGATAAATGTTAGGTTATTCACTTTGGAAGCAAAAGCAAGAAGGCAGATTACTACCTGACAGGCTGTAAATTGGAAGAGGGGAGTGTGCAGCGGGACCTGGGTGTCCTTGTGTACCAGTCACTGAAGGTAAGCATGCAGGTGCAGCAGGTGGTAAAGAAGGCAAATGGAATGTTGGCATTCATTGCGAGAGGTTTTGAGTACAGGAGCAGGGATGTGTTGTTGCAATTATACAGGGTCCTGGTGAGATCACACCTGGAATAATGTGTCCAGTTTTGGTCCCCTTTTCTGAGGAAGGATGCTCTTGCTCTTGAGGAAGTGCAGCGAAGTTTACCAGGCTGATTCTGGGAATGGCAGGCCTGACATATGAGGAGAGATTGACTAGGTTGGGATTGTTTTTGCTAGAGTTCACATGAATGAGGGAGAATGTCATAGAGACTTATAAAATTCTAACAGGACCTGACAGGATAGCTGCACGGAGGATGTTCCCGATGGTGGGTGTGTCCAGAACAAGGGCTCATAGTATGAAGATTCAGGGTAGACAATTTAGGACGGAGATGAGGAGACATTTCTTCATCCAAAGAGTGGTGAGCCTATGCAATTCATTACCACAGGAAAAAGTTGATGCCAAAACATGGAATGTATTCAAAAGGCAACTAGCTATAACACTTGGGGCGAATGCGATCAAAGGTTATGGGGAGAAAACAGGATTAGTCTACTGAGTTGGACAATCAGCCATGATCATGAAGAATGGCGGAGCAGGCTCAAAGGGCCGAATGGTCTCCTCCTTCTCCTAGCTTCTATGTTTCTATGTAAATCCCCTACCATACCACCCTATTATTCTTACAGATAACTGACATCTCCTTACAAATTTGCTTCTCAATTTCCTGCTGACTACTGCGGGGTCTGTAGCACAATCCTAATAAGATGATCATCCCTCTCTTATTTCTCAGTTCCACCCAAATAACTTCCCTGGATGTATTCCCAGGAATATCCTCCTCACGTACAGCCGTAATGTTATCCCAAATCAAAAATGCCACTCCACTCCCTCTCTTACCTCCCCCCACCCCCACCTTTCTATCCTCCCTGTGGCATCTATACTCTCGAACACTAAACTACCAGTCCTGTCCATCCCTGAGTCACGTCTCTGTAATTGCTATGATATCCCAGTCCCATGTTCCCAACCATGCCCTGAGTTCATCTGCCTTACCTGTTAGGCCTCTTGCTTTGAAATAAATGCAGTTTAATTTATCAGTCCTACCTTTTTCTCTGCTTTTTTTCCTGCCTGCCCTGACCGTTTGACTTGCTTCCTTTCCCAGCTGTACCAGTTTCAGACTGATCTCTTTCCTCCCCGAACCTCCTTGCGTCCTACCCACCCCACCCCCCAGCTCTTTACTGGTCTAAATCCTCCTGAGTAGCTCTAGCAAATCTCCCCTCCAGTTTATTAGTCCCCTTCCAATTCAAGTGCAATCAATCTTTCTTTTATAGGTCACTTCTACCCCAGAACAGATTCCAATGATTCAAAAATGTGAATCCTTCTCTCCAGCACCAGCTCCTCAGCCATGTATTTACCTGCTCTGTCCTCCTATTCCTACTGTCCCTAGCTCATGGCACTGGGAGTAATCCAGGTATTATTACTCTCAAGGACCTCCTTTTTAAATTCCTACCTAACTTTCTACATTCTCTCCTCAGAATCTCATCCTTTGCTCTTCCTATGTTGTTAGTTCCAAAGTGTACAATGACCTCTTGATGGTCCCTCTCCTCTTTGAGAATATTCTGCACCATCTCCGAGATGCTTTTGTACATGACTCTATACTGCTATTTGACACTTGGTCCAACTTATCCATGTTGACCAGGTATCCTCAATTAATCTAGTTCCATTTGTCAGCAGTTGATCCATATCCCTCTAAACCCTTCCTATTCATATACCTGCCAGACGCCTCCTCTAGCAGCTCGTTCCGTAAATGCACCACCCTCTACATAAGAACATAAGAACTAGGAGCAGGAGTAGGCCATTCGGCCCCTCGAGCCTGCTCCGCCATTTAATAAGATCATGGCTGATCTTTTTGAGACTCAGCTCCACTTACCCGCCCACTCACCATAACCGTTAATTCCTTGACTGTGCAAAAATTTATCTAGCCCTGCCTTAAACACATTCAGCGAGGTAGCTTCAACCACTTCACTGGGCAGGGAATTCCACAGACTCACAACCCTTTGGGTGAAGAAGTTCCTCCTGACCTCAGTCCTACATCTGCTTCCCTTTATTTTGAGGCTATGCCCCCTAGTCCTAGTTTCACCTGCCAGTGGAAACAACCTCCCTGCCTCCACCTTATCTATTTCCTTCATAATCTTATATGTTTCTATAAGATCTCCCCTCATTCTTCTGAATTCCAATGAGTATAATCCCAGTCTACTCAGTCTCTCCTCATAATCCAACCCTCTCAACTCTGGAATCAACCAAGTGAATCTCCTCTGCATGCCCTCCAGTGCTAGTATATCTCTTCTCAAGTAAGGAGACCAAAACTGCACACAGTACTCCAGGTGTGGCCTCACCAGGACCCTATACAGCTGCAGCATGGCCTCTCTGTTTTTAAACTCCATCCCTGTAGCAATTACAGACAAAATTCCATTTGTCTTTTTAATTACCTGCTGTACCTGAAATCCTACTTTTAGCGATTCATGCGCGAGGACACCCAAGTCCCTCTGTACAGCAGCATGCTGCAATTTTTTACCATTTAAAACATAGTCCATTTTGCTGTTATTCCTACCAAAATGGATGACCTCACACTTATCAATATTGTACTCCATTGGTCAGATCTTTGCCCACTCACTTAGACTATCTATATCCCTCTGCAGACTTTCAGTGTCTTCTGCAAACTTTGCTGTACCACTCATCTTAGTATCATCTGCAAATTTTGACACACCACACTTAGTCCCCAACTCCAAATTATCTATGTAAATTGTAAACAATTGCAGTCCCAACACTGATCCCTGAGGCACACCACTAGCCACTGACCGCCAGCCAGAAAAACACCCATTTACCTCTTTGCTTTCTACTAGTCAACCAATCCTCTATCTATGCCAATGCATTACCTGTAATACCGTGCAACTTTATCTTATGTAGCAGCCTTTGGTGCGGCACCTTGTCAAATCCCTTCTGGAAATCCAGATACACTACATCCACAGGTTCCCCATTGTCCACCATGCAAGTAATGTCCTCAAATAATTCCACCAATTAGTTAAACATGACCTACCATTCATTAACCCATGCTGGGTGTTCCCAACAGTAGAATTTGTATCCAGATGTCTTGCTATTTCTTCCTTAATGATAGATTCAAGCATTTTCCCCACTACCGAAGTTAAGCTAATTGGCCTATAGTTACCTGCTTTTTGTCTACTTCCTTTTTTAAACAGTGGTGTCACATTGGCTGTTTTCCAATCTGCAGAAACCACCCCAGAGTCCAGTGAATTTTGGTACGTAATTACTAGTGCATTTGCTATCTCCCCCATCACCTCTTTTATTACCCTGGGATGCATTTCATCAGGGCCAGGAGACTTGTCTACCTTTAGCCCCATTAGCTTACTCAGCACTGCCTCCTTAGTGATAATGATAGTTTCTAGGTCCTCACCTGCTATAACCTTCTTGCCATCAGTTTTTGGCATGTTATTTGTGTCTTCCACTGTGAAGACCGACACAAAATAACTGTTTAATGGCTCGGCTATTTCCTCATTCCCAGTTATTAAATCGGCCTTCTCATCCTCTAAAGGACCAATCTTTACCTTCGCCACTCTTTTACGATTTACATATTTATAGAAACTTTTGCTGCCTGTTTTTATATTTTGAGCTATTTTACTCATAATCTATCTTACTTTTCTTTATAACTTTTTTTGTGGCTTTCTGTTGCCCTTTAAGGATTGCCCAATCTATTAGTTTCCCACTAATCTTTCCTAATTGTATGTATTTTGTTTTAATCTGATACTTTCCTTTATTTCCTTAGACAACCATGGTTGACTATTTCTTTTCCTACAGGTCTTCCTTATCACTGGAATATACTTCTGCTGAGCACTGTGAAAAATCATTTTGAAAGTCCTCCACTGTTCCTCAATTGACCCACCATAAAGTTTTTGCTCCTATTTTACCTTACCTAACTCCTCCCTCATCCCATCATAGTCTCCTTTGTTTAAGGACAGGACATTGGTACTGGATTTAACCTTCTCACGCTCCATCTGTATTTTAAATTCGACCATACTGTGATCTCTCCTTCCGTGAGGATCCCTAACTGTGAGATCATTAATTATTCCTGTCTCATTACACAGGATTAGATCTAGGATAGCTTGTTCCCTCGTTGTTCCATTACATATTGTTCAAGGAAATTATTGCAGATGCATTCTATGAACCCCTCCTCAAGCTGCCATGACTGAACTGGTTTGACCAATTGATATGTAGATTAAAATCTCCCATGATAATTGCTGTACCATTTTTACATGCATTAGCTACTTCTATGTTTATTGCGGGCCCCACCACAATGTCATTATTTGGTGGCCTATAGACCACACCTATCAGCGACTTCTTCTCCCTGCTATTTCTAATTTCCACCCAAATGGATTCAACCTTTTGTTCAGTAGAACTTATATCATCTCTCAGTACCGCCCTGATATCATCCTTAAAAATCAGAGCAACACCCAAATTTATTGGGTGAAAGATAACTGTTACCCAGCCGACCACCTGCGCCCGCTCTGGGACTCCTCCTCTGCTCAAGAACTGAAGGCCACAGTCATGTGAGGTAAGACTTTTATATTCGAAA
The DNA here is from genome assembly GCA_024137785.1 of Ginglymostoma cirratum. Taxonomy (NCBI): domain Eukaryota; kingdom Metazoa; phylum Chordata; class Chondrichthyes; order Orectolobiformes; family Ginglymostomatidae; genus Ginglymostoma; species Ginglymostoma cirratum. Next base: position 29,070,449 of record JAHRHZ010000039.1, read on the forward strand.
GCTTACCTTCCCAGGCTGCCCTCACGTTCTCTTCCGGACTCCCGCCGCTCAACAACTGAAGGCCACAGTCACGCGAGGTAAGACTTTTATATTCGAAAGCTTACCTTCCCAGGCTGCCCTCGTGCTCTCTTCCGGACTCCTGCCGCTCAACAACTGAAGGCCACAGTCACGCAAGCTAAGACTTTTGTACTCGAAAGCTTACCTTCCCAGGCTGCCCTCGTGCTCTTCCAGACCCCCGCTGCTCAACAACTGAAGGATGAAACTCTGCATGAAAATGTTGCCCCTTAAGTTCCTTTTAAATCTTTCTCCTTTCACCTTTATACTGTGCCTTCTAGTTTTGGGCTCCTCCACCCAGGGGAAAAGACCTTGGCGATTTACCATATCCATGTCCCTCATGATTTTATAAACTTCCATATGGTCACACCTCGGCATCCAATGTTCCAGGGAAAATAACCCCAGCCTATTCAGCCTCTCCCTATAGCACAAACCCTCCAGCACTGGCAACATCCTTTTAAATCTTTTCTAAACACCTTCAAGTTTCACAACATCCTTCCTATAGCAGGGAGATCAGAATTGCATGCAGTATTCCAAAAGTAGCCTAACCCATGTCTTGTACAGCTGTACCACGACTTCCCAACACCAATACTTAATGCACTGGCCAATAAAGGCAAGCATACCAAATGCCTTTTTCACTATCCTACCTGCCTGTGAATCCATTTTCAAGGAACTATGAACTTGCATTCCAAGGTGTCTTTGTTCAGCAACACTGCCTTACGACTAAGTGTATAAGTCCTGCCCTGATCTACCTTTCAAAATGCAGCACCTCACATTTATCTAAATTAAACTTCATGTGCCACTCCTCGGCCTAGTGACCATTCTGTTCAAGACCCCATTGTACTTTAGGTGACATTCTTCACTGTCCACTACACCTCCAATTTTGGTGTCATCCGCAAATTTACTAAATATACCTCCTATGCTCACAACCAGATCATTTTCTTCAAACAATGACACCAACAAATTACCTGTTCACTTAATTATTTTAATCCATTGTTCAGGTCTGCTATGACACATAGCAAGGCAGGTGGGATTTGACCTCTGACCTCTTGATTCCAGAGGTAGGGATTGTGCTATTGAGCCACAACAGCCTTCATGTGCATTTATTAAATAGCTGCTAATGAGATGTTATTGTGCATAAAATTGACTGCTGCATTCCTGACTTCTCAACCATATGTTCACTTCAAAGTTCTTCATTGACTGTGAAGGAGTTAAAAATTGCCCATCAATTGCACCTAGTCTTGCTCAAGTGTGCCGTGGATCATCCCATTTAATTCACTATCTAATTTCAAACTACAGATACTGGCTTTTTGTTTGAAGCATAATGGTAAAGTGGTTTTAAAAATTTGCATTTGTTTGGCATCTTTCCTAACTCCAAGACAAACCAATCACTTTACAGCTTCAGGAGTACTTTTAAAGTGTAGCAACTGTTGTAATGTGAAAATGCACTGCGCTAAAAAAAAATTTTATCTTTGTTCAAGCATTCTACTGTTCTTTCTTTAAAACAATGAATCCAAGCCAAAACTGCCTAAAAGAAACAAAAAGCAAAGATTTACGAAATAACCAGATTTGGCTAATTTGAGTAAAAATGCCCCTTAACTATTAAAGTGAGACTGCATAATCACCCTTGAAGAATTTGCTTTCCAGGATGTAGCTGTTGGAAAGATTAGACCAATGAACTCATGCCCACACGAATCTGCCTGAGATGCTTAATTTGGAAAAGTAGCTAGAGTAATCATATGCTCTTCTAGACAATTTTAATCAACCTAGTCAGATTCCTTATGCACACCCCTGGAGCAGATGGGATATGAACCCATTCATTCTGGCCCAACAAGCACTCAAATGAAATCAACTCCTGTGTTCTGCCAAAACCCAGAATTGAACCAATGATATTTAGTCCAAAACTCTTCCAATTAAGCATTGCAGTTTATTATTGCTATACAAGACTTGATCTATAATGAATCCTGACCTATTAGGAATTTCGAGAGAAAATCCTGCCAAAGGACATTAAGCATTTTACAATGACCACCCCAATTACTCCAACAAGTGTTTGTTCACTTGACCGGTAAGATAAGTCAGGCGAGTTTAATTATCAAACAAAATGCAACTATCTGATATAAAACGTTGTGGAGCTGGATGAACACAGCAGCATCAGAGGAACAGAATCTCAGATTCTCCAGCATCGGCAGTTCCTACTATCTCTGCAACTATCTTCTCTTCGATAAATACAAAAATGCAGTATGGTGGAGTTCTTTTTAAATGTGATCATTACAGAGGTTTCTCAACTCTTAACGTGTGAGCATGAGTAACTGAGTTGCTCTTCCTCCTCCTCCAGTGAAAGGAACCATTTGTTCTGCCTATATTAATAGGGCCAGTGCATGAAGTGAAACATTTGTCACAAAACTTTTTGTGAGCTTACATATATAACATGTCGCCAGTGAAGAGACAGCTATACATGAGGTTCAACCAATAAGGTCTGTAGGTAATTAAAAACAGAAAATGTGGAGAAACCCTTGGTGGAGAGAGAAACAGAGTTAACATTTTGTATCTGATGTAGCTCTTCTTCAGAACTGGACTATAGGTGCTTGCTTACTTACAGGCATTGGCAGAATCATTGAATCCCTACAGTGTGGAAACAGGCCCTTTGGCCCAACAAGTCCACACCAAACCTCAGAGCATCCCACCCAGATCCACCCCTCTGTAACCCACCTAATCTACACATCCCTGAACACTACGAGCAATTTAGCATGGCCAATCTACCTAACCTGCACATCTTTGGACTGTGGGAGGAAACCGGAGCACCCGGAGGAAACCCACGCAGACACGGGGAGAATGTGCAAACTCCACACAGACAGTCACCCGAGGGTGGAATCGAATGCAGGTTCCTGGTGTTGTGACGCAGCAGTGCTAACCACTGAGCCACCGTGCTGCCCTAAAATGCTTAAGAGCCTCCCCAGTGGGGAATTGAACTGCGGTCTCCCGCGTGACAGGCGGGGATACTAACCACTATACTACCGAGGATGGTGTGAGGTTGTAACTATTGGTGCAATTTATTTTTTGATAAATAAATATCAATAGTTCTTTGATAATTATTAATATTCTGTCAATTAACTTCATAAAACAAGGCATGGATAAGCAACAGGGATAGTAGGATCTGCAGATGCTGGAGAATCTGAGATAACAATTTGTAGAGCTGGATGAACACAGCAGGCCAAGCAGCATCATAGGAGCAGGAAAGCTGACGTTTCGGGCCTAGACCCTTCTTCAGAAATGGGGGAGGGGAAGGAGGTTCTGAAATAAATAGAGAGAGAGGGGGAGGCAGGTAGAAGATGGCTCGAGGAGAAGATAGGTGGAGAGGAGACAGATCGATCAAAGAGGTGGGAATGGAGCCGGTAAAGGTGAGTGTAGGTGGGGAGGTAAGGAGGAGATAGGTCCTCCAGGGAGGATGGACAGGTCAAGGGGGCGGGATGAGGTTAGTAGGTAGGAGATGGGCGTGGGGCTTGAGGTGGGAGGACGGGATAGGTGGAAGGACAGGTTAGGGAGGCGGGGGCGAGCTGGGCTGGTTTTGGGATGCGATAGGGGGAGGGGAGATTTTGAAGCTATTTTGAATATACTTAATGACACAGCCTCAATGGTCCTCTGTGATAAAGAATTTCACAGATTCACTACTCTCTGCAAAAAGAAATTTATCCTCATCTCTGTCTTAAATGGGAAAGCCTTTACTCGGTGATTCTGAAGTCTGGCCTTAGGCTCTCTCGCAAGGGAAACAACATTTCCTCACATATCCTGTCAAGTCCACTGTGCCTCTCATTCAAGAATGACAGGAAAGGGAGAGAGAAAAGGAGAACTGGCAGTGGAGACCATCTGAGTGGTGAAGAAAGAGAATGTCTCAGAGAGTTCATGAACAGAATTGATTTGGGTCGTGTTAGGGAACAAGAAGGGTACAATCCATTGCTCTGTGTAGTCTGTAGAGCACCAACAAGTGGGAAGAATACAGAGAAACAAATCTGCAAGGAAATTGGAGTTACAATCATTATGAAATAGTATAAAAAAGAACATAACTAAAACTCTATTGGCTACAGCTATACCTACTCACATTTCCTCATAAAACAGTCCCTTCATGCTCAGTATTCATCTAGTGCCCTAAACCCCACCTCTTTCTCCGTTACATTGATGACTATATCAGCGCCACCTCATGCTCCCACGAGGAGCTCGAACAGTTCATCCACTTTACCAACATCTTCCACCCCAACCTTAAGTTCACCTGGATCATCTCTAATACCTCTCCCTCCTTCCTGGACCTCTCTGTCTCCATCTCCGGTAACCACCTAAAAACCGATATCCATTTCAAACCCACCGACTCCCACAGCTACCTAGAATGCACCTCCTCCCACCCACCTTCCTGCAAAAATGCCATTCCCTATTCCCAATTCCTTCGCCCCCGCCGCATCTGCTTCCATGAAGATGCATTCCACTCCCGTACACCTCAGATGTCCTTGTTTTTCAAGGACCACAACTTCCCCCCCTCAGTAGTCGAGAATGCCCTTGACAGTGTCTCCCACATTTCCCGCACCCCATCCCGCAACAATAAAAAAAGCCAAAACAGAATCCCCCTCATCCTCACATACCACCCCACCAACCTCCGGATCCAACGCACCACAGTCCGACACTTCCGCCATCTGCAATCCGACCCCACTACCAAAGACATTTTTCCCTCCCTACCCTTATCTGCCTTCCGGAGGGACCACTTTCTCCGTGACTCCCTTGTCCGCTCCACGCTCCCCTCCAGTCCCACCACACCCGGCACTTTTCCCTGCAACCGCAGGAAGTGCTACACCTGCCCCTACACCTCCCCCCTCACCCCATCCCAGGCCCCAAGAAGACTTTCCACATCAAGCAGATGTTCACCTGCGCATCTGCTAATGTGGTATACTGCATCCACTGTTCCCATTGTGGCCTCCTCTACATTGGGGAAACCAAGCAGAGGCTTGGGGACTGCTTTGCAGAACACCTACGCTCGGTTCGCACTAAACAACTGCATCTCCCAGTTGCGAACCATTTCAACTCCCCCTCCCATTCCGCAGATGACATGTCCATCCTGGGCCTCCTGCAGTGCCACAACAATGCTACCCGAAGGTTGCAGGAACAGCAACTCATATTCTCCTTGGGAACCCTGCAGCCTAATGGTATCAAAGTGGACTTCACAAGCTTCAAAATCTCCCCTCCCACTACCGCATCCCAAAACCAGCCCAGCTCGTCTCCGCCTCCCTAACTTGTCCTTCCACCTATCCCCTCCTCCCACCTCAAGCCCCACCCCCATCTCCTACCTACTAACCTCATCCCACCCCCTTGACCTGTCCGTCCTCCCTGGACTGACCTATCTCCTCCCTACCTCCCCACCTACACTCACCTTTATTGGCTCCATCCACACCTCTTTGACCAGTCTGTCTCCTCTCCACCTGTCTCCTCCTCTATCCATCTTCTATCCACCTCCCCCTCTCTCCCTATTTATTTCAGAACCTCCTTCCTCTCCCCCATTTCTGAAGAAGGGTCTCGGCCCGAAACGTCAGCTTTCCTGCTGCTATGATGCTGCTTGGCCTGCTGTATTCACCCAGCTCTACACCTTGTTATCATGGATAAGCAACAGGTAAATTCAGATTTTCCACAGGTAAACATGGGAAGACTGAAAGTATACTGTTAGCAAATTTGAAACCTGGGGAATGAAGGGATCAGTGGCAGCCTGGATATAAAACTGGTTGAGGGACAATAATCAGTGTAGTGGTAAACTGCTAGTTTTCAGACTGGAGGGAAATACATTGTGGATTCCTGCTTTCTTTCATTATAGGTTATTGATTTAAGTGTAGAAGACATCGCTAGCATTTTCCAATTAAAGTGTTTTGTCAAGGGAAATTCATGGTACCTGGTCCACGATAGCTGAGTGTGACATGATTATGGAACTGGGCTCTTGGACATCCAGGCAATTACATGAAGAGATGTCATAGAATCCCTAAAGTGCAGAAATAGGCCATTCAGCCCATCAATTCTGCACTGACCCTCCAAAGAACATCCCACCCGGACCCATACACCCTCACCCTATCCCCATAACCCCACGTTTACTATAGCTAATCCACCTAGTTTGCACAACCCTGGACACTACGGGGCAATTTAGCATGGCCAATCCACCGAACCTGCACATCTTTGAACTGTGGGAGGAAACCAGAGCACCTGACAGAAACCAATGCAAGACAGGAAGAATATACAAACTCCACACAGGCAGTTTTCCAAGGCTAGAATTGAAACCAGGCCCCTGGTGCTGTGAGGCAGCAGTTCTTACTACTTCACCACCATGCCACCCCAAGGGGCTGCAGTGCTCACCACTGCCAGGACCTTCCACTCATGTGAGCAGCCTGTTTAAAAATCATGAAGATTATTTAAGTTGTAACAGCCAAGATTTATTCATCTCACTCAAGCATACCAGATCCTTAATAAAAACCGAAAAACTGTGGGTGCTGTAAATCGGGAGCCAGCAGAACCGAGGAAGGGTCACCAGACTCAGAATGTTCTGATTTTTCTTCACAGATGCTGTTGAGCTTTTTCAGCAACTTCTGTTTTTATGCCAGCTCCTTTACTGTGGGTAGCCTCAGACAAAAGGGATTCTTGAACTGTGATGCTCATGGAGTCATAGAGTCATACAGTTAGGCAACAGGCTAACTGTAGGGGGATGGTGTAGAGGGATGGGCTTAGATTAGTTCACAGGTCGGCGCAACATCGAGGGCCGAAGGGCCTGTTTTGCGCTGTATTGTTCTATGTTCTTCCCTCCAACTCGTCCATGCCAACCAAGTTTCCCAATCAACACTAGTCCCATTTTTCTGCATTTGGCCCATATCCCTCTAAACCTTTCTTGTTCATGTACCTGCTCAAATGACTTTTAAATATTGTAACTGTACCTGCACCTACAACTTCCTCTGGCAATTCATTCCATATTTGAACCACCGATTTTGTGGAAAAGTTGCTCCTCGGGTGTCTTTTAAATATTTCACCCCTTACCTTAAATTAATGCCCTGTACTCCCCTACGCTAGGGAAAAGACTGTTACTATTTCCCTTTTCAATGCTCCTCATAATTTTATAAACCATTATAACCTCATCATTCAACCTCCTACACCTCTGCCGAGCGTGGACAACACTGAGGCTGAATGCAGTGTACAAGGATTGTTTTAGAGCGCACTGTCAGGTTGAATGGGACTCTTTTTACCTATTTAGTTCTAAGCTAAAATTCTGGTCTCCATCACAAAGGCCACCTCTTTCCAAATGTGAAACATGATGTCCATCAGCTTTTGAAAGACATTGAAGCCTCTGTCACTGCTGGAATTGACAGCTACAAGGAGTTCTTGACCAGGTTCCATCCAGCAATCATATGTACCCTCTATAAACTTTAGCTTATCTAAAACCTGAATCCTGTTAAGTGCCATTGACCATCATTGTTGAGATACATTGGCTTCTAGTCCAATTCACACATTGTAATTCTCAACCAACTGCAGAAATCCATTTATGATCCTGTCCCTTCCTATCTTTGTAAAACCCTTGATCTTCACCATCACCAAAACTCTTCACTCTACCCAAGCTGCCAGCTTGTGCACCCTCCCTTCCTTTGCCAAATTAATGGCAAACTGTCCATTAATTGTCGATCCTCTGGTATTTATTCCCGATCAAAAATGACATGGTAGCTCTGTGGTCAGCACTACTGCCTCACAATACCAGGTTCGATGCCACTCTTGGGTGACTGTCTTTGTGGAGTTTGAATATTTTCCCTGGTCTGCATGGATGCTCCGGTTTCCTCCCACAAAGATGTGCAGGTTTGGTGGATTGTTCATATGGAGAGTAAATATAGCCCACCAAATGGCCTGAATTGCTTGTTTGTTAATCTTCACATATTTACAGGTATATTGAGAATAGTAAGGATTCTGGTTTTCTTTAGGTTTTATACTCTACTTTCCCAGTTTTTGCATGCTTTATAGTCCTTCATGTCAAGATCTTGGAGTTAATTTTCACCTTCAATGGTTAGCCAATACCCTGGTCTCATGAATCATCTGTTCCTTAAATAACCAAATAACCCAATGGAAATGAAAATCAGGCAGATTCTGGAATCAGTGAGTGATCTGCTCTTAAGATTACTCTTAAGGTTAAGCAATAAAGCTGAAATTAATGTAGCTTGTGCACAGACTAATCCTTGTCCTAAACCATAAATTCAAGTTGCTTATTCTTTGAAAGATTCCCTTCTTTAACAAGATAGATCCTTATGCTCTTTAATGAAAGCCTATGCAAAGGTGGTGAAAGACAAAATAAATGTTCTAAGACCTTGCCTTATCCTTTTCTGTATAGAGAAAGACTGGAATGTTAAGCATTTCTCGTGACATTTTACATTAGTGTGATCGACATGCATTTACTTATGATTGCCTCACGTCTTCCATTAGATTTAGTGCATCTGCTTCACATTTGACTTTGTTTTTTCAGAAACAGAGAGAGTGAAGAGACCCACACTGTGCTCATTTCTTCATGGTTTAACTTGAGCGCAAATAACTCTGGAATCAGAGTACACCACAATAAATTGTTGTGTTTAATGGCAGCCATATGTTAAAAGTCTGTGAGTCAGACCTCACCTACACCCAGATAATCATTTATAGGCATGGACTGCTCTGAAGAAAGGAATTGGATGCTTACTGCTAAAATTTGCATCACATTTGTTTGTTTGCTGTTAAAATGTTCCTGGCTGTTGCATTGATTTCTATTGAAGCAAACAGTTTAATATATGCAGTAGTTGTTTAATCATGCATCTTGCTTTTTCATAAACCTCTGTCCTTACATTCTTTGATTCATCTCTCAGCTTCCTAAACCAGTCAACAATCATTTTTAAATAAGTACTTGTATTTAAATAGGAACAGATTATACTGTGGAAATATCCCAAGCTGCTTCGTATAATTATAAATACAGTTGATATACAAGCAAATGTGACAATCATTCTGCACCATTCTGCACTATTAACCTCCCACATGTGACAATGAGATGAAATTTTGTCATTTTGGTTGAGGGAGGAATGCTGACTAGGATGGTGTGAGAATGACCAACCTCTCTTTAAATAGTTCCATGGAACTTTTAGCATCCACCTCCATAAATAAAGCCAAACATACTATCCCCAACATTTGAATGGACAAGGGCACCGCCATATCATCAACATAAGAACATAAGAACTTAAAAAACAGGAGCAGGAGAAGGCCATCTGGCCCATCAAGCCTCCTCTACCATTCAATAAGATCATAACTGATCTTTTCATGGACTCAGGTCCACTTGTCTGCTTGCTCACCACAACCCTTAATTCTGTTACTGTTCAAAAAATATCCTTTTTTGCCTTAAAAACCTTCCATGAGGTGCCCTGAACTGCTTCACTGGGCAGGGAATTCCACAGATTCACAATGCTTTGGGCAAAGAAATTCCTCCTTAACTCAGTCCTAAATCTGCTTCCCCTTTTTCTGAGGCTAGTTCTAGTTTCACCACCAGTGGAAACAAACTCCCTGCTTCTATCTTATCTATTCCCTTTATAATTTTATATGTTTCTATTAGATCTACCAACCCACCTTCACTCTTCTAAATTCCAATGAGTATAGTTCCAGTCTACTCAATCTGTCCTCATGAACCAACCTTCTCAATTTTGGAATCAACCCAGTGAACCTCCTCGGCACCCCCTCCAGTGCAAGTACAACCGTTCTTAAGTAAGAAGACCTAAACTGTACACAGTACTCCAGGTGTGACCTCACCAGGACCCTATGTAGCTTCAGCTTAACCTCCTTATTTTTAACTTCCATCCCTCTAGAAATGAAGGACAATATTCCATTTGCCTTCTTAATTAATAAGGGTGCGTGGCATTATGGGTAATGTATTAGCATGGATAGAAGCTTGATTAGCCGACAGAAAGTAAAGAGTGGGGATAAATTGGTGTTTTTCTAGTTACCAGTCAGTGGCTAGTGATGTGCCTCAGGGATCAGTGTTGAGACTGCAAATGTTTACAATTTACAGAGATGATTTAGAGTTAGGGACCTAACTGTTGTGCCTGCAAACCGACTTTTTGTGATTCATGCACAAGGACACCAAAACCCAGGTCCCGTGGCATAACAGCATGCTGCAAGTTTTCACCATTTAAATAATAGCCCCTTTTGCTGTTATTCCTACCAAAATGGATGAACCTCACATTTACCAACATTGTACTTCATCTGCCAGATCCTTGCCCACTCACTTATCCTATCCATGTCTCCCTGCAGACTTTCATTATCATCTGCACACTTTGCTTCACCACTCATTTTAGTGTCCTCTGCAAACTTTGACACACTACACTAGGTCCCTAACTCTAAATCATCTCTGTAAATTGTAAACACTTGCAGTCTCAACACTGATCCCTGAGGCACATCACTAGCCACTGACTGGTAACTAGAAAAACACCAATTTATCCCCACTCTTTGCTTTCTGTCGGCTAATCAAGCTTCTATCCATGCTAATACATTACCCATGACGCCATGCACCTTTATCTTATGCAGTAGCCTTTGGCGTGGCACCTTGTCAAATGCTTTCTCGATATCCAGATACACCACATCCACCGGTACCCCATTGTCCACAGCACTTGTAATGTCCTCAAAGAATTCCAGTAAGTTAGTTAAACATAACCTACTTTTCAAAAACTCATGCTGCATCTGCCCGATGGGACAGTTTCTATCCAGATGTCTCACTATTGCTTCCTCGGCTATAGATTCAAGCCTTATCCCCACAACAGAAGTTAAGCTAATGGGCCTATAGTTACCTGTCTTTTGTCTACCTCCTTTTTTAAACAGTGGTGTCACATTTGCTGTTTTCCAATCTGCACGAACCACTGAATTTAGTAAATTACCACAACCACATTTTCTGTTTGCGCCGCCATCTCTTTCAAGTTCTTTTCCACATTACTTACCATCTCTGATTTTAAAAAAACTCACCCCCTACAGATGCTGTAAATCTAACACAAAAATTGAAAATGTTGGAAATACTAAGCAATTCAAGCAACATCTGTGGAGAGAAAAACAAACTTCGTGTTTCAGAATTCTGTGAACTTTGTTTCCAACATTTTCTGTTTTATTACATACCATTGCTGACTTGAGAAAATATTGCATTCCTTCATTGCTGCGAGGTCAAATCTTGGATGTTGTGGGTAATTTTATTTTACTGCAACAACTGCAGTGTTTCAAGAATCCAAGTTCTTCAACACATGCAAAAGTTTAACATTGACTTCTCAACAGTAATTAAGGGTGAACAATAAATGCCAGTGACACTTGCAAGCCAAGAATGAATCTATAGGCAGATAAGGGCTCAACTGAATGTGTTATGCAAAGAATGGTAATTCTGACAATGCAGAATCTGTTCATATGGAACTGGATTGTCTAGTCTAAACCAAGCTGATATATTACAACAATAATAAATTATGAAATTTGACTAAACATTGTGACGTTACAATCACAATTGGGAATATACAGGTGTACAACGCTATTTAAATGTCAAATAAAAACTGAAATAACTGCAGATGCTGTAAATCAAGAAGAAAAACAGAAGTTGCTGGAATAGCTCAGCAAGTCTGGCAGCATCTGTGAAGAAAAAATCAGAGTTAAAGTTCGGGTCCAGTGACCCTTCCTCAGAACTGATGGCAGCTGGGAAAGCATCAGTTTATATGCAGAAAATGCTATTTTAATGTCGATGCTCATACAACTGCTGAACTTTGTAAACTTTATATTCTAATTTATGGCCCCACCCTTCTCCCTAGCAATTTGTTCATGAACCCCAGAACTGTGCAATCTGTGCATACAGTTAAACCCTGAATTAGATTTCAAGCCCCTATGTTTGTATGAATATCCGTAACGTCACAAACCTCGGCTCAAGCTCACTTTGCAGTTGGTGAAATCTCAGTTACTTTGAATGTTCTTCATTCTAGGTTTTTGTTTATCAATTGTGTAAAGTTGTATATTAGAGTCATAGAGTCACACAGCATGGAAATAGACCCTTTGGGCCAACTCATCCACACCGACTAGATGTCCCAATCTGACCTAGTTCCATTTGCCAGCATTTGCCATATCCCTCTAAACCCTTCCTATTCATATACCTATCCAGATGCCTTTTAAATGTTGTAATTATACTCACCTCCACCATTTTCTCTGGCAGCTCATTCCATACATGCACACCCACCCTCTGCATGAAAAAGTTGCCCCTCAGATCCTTTTTTAAATCTTTTCCCTCTCACTTTAAACCTGTGCCTTCTAGTTTTGGACTCATCCACCCTAGGAAAAAGACCTTGGCTGTTCACCCTATCCATGCCCGTCACAATTTTATAAGGCTCTTTAAGGTCACCTGTCAGCCTCTGACACTCCAGGGAGAAAAGCACCAGTCCATTCAGCCTCTCCTCATTACTCAAACCTTCCAAATCTGCACCCTCTCAAGTTTAACATCCTTCCTGTTGAAGGGTGACCAGAATTGTATGCAATATTCTAAAAGTGCTCTCACCAATTTCCTGTACGGCTATGACATGACATCCCAGCTCCTATATCTTCTTCACCACCCTACAACTTCATTTTCAAGGAACTATGCACCCTAGGTCTCTCAGCAACTCTCTCCAGGGCCGTACTGTTAACTGTATAAGTCCTGCCCTTATTTGCCTTACCAAAATATAACACCTCACATTTATCTAAATTAAACTCCATCTACCACTCCCTTGTCCATGGGCCTTCTGATCAAAGTCCCGTTGGACTCTGAGGTAATCTTCTTCACTGTCCACTACACCACCTATTTTGGTGTCATCTGCAAACTTACTAACCATGTCTCCTATATTCTTGCAACTTTAGAAACTGAGTATTAGTAAAATAAGAATATCCTTTGTTCAATCCTTTACCTTCTCGAATATCCACATTAAATATGGAATCAAATATTTGTATCAGCAAAGAACTTTATTTGAGAAAACAAGCGAGATATATTTCTGAGTCTGAATGCCCAGGAAATTTTTCAAATTTTTACTCAGCTTCCATCATTCACCCTTTAATTGAGAATCAGGATCCATTCTGGAATTCTATATTTGTCTCACAATTGTATAACATTTGAATTGGCAGTATTTTGAATAAGTTAGAAAGTCACTCCAGATTTGATGCTGAGATTAACGTGCGTGTTTCTGGGATCCTCATTGTAAACCACAATTCCCTTATCTCTGTACAGGAGCTAAAGTTTTAAATTCGCTTTTTCTTAATGTGAAGAACAGAAGCTAATCATAAATAGCCTGATGATTTATTCTTCCAGGTCATGGCTCTTGGATGAGATTAGCTGATTCGAGATGACGTCAAAGTTAATTTGCTTTATCCTAGTTACATCTGTCACTCTTTCTATCTGTTAAATAATGTTAGGCCTGAGGTTCAATACTCACTTTTCTATTTAACTGATCACCACTCTTCAGATTAATCCTAAACAAGAATGAGTGGTCTATTTTTAATTAACATTAGAACAATTCGAGTACATGGAATTTGGGGAACAGACTCGCATGGCCTAAGAAGTGCTTAGCAAACAAAGAGTAGGAATAACTGGGTCATTCTGAAGTTGGCAGGCTATGACTATTGGATTCACAGGGATCATTTTTGAGCCCCAGCTATGCATATTCTATATCAATGTTTTGGATGTGGCATTCAAATGTAATCTTTGTTTGCAGATGACACAAAACAGATGAAATTGGGAGTTGTGAGGAGGATCAAAGAATCTCTACAGTGTGGAAGCAAGCCATTCAGCACAATGAGTCCATACCAACCCTCTGAAGGGCATCCCATCCAGACCCACCCCCTAGCCTATCCCTGCAACCCTACATTTCCCATGGTTAATCCACCTAACCTACACCTCCCTGGACACTATGGGCAATTTAGCATGGCCAATCCAACTAATGTGCACATTTTTGGACAGTGATAGGAAACCCACACAGACGCGGGGAGAATGTACAATGCTACACCACCAGGGTGGAATCAAACCGGTCCCTGGTACTGTGAGGCAGAAGTGCTAACCACTGAGTCACCGTGCCATCTGCAGAATGCTTCATTGGGATTTGGAAAGACTACATGAGTGGGTAATAATTTGGCAGATGAAATGTAGATAAATGAGAGGTTATCTGAACCAAAGAAGGGATGGCAGGACAGATGATCAAAAACAGTAAAAACAGTAATTTTCAACTTGAGTCTCAAAAGTGGAGAAAGGGAAAAATTTAGTGTGAATTTTGGAGCTTAAGGTCCAGATGATTAAAACGCAGCCTAAACTATGATGGACAAAAGTAGTGGGAAATGCAAAATAACCCACATTTGGAGGAATGTGAAGCTATCTGACACTAACAGAGTTCGAGGAAATTACATACTTGTGTGCACCCTCCATATTTTCTGTACTTCCCTATAAATGTCAGCATGCTTTCTTCAGCATTTTGATATGGAACATTGCAAAATAAAATATTTCTAGAATGTCCTAATTTGAGAAAGAGTTCAAGTATCCTTGTCTATACTGTAATGGCCTCTCTTCCTTTTACAGTTATGCCTGAGTGTTTAAAAGTTGGTCTGTAATGAACTGCTGGACAAACTGGCTGAAACTTTAGAGGAACTCCATAATTCAACAAAAAAGAGTTTTGTATCATTGGCCCTTCTGATAGTGATGTAAAATATCAGCATAAATAACACATAGAGCTCAAAGTGGCATTTTCAAGGGTCAGAAATATCTAGTAGTGGTATGGCTTCCACAATAAAGCAAGTTATTTCACTATTGGTGAGATAATTAGTGATGATAAGCATGTTCGTGTAACATAGTAGAAACTCCCATGTAGCTAGACAGGGTACATGAAGGAAGTAATGACAAGGAAGTCCAGAACCAGGGAACGTGGTCTAAGATTATGTGGTAGGCCATTTAGGACTGAAATATTTCCTCAACCATAGAATTGTGGAATTCTCTGCCAAAGAAAGCAGTTAAATATATTCAAGAAGGAGTAAGATATGGTTTTTAGGGCGAGAAAGATCAAAGAGTATGAGGTAAACGTAGGAAGAGGATACTGAGTTGGATGATCAACCATGATTTATTTAATGGCCGATCAGGCTCAAAGGAGTGAATGACCTACCTGTCCTTCTATTTTCTATGACTACCTGTACCTTCTACCGTCTGATATAAAATTCCAAAATTCCATGCTTAAACTTCTCCTCACTTTCCTCTTTAAAGACATTCATTTAAACATTCCTGTTTCAGCTATTTTTCAGTCACCTGTCCTAACACCCAGACCTAACTGGTTTTGTCATATTTTGCCTGACTACACTCCAGTGAATTACTTTGGGAGGTTTTACTACATCAAAGGCTGTATTAGATGTTGTTGTAGAGGTTAACTGAGAGCTCAGCGCGCAAGAAAATGATGCTCTCACCACCTGGAGCTATTTACTGCTGCGTTCTGAGCTGCTTTGTGTCCGGAAGCAGAGATAAACACAAGGTTGCAAGACCTCAGGAGGCTGTGCCAAGCAGGTGTCAAGAGTTTATGGAAAGAAAAGAGATAAACTGTAAATAAAGGGCTGAAGCTGTTTTGGTAAATGTTTCCTGAGACTGACAGTTATATAAATGGGGTGCAGTGTAACATAAAAGCAATCAAGCTAAGACCCAAATGCTAACCTTTCCAGAAAGAGAAAACCCCCACTGAGGTTAGTGCCTTAATCACATGTGCCATAGGGCCCGCAAGCTATGTCACAGCATAAAAAGTATTGATTTCTACGCGTTTCAGTGCCACCCATGGGTGCTCAAGTTTCCCTAAGTGGTCAGTTGTAAATGTTCTATAAATTATGTCTGAGCTGTTTTTGAAGAAGAAGAATGACCATCACCTTCATAAGACAATGAGGGATGGATAACAAATGATGACCTTGTCAGTGATTCTCGTATTCTGAGAACAAATAAAACATAGAAAGTTCCCTTGGCTACATTAACTGAACAATCTTAAGAAATTCCTTCAACTATTATTTTACAAAACAACCATGCTGTGATAGGAGGTATTGTAGTGCAGTTGTAGCTTCCCGACTTCTGGATGTAAAGCTTCAGTTGCCACACCTGGTCAATTTTTTTTATTCATTTTGTGGGATGTGGGCATTGCTGGCTGGCCAGCATTTATTGCCCATCTGCAGTTGCCCTTGAAAAGTGATGTTGAGCTGCCTCCTTGAACCGCTGCAATCCACCTTCTGTGGTTTGACCACCCAATGCCATTACAGAGGGAATTCCAGGATTTTGACGCAGCAACAGTGAAGGAATGACAATACGTTTCCAAGTCAGGATGGTGAGTGGCTTGGAGGGGAACCTGAAGGTTGTGGTGTTCCCGTATGTCTGCTGCCTTTGTCTTTCTAGATGTAAGTGGTCGCGGGTTTGGAAGGTGCTGTCTGAGGCTCTTTGGTGAATTTCTGCACTGCATCTTGTAGATAGTACAAACTGCTGCTACTGAGCATCAGTGGTGGAGGGAGTGGATGCTTTTGGATGCAGTGCCAATCAAGCAGGCTGCGTTGTCCTGGATGGTGTCAAGTTTCTTGAGTGTTGTTGGGGCTGCACTCATCCAGGCAAGTGGGGCATATTCCATCACACTCCTGACTTGTGCCTTGTAGATGGTGCACATGCTTTGGGGAGTCAGGTGGTCACGACAGTATTCCTAGCCTCTGAACTGCTCTTGTAGCCACTGCATTTATGTGGTGGGTCCAGCTGAGTTTCTGATCAATAATAACTCCCAGGAAGTTGATAGTGGGAGATTCAATGATGGTAACACCATTGAATGTTAAGGGGCGATGGTTAGATTGTCTCTTGTTGGTAATGGCCATAGCCTGGCATTTGTGTGATGCAAATGTTACTTGCCACTTGTCAACCCAAGCCTGGATATTAGCCAGATCTTATTGCATTTGGACACAGACTGCTTCAGTGCCTGAGTAGTCGTGAATGGTGCTAAACATTATGCAATCATTGGCAAACATCTCCACTTCTGACCTTATGATGGAGGGAAGGTCATTGATGAAGCAGTTGAAGATGATTGGGCCTAGGATACCAAGCTGAGGAACTCCTGCAGAGATGTCCTGGAACTGAGATGACTGACCAACAACCAAGACCATCTTCCTTTATGTCAGGTATGACTTTAACCATTAGAGATTTTGTCCCCGATACCCATTGATTCCAGTTTTGCTAGGGCTCCGTGTTGCCACACTCGGTCGAATGCAGCCTTGATATCAAGGGCTGTCATTCTCCCTTCAGCTCTCAACTTCAGCTCTTTTGTCCGTGCCCATATTTGAACCAACAATGAGCTGAGTGGCCCTGGTGGAACCCAAACTGGGTGTCACTGAGCAGGTTATTTCTGAGCAGGTGCTGCTTGATAGCACTCTTGATGACACCTTCCATTAATTTACTGATGATTGGCTGCAGACTGATAGGACAGTGACTGGCTGAGCTGGATTTGTCCTACTTTTTGTGTCCAGGACATACTTGGGCAATTTTCCACATTGTTGGGTAGATGACAGTGTTGTAACTGTACTGGAATAGCTTGGCTAAGGGAGCTGCAAGTTCTGGAGCATAAGTCTTCAGTTCTATTGCCAGAATATTGTCAGGGCCTGTAGCTTTTGCAGTATCCAATGCATCCAACTGTTTCTCAAATCATGTGGAGTGAATCAAATTAGCTAAAGATTAGTAGCTGTGATGCTGGGGACCACTGGAGAAGGCTGAGATGGATCATCCACTTGGCACTTCTGCCTGAATATTTATGCAAAAGTTTCAGCCTTATCTCTTGTACTGATGTGCTGGGCTCTTCCATCATTGAGGATGGGGATATTTGTGGAGCCTCCTCCTCCAGTGAGTTGTTTAATTGTCCACCACCATTCATACTGGATGTGGCAGGACTGCAGAGCTTAGATCTGATACATTGGCTGTGGGATCACTTAAATCTGCTATCACTTACTGCTTATGTTGTTTGGCGTGCAAGTAATCTTGTTTCGTGGCTCCACCAGGTTGAAACGTCATCTTCAGGTGTGCCTGGTGCTGCTCCTGAAATGCCCTCCTGCAGTCTCCATTGAACCAGGGTTGATCCCCTGGTTTGATGGTAATGGCTGAGTGGGGGATATGCCAGGCCGTGAGGTTACAGATTGTGCTAGAATACAATCCTGCTGCTGTTGATGGCCAACAGTGCCTCATGGATGCCCAGTCTTGAGTTGCTAGATCTTTTCGAAGTCTGTCCCATTTAGCACGGTGATAGGGCCACACAACACAATGGAGGTTATTCTCAATGTGAAGGTGGGATGTTGTCTTCACAAGGACTGTGCAGTGGTCACTCTTACCAATGCTGTCAGGGACAGATGCATCTGCAGCTGGTAGATTGGTAATGATGAGGTCAGGTATGCTTTTTCTCTTGTTGGGTCCGTCACCACCTGCCACAGACCCAGTCTAGCAACTATGTCTCTTAGGACCGACCTTGCTCAGTACTACTGCTGCCGAGCCACTCTTGGTGGTGGGCATTGAAATCCCCCACCCAGAGTACATTTTGTGTCTTCCTCCAAATGTTGTTCATCATGGAGGAGTACCGATTCATCAGCTGAGGGTGGACAGTATGTGGTAATCAGTCGGAAGTTTCCTTGCCCATGTTTAACCTGAAGTCATGAGACTTCATGGGGTCCACACTCAATGTGGAGGACTCCCAGAGCAACTCCCACCTGACTGTATACCACTGTGCCGCCACTTCTGCTGGGTCTGCCTTGCAGTGAGACAGGACATATCTGGGGATGGTGATGGTGGTGTCTGCGACATTGTCCGTAAGGTATGATTCCGTGAATATGGCTAAGTTAGCTGTTGCTTGATTAGTCTGTGAGACAGTTCTCCCAATTTTGGCACCAACCCTCAGGTGTTAGTGAGGAGGACTTCATAGAGCCAACAGGGCTGTTTCTGCTGTTGTCTTTTCTGGTGCCTGGTCAATGGTTTTATTTCCTTTGAGACTTCATAGTGATTGGTACAACTGAATGGCTTGCTAAGCCATTTCACAAGGCAATTGAGAGTCAACCACATTCAACCACCTTGCTGTGGGTCTGGAGTCACAAGTAGGCTAGACCAGGTGAGGATGGCAGATTTACTTCCCTGATGAGTTTTTCCTGACAATTGACAAAGGTTTCATGGTCATCAGTAGGCTCTTAATTCCAGACATTTTGATTTTGAATTCAAATTCCACCATCTACCGTGACAGAATTCAAACCTGGGTCCCCACAACATTATCTGGATCTCTGGATTAATAGTCTAGCAATAATACCTCTAGCCCATTGCTTTCCCCTAGGAGGGGTGTTTGTAATATGGACAAACAGATCGACTATCATTTCGTAAATCCTTCCAATTTGCCTAACGACAAGAACTAAGAACAGAAGGGTTTACTGACCATCATACAGAAGGCAATGACAGACCACTGCAATACTTTCGGTCAGCAGGATGGACGAATGTAATGGAAGTTTAATGCCTAGTCATTGGAAATGAAGATGGGGGAGAAGGCAGACAGGTGTTGCACTATCATAAATATGATGTAGAGGTGCCAGTGTCAGGCTTCGATGGACAAAGCCAGAAGTCACACAACACCGGATTATAGTCCACCAGGTTTATTTGAAATCACAAGCTTTTGGAGCATAGCCCCTTCATCAGGTCAAGTCTTGACAAAGGGATTACGGTCCGAAAGCTTGTGATTTCAAATAAACCTGTTGGACTATAACCTGGTATCGTGTGACTTCTGACTTTATCACAAATATGGTACAGTACATATTTACCCTGTTAAATAAGGCTATAAGACATAGGAGCAGAAGTATGTCATTTAGTCTATCGGATCTGCTCCATCATTCAGTGAGGTCATGGCTAATTTGATGATCCTTGTTGTGATTATAACGAGGTCAATGAGCTGGACTGGACATGAGTTCCCTGATTGAGCCTGTTAATCTGGTCCAAGGCTATTCATTTGTGAACAAAGGATGACTGCTGATGGCTGCCAGCCTCTGAAGAGTTATTTCCATTCTCTGTTCTGAGGAAGGGTCACTGGACCCGAAACGTTAACTGTCAAACAGGCCTAGGCCTGAACAGGTGTTCTGGACATGAGTCTAGAACTGGCCATTACCCATCACCAAGTAGTCAAGTTTTGGTCATTTCTTTTTCTGAAAAAAATTAAACTTGAAAGGGTGCAGAAAAGATTTGCAAGGATGTTGCCAGGGTTGGAAGGTTTGAGCTGTAGGGAGAGGCTGAATAGGCTGGGGCTGTTTTCCCTGGAGTGTTGGTGGTTGAGGGGTAACCTTAAAGAAGTTTATCAAATCATGAGGGTCATGGACAGGGTGAATACCCGAAGTCTTTTTCCAAAATCAATTACGCACCGCTTGTTGTTTGACACAAACAGTCCCCATTAACAACCATTCACCTTTCCAGCCAGATCATTATCAGCTCCTTTGTCTGTCCAATTGTTCTTCTCTCTCTTTAGGTTATATCCTATTGTTTACTCCTTACCCTCCCTATTTTCTGCATATTAACTGACATTTTCCCAGCTACCATTAGTTCTAAGGGTCACCGGACCTGAAATGTTAACTCTGATTTTTTCTTCACAGATGCTGCCAGACCTGCTGAGCTTCTCCAGCAACTTCTGTTTTTGTTCCTGATTTACAGCACCTGTAGTTCTTTCGGTTTTTATTTCAATTCTCAACTCCACATTCCTGTCCTTTCTCCATAACCCTTGATTTCCTCACTAATTACATATCTGTCTATCTCAGCCTTGAATGTACTTAATTAAAAAATCCACAGATTCACTACCCTCTAGGGGCATATTCCATTACCTTTGAAATGAAGGTCAACATTCCATTTGCCTTCACTATTACTGTTGAACTTGGATGCTGGCTTTTTGTGACTCGTGCCAGGACTCCCAAGTTCCCTTCTGTAGCTTTCTGCAGTTTTCCTCCATTTACAAATATTTAGCTCCTCTAATCTTCCTGCCAAAGTACATAACCTCATATTTTTCCACATTGTACTTCATCTGCCAGGTCTTTGCTCATGCGCTTCACTTGCCTATATCTTCCATGGACTCTTTGTATCATGCTCAATACTTAACTTTTGTGTCATCCACAAACGTAGCTTTAGCACATTGACTTTCCTCAACCAGGTCATTAATATATATTGTAAACACTTGTGATACCAGCTGTGATTTTTGTGGCACACCACAGGTCGCCATTCTGAAAATGCCCATTATTCCAACTCTGTATCTTCTATTAAGTCGCCATTCCTCTATCAATGCTTATATACTCTCCAACATCGTGGCTCGTATTAAGTAACCTAACGTGCAGCACCTTATCAAGTGCCTACTAAAAATCCAATATATATTACATTTACAGCTTCCCCTTTATCTATGCTATTTGTTAGCTCCTCAAAGAATTCTAGTAAATTTGTCAGGCAAGATTTCCCCTTCATAAAGAAAGCTATGCTGACTCTGTTTGACCATACTATGTATTTCTGCTCTGCAATTCCATCCATTATAATAGGCTTTAACATTTCACCAATAACAGACAGTAAGTTAACTCATCTATTGTTGCATTTACTTTTTTTAAATAAAGATGTTGCATCGGCAGTTTTCCAATCCTCTGGGACTTCTCCTCAATCTAAGGATTCTTGGAAGATTGCTGCCTGTGTATCCACTATCTCTTGTAGCTACTTCCTTTAATATCATTGGATGCATCCAATCACATCCAGGGGACATATAAATCTTTAGCTTCTTTAGTTTCCCAGGGACTTTTCTCTAATGAGTTATTATATTTATTTTCGGTCCTCCTTTTGCTGTTTGAATAGTTAGTAATTTGGAATGATATTAGTGTCCTCTACTGTGAACACTAATGCAAAGTATTTATTCAGCTTCTCTTGCCATTTCCTGGTTCCTGATTATTATTTCCCCAGCGTCATTCTCTAGATAGCCACCTTCATGAATTCTAGCTGACCAGTGAATGATAGAACTAAATCAGTTTGACGATACTTGGTTGTATTCACTATACGTGGTGGCCTGTAGCTGAGAATACCAATAAAAGAATTATATAACTGTTGTTTGGTGTGTCTAATCTCAATAGCTCCTCAGTGAGTAGGCTGGAATGTTAAACATCCCGCACGTGACACTTTGCATTAATGTGATGGATGAGCATTTAGCCTTTTATCCCTTCCCTATTCCATGGAGTGGTACAAGAGCAGATCCCAAACATGTTTAATTGGTCCTGGTTTTCTTGAAGTAAACACGTGTCAGACCAGCGAAATATGAACCAGATTTGGACTGGAGCCTCTCCAATAAGTGCTACATTCTCCTGCAAACAATGCTCAGCAAGTTTTTATTAGCCCCTCCATTGATTTCTTCTGTTCATTCCTTTGGGGCATAAGTGCATGCTGGATACAGTTCTTTTTTGTACTGTCAGCTCCCTAATACTTTGTCAAAATTACTGTTCATCATGTCTCAGATTAGACAGGGAGGGCAATTTGGCAAGGCTTTCAGATTGTGTCTTCTGATTACATATGCATGTGACAGAGAAAATGGGGAAAGAACGAAAAGCTGAGTTTATCTGGTCTTCACTGAACATCCCACAAATGTTTACATTCCATCAGGGTCACAGACAGTATTGCAAATCTGTTTGATTTACCTGTATCTTGTTATGATCAAGAGAGGGGAGATGAAATGGCTCCCTTGGTTTAAACCCTCTCCGTTGGCCGCAACAAAGATTTTTAATTCATTTTAGCATGCAGCTATATAACATTTCAATTAAAATATAGTGTGTTAGTTCAAACATAGAGGAACAAAGTTTTCTTGAGTGAAAGAGAAACAAATGTTATTGCTTATTAATCCTGACAAAAATAACAAAACATGACATCAAACATCCACACAAACACAGGTACAAAATTTGAAACGGTGGAAACTGTCTCTTACTAAAAAACAAGAACATGCAGTTTAAGATGTCCTTAGAGCTGTTGATGTATTGGGTTTAAGCTGGGACCACAGTTATTTAATTGATGACTTGTATACTCAATAGTGGCAAACTTTGAATTCTCAGTGAATGAATGTTTCTCCAGTTTTCTTTTCACCAGGCATTGTCTTCTAAGAATCTAGAGAAAAACACTGAGAGAAAGCTGTTACAAATCTATCAATCTTTGCGTTGCTTTGCCCAAAAGCAATTGGCTCATGCACAATTCATTAATGTATTCTCATAATTACATTCATTGGTTCTTCAAGCTGAATAATCAGCAAGTGAGCTTTTCATCTCAATAAATGAAAGTTCAAGAAAGGTGTAAATCAAAGAGGAAATACAGATTCTGATTGACTGGTTTCAGTCATTTTGCTGACATGTTAATTTCAATTCATTCTTGTTTATTGATCAGCTAGTTCAATTTGATAGTCTGTTTTTATTACTATCATAACAAATTCAGCCCCTTTCCAGACCTGACTATTCTGCTTCCAACCTAAATAGCTTTTAGCTAATCCCAAAATCTGTGGCCCCTATCATAATTTGTACCCTATTCCATCAATCCCAGATTCAGTCCCAGCCTGACAATCCCTCAATTTTAATTTCTCATGCTTGCTTTCAGATTGTTCCATGGCACAGCTAGCCCCTATCTCAAAGAGTGATAGAGGTATACAGCATGGAAATAGACCCTTCAGTCCAACTTGTTCATGTCGACCATGTTTCCCAAGCTAAACTAGCCCCGTTTGCCTGTGTTTGTCTCATAAGCCTCTAAACCTTCTTATTCAAGTAACTGTCCAAATATCTTCTAAATGTTGCAACTGTACCTTCATCTATCATTTCCTCTGGCACTTTATTCCATATACACACCACCATCTGTGTGAAAAAAATTGCCCCTCATGTCCCTTTTAAATCTTTCCCTCTCATCTTAAAATTGTGCCCTGTAATTTTGAACTCCCCTACCCTAAGGAAAAGACCTTTGTTGTTCACCTTGACAATGCGCCTCATGATTTAATAAACCTCTGTAAGGTTTATAATCCTCAACCTCCAACACCGCAGGGAAAAAAGTCCTAGCTATCCAGTCTCACCTAATAACTCAAACCCTCCAGTCCTGGTAAAATCTTGTAAATCTTTTCTGCACGCTTTCCAACTTAATAATATCCTTCCAATAGCAGGGCAGCCAAAACTGCACACAGTACTTTAAAAATGCCTTCAACAATGTCCTCTACAGCCACAACATGACATTCCAGCTCCTATTCTCAATGCTCTGACCAATGAAGGCAAGCATACCAAATGCTTTCTTCACCATCATGTCCACCTGTGATGCCACTTTCAAGGAACTATGTCCCTCAACTCCTAGGTCTCTCTGTTCGACAATATTCCCCAGGACCATTAACTGTGTAAATCCTGCCCTTGTGTGTCTTACCAAAATGTAACACCTTGTATGTATCTAAATTAAATTCCATCTCCACTCTGTGGTCCATTGGCCCAGTTGATCAAGATCCCATTGTATCTTAGATAACCTCCTTCACTGTGAACTATATCTCCAATTTTAGTGTCATCTGCAAACTTACTTGCCATGCTTCCTATATTCTTATCCAAATCATTTATATAGATGACAAACAAAATGGACCCAACACTGATCCCTATGAGCACTACTGGTCACAAGCCTTCAGTCTGAGAAACACCCTTTTATCACCACCTTCTGTCTCCTGCCATCAAGCCAATTTTGTATTCAATTGGCTAGATCTCCCAGGATCCCATGTGATCTAACTTTACTAACCAGTCTACCATATGGAACCATCTCAAAGACCTTGCTAAAGTCCATGTAGACATTGTCCACCGCCTGCCATCGTCTATCTTCTTGCTCACGTCCTCAAAAATCTCTATCAAGTCTGTGAGGCACAACTACCCACTCGCAAAGCCATGCTGATTATCCTTAATAAGTCTTTGCCTCTCCAATTGCATGTAGATCCTATCTCCCAGAATCCCCTTCAACAACTTACCCACCGCTGATGTCAGACTCACTGGTCTGTAGTTTCCAGGCTTTTCCTTACAGTCTTTCTTAAATAAAGGCACAACATTAGACAACATCCAGTCTTCTGGCACCTCATCCATGGGTGTATATGACCTAAATATCTCTGCTGGGGCAGATCTCTATGACATTCTCTTACACAATCTCCTCTGAGATCTCTACCATCCTCAAAATCTGGGCTTCTTGCATTTTCAGGTTGAAGCAGTCCTCCCCTTGGGAGCATTTTGGACTGTAATAAACAGAAATTTCTTCACTCAAAAAGTGAAATCCTTAGAAATGTTTATTCTGTGGAGGCCAAATTGCTAAATATAGTTGAGAAAGAATCAGATAGATTTCTAGGGGCTAAAAATGTCAGGGGGGAGAGAGAGCAGGAGCAAGGTTTTGAGATAGAGGATTGGAAAGGATCATTTTGTATGGCAGAGAGTTTGATAGACTGAACGGTGTACCTGCCCCTATTTTCTATGTTTCTCTGTTTTTAAAATAATGTATTTTTTCAAATCGTGTCACAATGCAGGCAATCAATGTTTTGACATGAAATGTGATCCAGCAGATATCGTTAACATCTCAGAGCATGGTCCATAACAGCGACAATCTACATGGGCAACACAGTGGTTAGCACTGCTGCCTCACATCACTAGGGACCCGGGTTCAATTCCACCCTTGGGCAACTGTTTGTGTGGAGTTTGCACATTCTCCTCGTGTCTGTGTGGGTTTTATCCCACAGTCCAAAAATGTACAGGTTTGGTGGATTGGCCATTCTAAATTGCTCATAGCACCCTTGAATGTGTAGGCTAGGTGGATTAGCCATGGGAAATACAGGGATAAGGTAGGAGGATCAGTGAGGACTTGATGGGCTGAATGGCCTGTTTCCCTACTGTAGGGATTCTATGATTTGTATTGGATGCATACCGCCCTTACCACATGCTCATAGCACATCCTCCATCCACTTACAACATGGTTTGGCACTTCAGTGCTGTACTTTAGAGCACACTGGTACCTTTAATTGGAGGTTTGCAGTTAGTACAATTTAACAGGCCGTCAACCAATGGATTGGACCCGGGTACATCTCACAGTTCCTCTCTTTCTGTCTTAGCGTTCACTTGCATTGCACCTACTTGGATTCTCACAGTGTCTCTACTCTACAGTGTACTTTGTCTTGCCTTGCTGTTTAGCACAGACGCAAAGCCAGGCAGCTTGTCATGGTTATCAGCAGTTATCAGTCATGAGAGTGGGTATGTCACCTCACTACATCAATCTCATACCTGCAGAATGTGCCTGCCATGTATATGGTAACACACATGTGCATCAAACAAATTGCCATACCTCAAAGTTTAAGGGGAATACTCTTCAGTCAAGTTTCATTTTTTTTCTTTTATTCATTCACAGAATGAGAGGATCACAGGTTAGGCAGCATTTATTACCCACTCTTAATAGCCCAGAGGGCAGTTAAGAGTCAACCACATTTCTGTCGGTCTGGAGTCACATGTAGGCCATACAGGTAAGGACGGCAATTTCCTTCCCTAAAGGGCATTAGTGAACCAGGTGAGTTTTTCTGACAATCGACAATGGATTCACAGTCATCATTAGGTTCTTAATTCCAGATATTCATTTAGTTCAAATTCCACCATCTGCCGTGGCGTGATTTGAACCTGCGTCCCCAGAACATTATCTGGGTCTCTGGATTAACAGTCAGCGATAATCCCAAATGGCCATCGCCTCCCCCTGTTAAGGGAGAGAGCCTCTTGACAAGCAAATTAAGTCAAGCGCAGCCTCCAAGATCAGTCCAAGAGCTTGGTCAGTCAGAAAATTGGAGTAGCCAAGGTCAAGGGGTTGGTACTTCTCCAGTCCAGAGAGTCAGCCATGGTCAATTAAAGGAAGCAACTTAACATTAAAAGGGGAAAGATCATAGAGTTTAGGAATGAAAGGGGTAATGCAGGAGTGGGGATCATTGACAGTCAATGCCAGGCTTCAATGGGAGAGCAGTGCATTACAATGACTGGAATGATGTCATGGTATGCCTGTGGCTCAGGGGTAAAGAGGAGACACAAACAGCTAAATGAATGGGTTGGGTGGGAACATGAGCAAGATCAAAACCTATGGGGTTGAGAGAAAGGGCAATCAACAAGGGAATGTGAAAATGTGGAGCATCACCTAGCCTGTGATGCTGAGTCAGTGATTCATTCTGTAAAGCGCAACTTACATATATTTGAAGGAACAGAACCTTTGTTTTTCCAAATCTATTGTTCTGAATAACTTTAAATGTTATTATTGGTTGTAACATTGACATCTTCCATCATGAATGACTATAAGAAATTCCTTGTAACATTTAGCTTATTATAATTTACAATTGGTTATCCTGTGACTAATGTCAGAACATTTGTATCCAGACAGTAGACGAAGCTCGTCTACTAATTAAAATAATCCTACAGCCTAGGATTATTATTGCAGTCAACAAACGGAAGAAACTAAAGGCTTCTTAAAGTTTCATGCTTGCATTTTAGTCCCTGTCAGAGTACAACGACACAGCTAAAAGAGTAAGAGGACATATTATTGACTTTCACTTCTAAAGAATGTGACTTACGACTTGACTTGGAAAAAAAACTTAGAAATATAAAAACAAAGGACTTAAAAGCAGGAGCAGGCCATTCAGCCCTTTGAGCCAGTAAACTGTTCAATAAGATTATGGCTGATGAGGCTGTGGTTTCAACTTCACTTTCCTATCTGTCTCTTCTGACTTGTGATGTGACATGACATGGGTGGGGGCAGGGGGAATAAATTAGTTACATCTTAATTTTTTAAGCTTTTAGACTTAATCTTATTTGGCTCAATGGCTTCCTACTGGATGAATTACTTCATACGCCCCTCCATTAAATTTCGTCTGCCATGTATCTGTCTGTTTCACACAGCTACATCCTCTTGATAAGAATAAGGAAGAGATGCTAACTATCCTTCTCACTATTAACTACATTTCTGAATTTCATGTCATTTGCAAACTTTGAAATTATATCCCTAGATCATCCACTTCCTGGTTCTTAATATAGTTGTAGAAAGAGCAAACATGCTAACATTAACCAGCAGATACACCACTGTACATTTCCTAACAGTCTGAAAACAACAGCTCTCTGCTTTCAGACATTTTAGTTAATTTCTTATGCCTGCATTCACTTACCCTTTAATCCCCTTTAATTTAATTGGGATTCACCCTTCCTGGCTATCCTCACTATCGGGTTAAAACCAAACTGAGTCATCTGATTGCGGAATCTTCTGCATTAGCAGTATAGCGGTGACACATTGATCACCTAAGCCTGTAACATGGATATTTACTATAAAATGAACATTCCAGTACATCTTATAACAGATCTAATGAGACAAATAGATGCTGACCCAAAGAGGTAGATATTAGGAGCTTAGTCAAGAAGATGGCATTTATGTAGCCTTTTCAAGATGTGAGTGAGAAGTGGAGAGGCAGAGACTTAGGGAGGTAATCCTAGAGGGTAGGTCTAATCTATCCGAATATGCCATCAATAGAAGGAAAAGTGATGAAGGGTGAGGTGATGCATAAAGGCCACAGGCAGAAATATTTTTGCCAATTTCTTTATTAGATCACTTAATGTTTCAATGGATTAATCACTTGTACAGAGCATTTAGCTTGATTTCATTTTTATAGTGCTGATGGATCTATCTGGTAATGTGATTGAATTAGTTAATCTACAGGAAACACATTGTAAATAAAGCAAAATTTTAAACAATATAATGATTCTGAAGGATGCAGATGCATTGTGCAGAGATATTGCTAATCTGAAAGGAACAGTTGTGGTCATTTGTTGATGTTATGAGAGTAGCTGTTCAGTTGCCATTAGCAAAGCCTGCAATTAGCAGTTTCACCACTTAAATTGGACAATTCAAGTAACGGATGTGTGAAGTAAAGTTGCACTGATCAATTCCAGCTTCTTGAGTCATTTTTGTTTGGACAAATAGAGGTCCCGTAACCATGCACTGACTTGTGAAGTAAATTGAGACTGAGGCAAGGTACTGTGAGACAACTCCAAGGTCTGATTGTCCAAAGTGTTTAGGTTCTAATTAAATTAGTTCTGAAGCTTTAGATGGACTATTGACATTATACTAGGGTAGAAGTTCTCCTGGTGGCCTAGCTAACAATCTTCTCTCAATAAATGTCTCCTTACCTCATTGTTTTTCTACGTAATGTTGCTGGTGCAAAAATAATTGCTGTTAGTTAATTTAAAAGTAGCTTACTTTTTAGAGTAGTTATTGTATGTGGAGTGCTTTGAAATTCCTTAATGTGAAGTTATAAACAGAAATCCTTGGCTGTGAGACAGCAAAAAATGTCGTCAGGCCAGCATGATATTCTACTTTAGGATTTTTTAGGGGCCAGAAAGGATCTTTGGAAAAGGAGCCACTTCTAATTTTGAGGCTTAAAAAATAGGAGCTTGCATTTGTATAGCATCTTTAGCAAAGAGGAAAGCCTTAGACTACAGGACAATACAGACAGGATGATCAGATGGGCTGAATGGTGGCAAATAGAATCTAATCCTAAAAACAATGAGCTAATGCATTTAGGGAGAACTACAAGGTAAAGTTGCCATTGACCCACTCTTTCATAAGAGAGAGCTGACTGGTGGTGGGTTTAACCCAAGGATCATCAATACTTCAGGTGAGGTTCATGGTCACCCCAGCCAGTATCGGAATTGAACCCATGGTTGGCATCACAAGCTAGCCATCCAGCCAAATGAGCTAACCTGAACACTAACAAGGTAAGGGAGTACATGTTTAATAGTCAGACCCTTGGAAATACAAAGCATCAGTAGGACCTTGGTGTGCATGTCCACAGATCCTTAAAGGCAGCAGGATAAGCGGATAATGTGGTTAAAATGGAATATGGAAAACTTGTCTTTATTAGTCGAGGCAGTAAATACAAGATCAAGGAGGTTATGATGGAACTGTGTATAAAGTTAGATAGGCCACAGCAGGAGTAATGTGTTCAGTTCTGGTTGCCACACTATAGGCAGGATGTGATTACACCATGTTGATTCACCAGCATGTTGCCTGGGCTGGAAAGTTTCAGCAATGAAGACAGACTAAGTAGGCTGGGTTGTTCTCTTTAAAGCAAGGCTGAGGCAATCGGGGTAGGGGTGCTGATTGGGGTGTACCAAGCCACGAAGGGCAAAGGGAAGGATATAGGAAGAAACTTTGTTCCCATTATAGAGGGGTCAATAAACAAGGGACACAGTTTTAAGGTAAGGAGCGAACAGTTTATAAGTGATTTGAGGGAAAAATATTCACCCAGAATGCGGTGGGTATTTGGAACTCACTGCCTGAAAGAGTGGTAGGGGCAGTAACATTCAACATATTGAAGAAGTATTTAGACAAGCACTGTATTTTTTTGTTTTTCTACTTTTTAATAAGAAGCACTGTAATATTTAACTTTGTAACCTTGAGTCTTTATGTTTCTGCTTTGTACCTGGGTTTCTGTACATATGTACCTTTGCACCTAAGATGGCGCCATAAGTGTTGACCTGTAAGCTTTTCACTGTACTCACATGAGTACATGTGACAGTAAATGTAATTCTAAATTCTAAAATTTCTAAAACTCTATAACATATAAGGTTACAGGCCAAGTGCTGTAAAATTGGACTAGAAAAATTACAGATAACAAGGTGTAGAACTGGATGAACACAGCAGGCCAAGCAGCATCAGAGGAGCGGGAAGGCTGATGTTTCGGGCCTAGACCCTTCTTCAGAAAAATTAGATGCTTGATAACCAACATGGACACAATGATAAAAGGGCCTTCTTCCATGTTGTAAAAGCTCTATGACTCTTTCTATGACTTTTAACAACAACTAAATCTTAAGACACCTCACAGAACCAACTTCAAATAAATTTTGACACTAAGCCATATAAGGAGAAATTAGATGGCCAAAAACTTGGCCAAAGAGTTGTAAGGAATAGTTCCGATATCTGGAAGTATCAACTTGATAACACTCTTAGTTTGTAGTCAGAAGGCTGAGTTTGGATCCTTTGCATACTTTGCTGTGATGCAGAGGAAGCGTATCAAGCATACTGTATTAGCTGCAAATCAGAAAAGAAGTCTTAAATTAGCTGGAAATATTGTAGAAATGTATCCCATAGTGTTAAATGGCAAAGACCATTGTCTGTTATTCCGTCATTTTCTGGGTACATCTCATGAGCTTTTGAGCTGAATAACAATTATACCATAAGGATTGTGAGAAGAAATATAACAGTTAGATTCAATAATAACTCTTTTCTAATTTACTATTGTTCGTGTAAGGGAAAAATTCAATTCTCCCACACTCACAACAAATTGAATACAGATCCAAAAATTAAGACCACATTCTAGAATGTTAATATCTGATCTGTGTTCCCTTTGAACATGGACCCTTCTGGAAGTGCAGGATTGTTGCAAATCTCTTCATACCACACACACACATATTCACACGCACACACATTTACACACACAATTCTTTTTAATGTAATTACTGCTGGATATCTGTCATTGGCTATCCCTTGATCCAAGAATGATGTCTACTCAGAAGTGAACTTGATTTCTGACATGGGTCTTCATGCAACTAAACAGGCCAGGTCTTGATTCACAAATCTTTGGGTGTATAGGACAGGATATTCATAAGGTAGTGATATGCAGAATGCAGGCCCTCTTTCCTTTTATTACTGCCAGCACTCTGTCTCATCATTAAGATATTGCGATGTAAAGCATGATACATTTTCATGGACAATTTATCAACCTTTGAAATGATTGGTAGCAACCACCTCTCAGTCATTAATGTCAATGCTGTTGCACTTCAAGGAGAGTTCAGAGTGTTTGAAGTGTTTTCTTTGTCCTCCCCAGAATGTTGGCTGTTTAAGATCTGACAGAACAGAATTTGGCAAAGGAGATTGTTTTCAGCTATCTGGACACACATCACAACATCAAAGATGATCTTTGAGGAATTTTTCTGATATATTTTCCGAATATCTGATTTTATGAAGGACACTGACATTTGTTCAATAGACCTCCCAGTGAATTCAGAGTATTTGATGAAGATATTACTGGTGGAGTTCCTCTTACAGTACAGGTCTCACTACAATGTAGAAATGTGCTGACAATAGCTGTTCTGTATACTAGGTGTTTGTTGACATGTTGAGGGCTTTGTTGTCAAACTTTCCTGACCATGTTTTGCAGAATGCAGATCTGGTGCAACTGATCCACTGTTGGATCTCCACATTAACATTGTTGGACTTTTGAATGAGGCTGCTGCTAAGGTTTAGGAAGTGCTCAGTATATCATAGGATCTCTGTTTCAACACACGGGAGGCAGAATATTTCACTGACTAGGGTTGGAGCTTTGTTTTTAGCAACATTCAAAGACAGACTGAGTTTCTTGCATACAAGATGACAGTGGCAGAATAGGCAGTGTTTGGACTCCTGTGCCTGAGCTTGTTCTCCTCATCTGCATTTATCTTTTCTTCTTTTTCCTTTGACCCCTTCTTTTCTTTCCTCAAACCTACCTGATAAAGAGACCTCTTTGGCAGGAGGCAGCTTCGATGGGCTCTAGAGCAGCAGCAGCATGGCTGCAGAGACAGTCAGTTGGCGTTTGGAACCTGGAGCATGACTCTGTGTGAAGTAGGTCCTTGATGGCAGTATGACGTGGACCGGAAAGCCAAGAGCGGGACACTCTCCCAGCAGCATGGCGTGGACTGGTGTAGCCTGGAGCAGAATATTCTCTGCAGCATGGCATGGACTGGAAAGTCCAGAGCAGGACACTCTTTCAGCGGTATAGTATGGCCTGGAAAGCCTGGAATGTGAAACTCTCTGTGGCATAGCGTGGGCTGTTAAGCCCAGATGGGACACTCTGCGGTATGGCGTCGGCTGGTGTAGCCTGGAGCAGGACAATCTCTGCTGCATGGCATGGCTGGGAGGCCCAGAGTGGGGCAGTGGTATACTGTAGCAGTGGAGAAGATAGTTGGATTCTCTTTAAGTTCTTTTTTTATTTTTTATTTTGTTCTTTGAAAGCTGCTTATGTAAACACTTTTCACTATATTTTATATTGAATGCACGTGACAACAAAGGATAAGGGATAAATTGAAGAGATCTGGATTAGCTTTCAAATCTGGTATAAAATGGTCAATGACACTATTCATTTGTGAACTGCAAGTCATTTATAACTATGGTGGCCAGTTTGGCATGGAAGCAACTGAAATTTTCCATCTATATAGTCTTAATACAGACTACAGAGGGCAGTTGATCTTTGACAAGATGGATTCAGTGATGGTAATGCCATAGGAAGTCAATGGCCAATAGCTAAATTCTCTCTTTTGGAGATGGTCATTGCCTGATGTTTGTATGGCACTAGTGTTACTTATTGGTCGAAACCTGGATATTGTCAAGGTCTTGCTGCATTTGGCCGTAGACTTCTTAAGCAGCTGAAGAGTTATGAATGGTGCAGATCAATGTTTGATCATCAGCGAACATCCCAGCTTCTGACTTTATGATGGACGGAAGGTTGTTGATGAAATAGCTGAAGATGTTTAGGTCAAAGACACCACAGGAATTCCTGCACAGATATCCCAGAGCTCAGATGACTGACCTCTGACTACCACAACCATGTTCTTCTGTGCCAGACTCCAATCAGAGGAGAATATCCCCCTACTCCACCTCGCCCCCGCCCCCGCCCCCGATTCCCATATGTTCCAGCTAAACCATGGTTTCTTGATCCTGCAGCCAGAAGAAAGTGAATTCTTTTCGTGGCATCTCATCTAACTTTTCTAGATTTGAAGTAAACAAAGGATGCACTTTGAGACAAGTTTAAACGTATTTTTAAAAAACTCAGTTGTAGCTGAGCTTCTCATCACAAAGTGCCTGGAGTTTGCTTTTATGTTAAAAACACAATATAAATGCAATATGTTGCCAGATTCATTGTACAAAAAATATTTAAATATTCTTTACAGGCTTTTTACAATACCTTCATTCTAAACCTGAGCACCACCCAATGTTTCTGGTACCAGATCGCTTGGGTTTGCCACAGTGAGTTTCAACTAATTGTAATCAACTTCACTCCTTTAGTCGTTATAATTTTATTTTAGTTTTCTTTCAGACTCTGGCTTTTCTGACTGTGTTAATATGAATTTATGTATGTGTTTCCATTACATTTACATTAACCCGGCACATTACCACAGTACAAATATATTCTGACTGTGTAAACACTGGATAGGAGTTGGAATCTCAAATCATTTCGACAACCCGGACTGGATTATAAACTGACAAATATTGCTTTGTTTTCAATTGACTTGACTGTATAATTATATTCACGCTAAGCATATTTTGATTACACGGATGTTTTAGTTTCAAACATTTTTGAGCGGATCCAAGTTAAGTGTTGAGTTCACTTTTGAATTGTTTAAGACTGTAATTATTAACTGCTCCAGCAATTTAATCCAGAACTCCAAGTTTTCAGTATTACTCCCCATTTCCTCAGCTCACACACCCATCCCAGAGTGTAGCAGAGTTTGTGATGTGTCTTGCTTTGTGCCCGAGGGGGTAGGACAGTTCATTGCATCAGCTTCTATTTGCTTTAACATATTTAACGGGCTCCCTTCACGCTGCAGAAGTTGATTTCATATGGTACCTGCAGCTCTCCCCGAATGCTATCTTCCCTACTGTCAGCCACTTGACGGGCAAATAAATCCAAAAAGATTTGTCTTCAATCCACTTCTTTTCCCTCCCAGCTGTTTGGCTCTAGGGAGGGACAGATAGCAACAGGGGAAAAAAAACTGTTCCCAACTGACGTGGATGTGATAGACAGACACAGGTGGACGCCGCTTGTCGGGAACTATGGGTGGCTCCAACATCTGGCCTGCTGCCACTGAAATTGACTGTTCAGTTCTGCAGACACACACACCCTGCGCACACCACTAACTTCAGGGAGCTCACGCTGCCAGACCTTGCTCTGGGGATTTGATTTTCGACTGCTTCAGCACCCAGCAAAGAGGAATCTCTCTCTAAAGGACAACTCGGCAGGATAATGGAAAATATTTAACATCATTCCTCCAAGGTTCTGGGGAGACCCGTAAGTTTTTTTCATTTCGCTCCCACTTCCCATCTTGAGTATGATTGACAGCTCATTTCTTTCTGCTTAACTAGGGATCTGTTTGAGTTAAAGCAGGATATAAAAGAATTTCCTAATCTATCAACTAAACGCTTCCCCAAAACCAAATGATGCACTGCCCTCAACCCGTTACGGAGATTTTACCAAGTGTGAGTACCTCAGCCGATGGTTTACCCTCGCTAGGGCAGTTTGAATTAAATAGATGAGGATAATAACGCCAAATACGGGGAAAAAATCCCAAAAGTTTTTAAAGTTAAGGCAACATGAAGTTTTGTTTCTGAAGTTTTAAATATTGTTTTAGCTAATGCGCAGGAACAGATTGGATAAACTGTGTTCTTCCAGCTCCACACTGTGTCTCAGACTCCAGCATCGGCAGTTCTTACTAACTTCTTTAGATAAGCACTTTCAGCACGCTCTGTAACATGAATGCTGTTTATCTGAAACTAAATACTGTGGGTGCAAAACGCTCTGGGTCAGGCGACATAGGTTTCTCTCGTCACAGAGGCCACCTGGACTGCCAGTTAATTTGGAGAAGTCAGTTTCTTTTACATAAGGGCTGGAACTTAAATATAAGAATCCAATATGATTTGCATCTGCTCTTGTTTAGAAACTGCGTAACCGTACTTGTATAACCTTTAATGTAGTTTTTTTTAAAAAAATTGCAGGGGAAATCTGTCCATGTCAATGCTGTGTCCAGGTTTCTGATCCATTTAGACTTGACCAAATTTGTGTAACTGTCGAGTTTGTAGCCAAACAATTGAATTAATTTGGAACAATATTGTACTCTGGAAAATAAATTACTGGAGCTTGAGCAATCTAAAAGATGTCAGTTATTACTATTGCTAGATTTGACAGACCAAGCAGCCTCCTTTGTCATCCACTATATTCTAACATTCATTAATTTAAGTTGGTCTGTCGTGACTTCGGGTTCCAGTAAGTAAGAAATAATCACACTTTTGACTCAAATTGCTGGAGGCTAATGGAAGTACTTCTTTCAGTTTTCCGCGCGGATTATGGACTGATAGGCTGACATATTATTACCAGACACTGATTGTGGTGCAGCAGTGAACGTGCCACCATGGATTATACATTTACAAAGTAATTAGTTTCTAGCTCTCTCGGAATAATAAAATAATCCCCGATTTAAAATACTTATCAGAAAGGCTTCTCACATAGATATCTAATAATGTGTTAAGGCACTGACAGAGATACAAACTTAAGGAAAATGCAGTTGAGATGTTAGAGGACCAACAGAGTGGGTTTTCATGGAGTCATTAGCTGTTGCTTTCCTGCGTCTTGTATTCCTAAATTGAAATTTCCCTCAATTAGTTGTTCACTTCTGGATTAAATAGATAACAGTAAAAGAAAGGTGAACAAGAGATTCAGAAAGTTTTGCAAATTCTTTTATGTCATATTTCTTAGCACTGAGCTTATCCATTATGACTAACCAACTGTAGACTGCATCACGACAGTGTCACTTTTCTCGTCTTCTCATTGTATTTAGAAGCTGATTTTACTGGCTTATACTCTGTACCTCAGATTTTACCAATGGCCTAGCTTATCATATGATCAGATAACTGAGGGTAGAAATTGAAGCATAAGAAGCTCTTTCCATGATCCTTCTTTGGGAACCTAATTATCCAAAGAGCCAGTTAAAACAGGGCTCTTCAGGGATCTAAAGCCTCTGCTTGTGCCCACCTTCAGGGAGTGGAAACGAGGGTATCTGTTGGCCCTTCCTTTCTCTTCTTCCTTTTCCTCCTCTTTCACTTCTATGCCAAGCAGCAGATGAGACCATTTCCTTCTTGCTTTTACATGCAACAGGTGTGTTGTTTCCATAACAAAGATGTTCTCTCAGTAAACAGACGGAAAGTCGAACTTCACTTTTTGCAGGGAAACTGGCTAGATGTATGGAGAGATTTGCCATTCCATTCCCATTCTAGAAAGGATACAGAGGAGATTTACCGGGGTGTTGCCCAGGCTGGTGGGTCTGAGCTATGAGGAGAGATTGAACAGGCTGGGGCTGTTTACCTTGGTGCAGCGAAAGTTGAGAAGAGACCTGATAAACATGTCTCTACCTCTGAGCCAGGAGGCCCAGGTTCAAGTCTCACTTGCTCCAGAGTTGTGTAATAATATCTCTGAGCAGATTAGTTAGATAATATCAATAAGATTACGAGAGGTGTGGATAAAAAAGCACTTTTTCCATTGGTAGAGGGGTCAATAACCAGGGGAAAACATTTAGGAGGCAGAAGGCTAAAAGGAGAATTGAGAGAATCTTTTTCACTCAAGAGGGTGGTGGGAATCTAGAACTCACTGTCTGAAAGGATGATGGATTCAGGAATCTTGTATCATTCAAGCAACATTAATGTATTTACATGTATTTTCATGGCCTCCAGGGCTATGGGCAAAAGTTGGAAAACAGGATTTGTTTAGTCAGATCTTTGTTGAGTGGTGCAGATATGGTAGGCTGAAAAGCCTCCTGTGCTGTAAATATTTATTAGTCAAACTTACCTTGTTGGATGTCAGCCTAGTGTTCAGAGACTACAACCCTAATCTCCATATGTCCAGACTCTTAATTGGCCAATATTTGAACTAGCAAAATCTGAAAATTGGGATAACCTGTTATAAATATAGACTGTAGTTCTCCATACAGACTATGGAAGTGGAGGGTGATAGCCAAGTAGGCAACACAGAAGGTTGGCTGTCCCATTTGAGGGGAATGTGCAAGGATAGGCAAACTATTGCAGTGAGAAGCAGACATACCAACCTCACCAATATCTATAACATAGAAAAAGGCTAACTGGCCCTTTGGGCCTGCTTAGACATTCAATAGGATCATGGCTGATCCAACACGCTCCTCATATCCACTTTCCTGCCCTTTTCTCATAACCCTTGACTCCCTTACTGATCAAGTAAATGCCATTTCTATGGAAGTATTACAGATGCAGTTACACCTGTCCCTGACAGTGTCGGTAAGAGTGACCATCTCACAGTCCTTGTGGAGTCCCACTTTCACATTGAGAATAACTTTCATCGTGTTGTCTGGCACTACCACTGTGCTAAATGGGACAGAGTTCAACAGATCTAGCATCTCAAGACTGGGCATCCATGAGGCGCTGTGGGCCATCAACAGCAGCAGACTTGTACTCCAGCACAATCTGTAACCTCATGGCTCAGCATATCCCCCACTCAACCATTACCATCAAGCCAGGGGATGAACACTGATTCAATGGAGAGTGCAAGAGGGCATGCCAGGAGCAGCACCAGGCATACCTGAAGATGAGGTATCAACCTGGTGAAGCTCCGAAACAGGATACTTGCACACCAAACAGCAAAAGCAGCAAGTGATAGACAGAGCTAAGCGATCCCACAACCATCAGATCAGATCTAAGCTATGCAGTCTTGCCACATCCAGTAGTGAATGGTGGTGGGCAATTAAACAACTCTCTGGAGGAGGAGGATCCACAAATATCCCTATCCTCAATGATGGAAGAGCCTAGCACAACAGTGCAAAAGATAAGGCTAAAGCATTCGCAGCAACATTCAGGCAGAAGTGCCAAGTGGATGATCCATCTCGGCCTCCTCCAGTGGGTCCTGAGCATTACAGATACCAGTCTCCAGCTAATTCAATTCAGTTCACTCCACGTGATATCACGAAAAGGTTGGAGACACTGGATGCTGCAAAGGCTACGGGCCCTGACAACATTCTGGCTATAGTACTGAAGACTTCTGCTCCAGAACTTGCCGCTCCCCTGACCAAGCTGTTCCAGTACAGTTACAACGCTGGTATCTACCTGACAGTGTGGAAAATTGCCCAAGTATGTCCTGTACACACAAAGTAGGACAAATCTAACCCGGCCAATTACGACCCCAGCAGTCTACTCTCAGTCATCAGTAAAGTGATGGAAGGTGTCTTCAACAGTGCTATGAAGCAGCACCTGCTCAGCAATAACCTTCTCAGTGACAACCAGTTTGGGTTCTGCCAGCGCCACTCAGCTCCTGACCTCATTATAGCCTTGGTTCGAACATAGACAAAAGAGCTGAATTCCAGAGGTGAGGTGAGTGTGGCAACAAGGAGCCCTAGCAAAACTGGAATCAATGCCTATCAGTCTGCAAACTCTCTGGTGGTTGGAGTCATATCTGACACAAAGGAAGATTGTCGCGGTTGTTGGAGGTCATTCATCTCAGGTCCAAGACATCTCTGCAGGAGTTCCTCAGGGTATTGTCCACCTTCAGCTGCTTCATTAATGACCTTACCGCTATTATAAAGTCAGAAGTGGGGATGTCCGCCAATGATTGCACAATGTTCAGGACCATTCGTGACTCCTCAGATACTGAAGCAGTCCATGTTCAAATGCAGCAAGTCTGGACAATATCCAGGCTTGGGCTGACAAGTAGCAAGTGACATTCGCACCACAGAAATGCCAGGCTATGACCATCACCTGTAGAGACAATCTAACCACCGTCCCTTGAAGTACAATGGTGTTATCGTCATTGAATCCCCCACTATCAACATCCTGTGAGTTATCATTGACCAGAGACTCAACTGGACTCACCACATAAACACAGTGGCTACAAGAGCAGGCCAGAAGCTAGGAATACTGCAGTGAGTAACTCACCTCCTGACCCCTCAAAGCCTGTCCACCATCACAAGGCACAAGTCAGGAGTGTGATAGAATATGCCCAACTTGCCTGGATGAGTGCAGCCCCAACAACACTCATGAAGCTTGATACCATCCAGGACAAAACAGCCCACTTGATTGGCATTATATCCACCAGCATCCACTCCCTCCACCACCAATGCTTAGTAGCAGTAGTGTATACTATCTACAAGATGCACTGCAGAAATTCACCAAAGATTCTCAGACGGCACCTTCCAAACCCATGACCACTTCCATCTAGATGGACAAGGGCAGCAGACATATGGGAACACCACCATCTCCAAGTTCCCTTTGAAGCCACTCACCATATATCACCGTTCCTTCATGTTGCTGGGTCAAAATCGTGGAATTCTCTCCCTAATAGCATTGTGAGTCAACCTACAGCAGGAGAACTGCAGCGGTTCAAGAAAGCAGCTCACCACCACCTTCTCAAGGGCAACTAGGGTTGGGCAAGAAATGCTGGCCAGCAAGCAACACCCACATCCCACGAATGAATAGAAAACAACACTCTACATACACATACTGTTTATCTTAGTATTCTAATGGTATAGCTGTTACAATTTTAATGTGATTTCCATGATTACTAATCCATTTCACAAGTGATCCTTCGGGCAAAAACATTTGAAAACCAGTGCTTCAGGGAATTAGACCCACAAACATAAAATGGATTCATTCAAAGCAAGAGACAAGTTGATATGATGAGTGCAGAGCCATGGGATGAGTTTTGGAATGCTGTAGCAAGCAGCCTACATAGGCATTGGGTCAAATGGTCAACATTTTCTATGCTGTAAGCTTCAATGGCTCAAAGATTGCCAGATTTAAGTTAATTCCATGCAACAGTAAAATCAGATGCAACACTGCCAAAGACTCAATGATGCATTCCTGGACCACAGGTGCATATTTGTCAAAAGACAACACAGTCCAATCTAGTCTGCCTAGGATTACAATCAGACTCACAATCCAACCTCTAGAGAAGCAAGTGCACATCAATTACTCAGACACATACTTCCAGAAGATTGCCAGGAATGAGTTGCATATTGGTTTGAAATTGGGTTCTCGCAATAGGAAAATACATTTTACTGTCGTGATTTGGCTCACCTTAATAGGAGGAATAAGTAGACTATTTACTTTAAAAAGTCTGAATGAGTTTGGGAGTATAATACATTCGTTACAAAAAGTACCAATGTGAGTTTTTAAGGTCATTCAGCATGTAAACAAAGTGCTGGGTTCATATTTAAAGACAAGAATATAAAAGCAAAGGGATAATATTAAATTTGCACTTAACCTTAGTTGGGCCACATTTAGATCATTTCTGACAAAAAGAATATTGATGTCTGGACAGATAGAAGTGGTAT
Source organism: Ginglymostoma cirratum (assembly GCA_024137785.1). Lineage (NCBI taxonomy): Eukaryota > Metazoa > Chordata > Chondrichthyes > Orectolobiformes > Ginglymostomatidae > Ginglymostoma > Ginglymostoma cirratum. Next base: position 29,111,741 of record JAHRHZ010000039.1, read on the forward strand.
TGGGGTTCTTTTTATGAAAAAAGAGTCTTAGAGGAGACCCAGTGGAGATCTTGAAAGTAGTGAGGAACTCTGAAGAGTTAATGTGGAGAAAGTCATGAGTGAGTTCAGAACAAAGGGCCATATTTCCAATGACCACAAACAGATCAAACGCAGAAATCAGGAATGATGGGAATGATTGCCCATGAATATTTCAGGCATTAAACAGTCTCCAAGGGAGAGGCCTTCATTGGGAACATTGGTTTAGCTTGTTAAAAGTGTAGGATTCCATCTTGATTCAGGAAGTGAAGCTTATGGCAAGCAAAGCGTAAAGGTTTGGAAATTACGTGATTGCTGCTAAAAATTTCTTAACAGAGCTCATTAATGAAGATGCAGGACATTATAGTGGCTGGTACTTGACCTGACAATGACAGGGTGTTTTGGAATGAACTAGTCATTGCAGGGTAAATACCTTTTACTATTCACTTGCTGCTGGAGCTTCCATAAGAACTTTTGATACATTGCTGGAAACTTTCTGAGACACCATCAAGATATCATTAGCACTCTTGTTAACATTTATTCTGAAATTTTTCTGGGGATTTCACTTAAAGAAAATTAGTATTTACGTTTCAAATCATTGGGCACTGTAGGACTCCACATGTGAATGAAAATTATATTTAATTAGTGCTTGATTCAAATTATGGTAATCAGCAAACAGGCCCAAAATGGCACACTAAATTCAGACTTTCAAACAGATGTGTCTGCGCAGCATTTATTTAGTGCCTGGTCTCACCCATTCACCAAAATAACTCCTGTCACTTCACAGATTGATGAGAATGTGAAACTTACTCTCTCTTGGAGTGTTTGCAGCAGATACCATAGAACCCCTACAGTGTGGAAACAGAGGTAAAAGGTACTGCAGATGCTGGAGAATCCGAGATAACAAGGTGTGGAGTTGGATGAACACAGCAGGCCAAGCAGCATCATAGGAGCAGAAAAGCTTGATGTTTCGGGCCTAGACCCTTCATCAGAAAAACATTTTTTTCTGATGAAGGGTCTAGGCCTGAAACGTCAAGCTTTCCTGCTCCTATGATGCTGCTTGGCCTGCTGTGTTCATCCAGGTCCACACCTTGTTATCACAGTGTGGAAACAGGCCATTTGGTCCAACAAGTCCACACTGACTTTCAGAAGAGCCTCCCACCCAGACTTGCCCTATCCCTGTACCCCTACACACCCCCTCCCCCCCCATGGCCAATCCACCCAACCTACACCTCCTGAGAGGCTGCAGCAATTAAGCATGGCCAGTCCACCTAAACTGTACATCTTTGGACTGTGGGAGGAAACTGGAGCACCCAGTGGAAACCCACGCAGCCACAAAGAGAATGTGCAATATCCACCCAAACTGCTGCCCAAGACTGGAATTGAACCCGGGTCCCTGGCTCTGTGAGGCAGCAGTGCTAACCACTGAACCTCTGTGCCACCCAAATGCCAATGCATTTAAAAACAGGATTGGGATAATTTAGGATATTTGGTCAGCATGGATGAACTGGACCGAAGGGTCTGTCTCCATCCTGTACATCTTTATGACTCTATATGTACGAGGGAGAAGAAAATGGGGATATGGGACAGCGTAGTAATTAGAGTGGAATAAAGACTTGTGTGAAGTAATGACTGCTGTAGATCAGCTATGTTGAATGCCTGTTTTTGCTCTGAATGACATGAATGGTTAGTTTTGTCTGTCTTGATTTTGGATGAAGGAAGAATGAGGCCTGAAGTACTATCTGGGATCTTTAACATTTATCTCAACCATTAGCTAGAAAAATCAGATAGTAATTCAGCTTAATGGCTGATGGGTAGCACCTCCTCAGGCCGCCAATAAATTCCCCAAATGATGTACTGCTAGAAAGAGCTGCTCTGCACAGAAAGCACCAAAACACAGTAAATTTGAGTAGTATTTCACTGCTTACTTCTGACAGATTTACAAATTGGGGTAAGCCAATGTGAGTAATACAGGGAGCTTTCCTTCTCTGACTGTGTTTGGTATAGTTGACTGTGGCACCAGTCATTGAGGATAGAAACAATAATCAGCATAGAAGCTTAACTGGCCATTGCCTCATTTCTGTAAGTGGGCCTTAGTTATGCAAAACATTGGATGTTACATTCTATTGAAAAATAATGTCTGTATTTCAAAATTAATTCACTGGATGTGAAGTACTTTGATATGCGGCTGAGGATGTGAAACCAGTTATATAAGAGTAATTATCTCTTTAGAACCCTAGCATTTCATTAATTAGGGAACAAAAATAAATGCTTTGTTTTTGCTTTTTTTATCTGATTTTCCCTTTCTTTGACTTTGCCTTTGACCTCTCCTTTCTCAATTTATTTCCTATCAGTTTCTCCTACACATTGTGCCTCTGATGCTTCTTATTCATCTTCTCAAGTTACTGATCCATTGCTGTTTCTCTTATGCATCTGAAGGATTGTGTCCTTCCCTTCAGCCACATCCTGTTCTGTCCAAATCTGACTCTTATAACCCTGAATGTATCTCTGATTCAGTGTTCACCTATCCCAATAGGCATCAAAGTCTCCATTCTATTATGTTGTGTCTTGTTAAGTCTTGTTCCCCCACAGTGAAAACATCAGAATACTTCTGAAAGAGAGAAATATTTAACATTGTCTCATTCTCCCTTGCAATTCAAATTAATATTGCAACAATAAATATGTCAGGCTCAGTTTTTGTAAGTTCTCATTCTCCCTGTTGTTATTTCTCTTACATTCCAGTTTTAATCAGTAGGTAACAATTGCAAACAGGAACCAAAGTCTGTTTTTATTCAACTCCTCTCCAGTGTCAGGAATCACTCATGGCAATTTGTAGTGCCACCATCATTGACCTATTTGAGATCATTAACAGCTCAGACCAGGAAAAAAAGTGCTGTCAGATGTTACTAGTTGGTTAAACTGCTGTAGTTATTGTTTCAGTCAACTTGAAGCTTTTAATGAAGCTTTTAGCTGTATGGAAAGGCTGCAGCTGTGCCTACAGTTACAACAATTTTGTGCTGAATGAGGCGTGTGGTGCTGTAAATCATTATTACCTTCTGCTGTGGTGAGTCACTCAAATGCATTGTCACCTTCACAATGCAGATGTTCAATAAGACAGCCCAACAGAGAACCTGTTTTCAAAAACTGAACTCCTGAAAATAACTGGGTGAGTGTGTTTTAGCAACCCTGAGCGAGTGAATAATATTCTTCTTACAGCAGTGAGGTTCAGGGGAGATTTAACTCTAGTGCTCAAAATAACGGGAGAGTTTTGAGGAAGTAAATAAGGAGGAACCGTTTCCACTAGAAGAAGGGTTGGTAATCAAAGAACACAGATTTAAAGTAATTGACAGAAGAACCAAAGATGAGATGAAAAGAAACATTTTACATTCTAGAAAGATTTGAGTATGCAGGTTTAATAGTAACGTTCACAATAAAATTGGAAGAATAGTAAAGGCAAACTTTTACAATCAAGAGGGGAAAATCATGAATAGTGGTAATAATTTCAAGGAGACAGCGTAAGCACACTGAGCTGAAAGGCCCCATTTTGTGCTGTATCATTCTATGAGTAATATTGAACCACCATAATACATTTAAGGTAATAGATAAGCAAGAAGGAAATGAGTTAACAAACTTTCATTAAAGCAAACTCTCCCATTTATCAAATTTATATTTAATTTGTTGTACGACACCAGAATTACGGGTAAAACCAGTATTTACTGTCTATTTTTAATTGCCCTTGAGCTATGTTCTTGAACAGTTCATAGTTTATATGATACAACTACAGTGCCATATTTAGTAGCAGTTTGATACAACTGAGTGGCTTGCTAGGACATTTCAAAGGACAATTAGAGATAATCATATTGCCATGAGTCTGGAGTCACGCATAGCTTAGATTTGGTAACCTAGAAACATAGAAGATAGGAGCAGGAGTAGGCCATTTGACCCCTCAAGCCTGCTCCACCATTCATTATGATCACGGCTGATCATTGAGCTTAACACCCTAATCCTGGAACCCCCCCACATTCCCCCTCCCCCAACCCCTGTATCCCTTGATCCCTTTAGCCACAAGAGTTATATCTACCTCCTTTTTGAAAACAAAATAATGCTTTGGCCTCAACTGCTTTCTGTGGTAGGAAATTCCATAGGCTTGCCAGTCTCTGGATGAAGAAATTTCTCCTCACCTTGGTTTCAAAAGGTTTACCTGTGGCACCTGGTTCTGGACTCTCCCCCCATTGAGAACATACTTCCTGCATCTAACCTGTCAGGTTCTGTTAGGATTTTACAGGTTCCTATGACATCCGCCTCATTCTTCTAAACTCCAGTGACTACAATTCTGACTGACTCAATCTCTCCTCATACACCAGACCTGCTATCCCAGGAATCAATTTGGTGAACCTTCGCTACACTCGCTCTATAACAAGAACATCTTTCCTCAGATAAGAAAATCAAAACTGCACACAGTATTCTCACTATGAAGGCCAGCATACAGTTTGCCTTCTTTATTGCCTGCTGGACCTGCACACTTACTTTCAGTGACTGATGCTTGAGTGTAGCCAGGCCTTGTTAAACATTCACCTGTCTCAATTTAAAGATAGCAGATATCCTCCCTTGGAGAACATTATTCATTCAGATGCGTTTTTTATGATAATGACAATTTCATGGTCATCATTACTGAGGTTAACTTTCAGTTTTTGATTTATTAATTTAACTTAAATTACACCAGCTGCTGTTGTGGGATTAGAACCCATATTCACAATATTAGCCTTAAAATTCCAGATTGTTAATCCAATGACATTACCACTATGCCATTGTTTTCTCCCTACAGTTTTGCACCCGTAAAGAGATTAGCTTGTTCTTCCATATATACCAATTGCTGAATTTAAATTCCTCCAGCTTGCATGGCAAGATTTGAATGTGTGAATCTGAAGCAATAGCCCAGGGCTTTGGATCACAAACCTCGTAGCATCATGACTATGCTACCATTCTCTCATTGAATAAAGTTGACCCTGTAGTCAGTTTGCAGTTTGTTTGATTAGCATGCTCATTGTCTGTTTGATTTCCTTACACAGATCACCTCGTGTTTGTCAGGGAGCCAGCCGTTCCAGGTTTTGATTCATATAACCGATAAGGACATCAGATTTTATAGAGCTACCCACATTTGTGTTTGTCTTCCTTCTGTTTCACTGTAGAAGAAAGAATACCTGTCAGAAGCTGAAAAGGTTTCATAAGCTGGCAATGAGATTGGTTTCTCTTCAATCTAATAATAATTCAGTGCAAAGAAGCAGAGGAGACGGAACCTGAAGCCTTTTCACTTGGAAGATTTTTATTGGTACCTGTGAGGAAAATTGGATGTATCTGGACATTTTCCTAACCCTGCCTGAGAGATGCCAGCCAAAACACCAATTTACCTGAAAACAACCAACAACAAGAAAGGCAAGAAATTTAAGCTGAGGGACATTTTGTCTCCTGACATGATCAGCCCTCCTCTTGGAGACTTCCGCCACACCATTCACATTGGCAATGGAGGGGAGCATGACGTTTTTGGGGACATTTCATTTCTCCAAGGGAAATACGACCTGTTGCCTGGAAATCAAGGTCAGGCAAAGCTTAGTCAGTATGGAGGGCACAGTGAATTCTCAAGGGCAAACAGTACCCCAAATTCTACTTTCTCTGAGATGCCCTCACCTGTGCTGAAGAATGCCATATCGCTTCCTAGCATTGGCGGATCTCAAGCGCTCAATCTTCCTCTACTAACTGCTGTAACCTTTGTTTCAAAGCAGGAATTCTCAGCCCCTCCCAAGCCCCCTCGACTTCACCCAGCCACTGAGCAGCATATGCTAGAAAAGGATGAGCACTGTGGGAATGGGCACATTATTACAGAAGGAGGAGAAGTGAAGAAGTGTCCAATGGTATTACAGAATGGTGAAGCCAGCATCAATCACTCACATAAGTTTCTTGGACAATCTAGAGAGTGTAAAATCATGGAGGAAGATTCCACTCATAGCAGTATACAGTGTGGAATGACAAGAATGAACAATTCATCGGAGGATACTCTCCTCAATCTCACCGGCTCACTGCTCTCCCTTCAGCTGGATCTCGGACCTTCAATTTTAGATGATGTACTCAACGTTATGGACAGAAAGCACCAGATGGAAATCAAATAACAAGCAATTCTCAACAAAAGTCAACAATGGAGATCTTGGACCTCTTTCATAATACACTTGAACCACAGAACCTGTATATGTGCCTACTGAACTTGAGGGTGAAATGTCGGTGTTTCCCGCCTGCTTCTTAGAAATGGACTCAGCGTCGTCTGCAGTCGTCATTTGCTCCGAAGAGCATGAAGGACTGCTGTTTGGCTGTGATACAATTTTCAGTGCTGCATTTATGGCAAGAGACTTCTCAACAATTTTTGCTCACATGTTCGACAGAGGGGCAGTTAATTCATGTTTGTGCAGTGTAACTGGGTCTTGCTGAACCTTTTCAATGGCTAGGCAGAATTCTGACACTAGAGCAGAGCACTTTTGTGCAAATTGACTTGGTGTGTTTGGTGCATCCGTGGTATCCATCCTTCATTCAGGCAATTATTAAAATTTAATTTCCTCACAACTGTAATGGTAGTTTGCAACTATCTCTGTCTTTGTCAACTATTGCTTGCTCTTCAAAGAAATTTGTTTTTGTGAAACATTGCTTAAATGTACACGTTACTTGAAACAAGTGCAACATCTGACACAGAATAAAGAAATAATTATGGGATATCATGCAGTGTCAGGTGCCACAGGAATTATTTTCAATGATCCCTTGAAGATGTATTTTCTTCAAGAGACTCTGCCCAGTGACTTCATGAAGCATTATTGTTGATTTCATTCCAGATCAAAATAAGCATCAATGAATATAAGCTGAGCAATCTTTTCTTGCATACTTTATTTCTTGCATAGCTTTTAGCAACAAATTTAATGAATATAAAATTTGATTTGAAAATATAATTCTTCAGTCAACAGTGTCACTGGCATTTGTAACACACCATAGTTTATAGTGAGTAACAGAAATTGATGTACTGTTACGCTTCATACAAGGCTCTCAATGTAAAAGTCCGCAACAGGATAGAACAACTGCAGGTTAGTTTACAACTGCTGGAAGTCATATCATTAACAATGGTGCACATGTATATAATAAATAAATGTAAAGCAGGAAAATGCCAAACATGATATAAAATTCATAAGAAATCACATAGAATCCTTATTGTAACAGATAAAGTTACATTGTCTTTGAGCTATATTAAAGATTAGCAGAAAATGAGGTAACAGTTATGCCTTTTAGCACGGATTATTATAGATGTGACCCAAAAGTGACGGTTCATTGATTTTCCACTTCCCTTCCTAAGAAATAACTACTTTTACTGATTAGTTTGCTTCCTTTGCCTCCTGAGGGCAATGACACCACACCTGTTAAGAGACAGGCTCCACACATGATAAAGTACCGGTGGACCACATGAATGTTAGGGAGTGAACTCCACATGCGTCAGAATTCCTGCTTCACAAATATTCCGCTGAGTTTAGCCCATCACTAACAGGCTCCTTCTTGCCAACACACTACAGCTTTCATCTGAAAGTATACAAAGTGTTTAATTGTTTAATTTTCAACTGTTCTATGTGTCAGCTTGCCTCATGGGGTAACATTTCTAACCAAGATGAGGAATTTATTCACTCAGAGGGTGGTGAATCTTAAGAATTTTTTACCCCAAGGGCTGTGGAAGCTCAGTCATTGAGCAGGTTCAAACCAGCAAGTGAGCAATTTCTGGAGATAAATTGCGTGGAGATAGTGCAAGGAAGTTGCTTTGAAACATAGGAACATAGAGAATAAAAGTAGAAGTTGGTCATTCGGACCATCAAGCCCATTCTACTATTCAACATGACATTGCTGACCCTATACCTCAACACCAAACTCCTGCTCTCTCCCCACAACCCTTGACATCTTTAGTTTCTAGAAATCTGTCGATTTCTTTAATATGCATACTTAAAATGTATTCAGTGACTTCACCTCCACAACTTTATGCAGTGGAGAATTCCACAGATTCACCCCTCTGAGTGGAGACATTTCTCCTAATTTCAGCTGGAAATGACCTGCAATGTATCTTGAGACTGTGACCCATTGTTCTGTCAGTCAAAGGAAACAACATCCCTGCATTCAGTCTGTCCATCCCTGCCAGAATGTCATCCATTTCATTGAGATACCCTCTCATTCTTCTAAACCCAGTGATACAGGCCCGATTGGCGTAAACTCTCTCATACGACAAATCTGCCACCCCAGGAATCAGTCTAGTGAGTCTTCATTGCACTCCTTTTATTGTAAATATATCTTTTGGGTAAGAAAACTAAAATTATACACAATACTCTGGGCGTAATCACCGAGGCCCTATTACAGTTGCAGTAAGACCTCCTTGCTCCTGTACACAAACCCTCTTACAATGAAGGCCAACACACTATTTGCTTTCCCAACTGCTTGCTGCACCCACATGCATTCAATAACCACTGCACAAGGGCACGGAGGTCCCCTTTCCCAATCTATCAATATTTAAATAATACTCTGCCATTCTGTTTTTCATATGGTGTTTTTCATTTGTTTTTCATCAAGTGCACCCAACTCTTGCTCCTCACTGGAGTGGGAGCTGGATGAACTTCGGATCATTCGGGAGGCAGAGTATGTGATAGATAAAAGTTACAGGGAACTAGTTACTCCTGGGCACGAAGAAAGCTGGGTAACTGTTAGAAGGGGGAAAAAGCAGTCAGTGCAGGGATCCCCTGTGGTCGTTCCCCTGAAAAATAAGTATACTGTTTTGGATACTGTTGGGGGGGATGACTTACCAGGGGCATGCACTGGGGTGCAGGTCTCTGGCACAGAGTCTGTCCCTCTTGCACAGAAGGGAAGGGGGGAAAGGAGGAGAGTGTTAGTCATTGGGGACTCAATAGTTAGAGGGTCAGATAGAAGGTTTGTTGGGAACGAAAGAGACTCACGGTTGGTGTGTTGCCTCCCAGGCCAGGGTCCATGATGTCTCGGATCGTGTCTTTGGGGTCCTGAAGGGAGAGGGTGACCAGCCCCAAGTCGTGGTCCACATAGGTACCAACGACATAGGTAGAAAGAGGGATAGAGATGTAAGGCAGGATTTCAGGGAGCTAGGGTGGAAGCTGAGAGCCAGAACAAACAGAGTTGTTATCTCTGGTTTGTTACCCGTGCCAAGTGATAGCGAGGCAAAGAACATGGAGAGATATCAGCTGAACACGTGGCTGCAGGGATGGTGCAGAAGGGAGGGTTTCAGGTATATGGATAATTGGGGCTCATTCTGGGGAAGGTGGGACCTCTACAAACAGGACGGTCTTCACTTGAACCAGAGGGGTACTAATATCCTGGGTGGGAAATTTGCTAGTGCTATTCGGGTGGATTTAAACTAGCTCAGCAGGGGGATGGGAACCTGTGGTGTAGTTCCAGTACACAGGAGGATGAGAGTAGGGAGGACATGGACAGGATTTCACCGTCACAGGAGTGTGCTGGCAGACAGCAAGCTGGTTTGAAGTGTGTCTACTTCAACGCCAGGAGTATCCGGAATAAGGTAGGTGAGCTTGCAGCATGGATAGGTACCTGGGACTTCGATGTTGTGGCCATTTCGGAGACATGGATAGAGCAAGGTCAGGAATGGATGTTGCAGGTTCCAGGGTTTAGATCTTTCATAAAGATCAGAGAAGGTGGTAAAAGAGGGGGAGGTGTGGCTTTGTTTGTCAAGGACAGTATAACGGTGGCTGAAAGAACTTTTGACGAGGACTCGTCTACTGAGGTGGTATGTGCTGAGGTCAGAAACAGGAGAGGAGAGGTCACACTGCTGGGAGTTTTTTATAGGCCTCCGCAAAGTTCCAGGGATGTGGAGGAGAGGATTGGCAAAACGATTCTGGGCAGGAGTGAAAGGAACAGGGTGGTCATTACGGGAGACTTTAACTTCTCCACCATTGAAATGGAAATGCGATAACTCTAGTACGTCGGATGGATCAGTTTTTGTCCAATGTGTGCAGGAGGGTTTCCTGACACAGGATGTCGAAGGGCCGACAAGAGGGGAGGCCACACTGGATCTGGTACTTGGTAATGAACCAGGCCAGGTGTTTGATTTAGTGGTAGGTGAGCACTTTGGAGAGAGTGACCATAATTCGGTTACGTTTAGTTTAGCGATGGAAAGGGATAGGAACATGCCACTGGGCAAGAGTTATAGATGGGGGAAGGGCAATTATAATGCGATTAGGCAAGACTTAGGAGGGATAGAATGGGGTAGCAAAATGCAGGGGATGGGGACAATCGAAATGTGGAGCTGGTTTAAGGAACAGATATTGCGTGTCCTTGATAGGTATGTCCCTGTCAGGCAGGGAGGAAGTGATACGGTAAGGGAACCGTGGTTTACAAAAGAAATTTTATCTCTTGTTAAGCTGTGGAAGAGGGAGGCTTATGTGACATTGAGACGAGATGGTTCAGATGAGACGATGGAGAGTTACAGATTAGCTAGGAAGGATTTAAAGAGAGAGTTAAGAAGAGCAAGGAGGGGACATAAGCAGTCATTAGCAGGTAGAATAAAGGAGAACCCTAAAGCTTTCCATAGGTATGTGAGGAATAAAAGGATGACTAGGGTAAGAATAGGGCCAGTCAAAGACAGAAGTGGGAAGTTGTGTGTGGACCCTGTGGAGATCGGAGAGGTGCTAAATGAATATTTCTCATCTGTTTTCACTCAGGAAAAAGAGAATATTGTAGAGGAGAAGACTGAGATACGGGCTATTAGACTTGAAAGGATTGAGGGGTTAGTAAGGAGGAGGTGTTATCAATTCTAGAAGGTGTGAAGGTAGATAAATCCCCTGGGCTGGATGGGATTTTTCCGAGGATTCTCTGGGAAGCGAGGGAGGAGATGACGGAGCCTTTGGCCTTGATCTTTGAGTCATCATTGTCCACAGGTTTAGTACCAGAGGACTGGAGGATTGCAAATGTTGTGCCCTTGTTCAAGAAGGGCAGTAGAGATGACCCAGGTAATTATAGACCAGCGAGCCTTACATCTGTTGTAGGAAAAGCTTTGGAAAGGATTATAAGAGATAGGATTTATAATCATCTAGCAAGCAATGACTTGAGTGGAGATAGTCAACATGGATTCATCAAGGGCAGGTCGTGTCTCACAAACCTCATTGAGTTTTTTGAGAAGGTGACCAAGCATGTGGATGAGGGAGGGCAGTTGACGTGGTGTACATGGACTTCAGTAAAGCCTTTGATAAGGTTCCACATGGTAGGCTATTGGAGAAAATGTGGAGGCATGGGATTGAGGGAGATTTAGCAGTTTGGATTAGAAACTGCCTTTCTGAAAGAAGGCAACGAGTGGTGGTTGATGCAAAATTTTCAGCCTGGAGTCCGGTTACTAGTGGTGTGCCACAAGGGTCTGGTTTGGGACCACTGCTGTTTGTCATTTTTATAAATGACTTGGACGCAGGCATAGGTGGATAGGTTAGTAAGTTTGCAGATGACACTAAAGTCAGTGGAGTGGTGGACAGTGTGGAAGAATGTTGCAGGTTGCAGGGAGACTTGGATAAACTGCAGAATTGAGCTGAAAGATGGCAAGTGGAGGTCAATGCAGATAAGTGTGAGGTGATGCACTTTGGGAAGAATAATAGGAAGGCAGAACACTGGGTCAATGGAAAGATTCTTGGTAGTGTGAATGTGCAGAGGGATCTTGGTGTCCAGGTACATAGATCCCTGAAAGTTGCCACCCAGGTTGATAGTGCTGTTAAGAAGGCATACGGTGTGTTAGGTTTCATTGGTAGAGGGACTGAGTTCCGGAGCCGTAATGTCATGCTGCAACTGTACAAAACGCTAGTGCAGCTTCACTTGGAATATTGCGTACAGTTCTGGTCGCCCCATTACAGGAAGAATGTGGAAGCATTGGAAAAGGTGCAGAGGAGATTTACCAGGATGTTGCCTGGTCTGGAGTGAAGGTCTTATGAGGAAAGGCTGAAGGACTTGGGTCTGTTCTCATTGGAGAGAAGAAGGCTAAGAGGGGATTTAATAGAGACATACAAGATGATCAAAGGATTAGATAGGGTGGACAGTGAGAGTCTTTTTCCTAGGATGATGACATCGGCTTGTACGGGGGGCGTTGCTGCAAATTGAGGGGTGATAGATTTGAGACAGATGTCAGAGGCAGGTTCTTTACTCAGAGAGTGGTAAGGGCGTGGAATGCCCTGCCTGCCAATGTAGTTAACTCAGCCACATTAGGGGCATTTAAACAGTCCTTGGATAAGCATATGGATGATGATGGGATAATGTAGGGGGATGGGTTTAGATTAGTTCACAGGTCGGCGCAACATTGAGGGCCGAAGGGCCTGTTCTGCGCTGTATTGTTCTACGTTCTATATTAAAGTGGACAACTTGACATTTATCTACATTATACTGCATCTGACATGTGTTTGACAATCACTCACCTTGTCTAAATCGTCCTGAAGCATCTTTACATTCTCGTCACCACTCACATTCCCACCTAGTTTTGCGTCATCAGCAAACTTGAAACTATTACACTTGATTTCCTGATCCAAGTTTTTAATATGTGTTGTGAATAGCTGAAGCCCAAACACTGCTCACTATGGCATGTCACTTGCCACTACTTTTCATTTCAAAAACAATCCATTGACTTCTACTCTGTTTCTTGTCAATGCTAATATAATCGCATGTGCTTTTACATTGCACAATAACCTCTTATGTGACTTTATCAATGGCTTTCTGAAAATTAAATGCGCCATATCCATTAGTTCTCCCCTTATCTATTCTACTAGTTAGTATAAAACACAGGCTTGTCAAGCGTGATTTCATATTCATAAATCCATATTGACTCTGTTTACTACTGTTGATATTTTTCAAGTGTCTAAGGGTTTCAAGTTATAACATTTTTATGATAGTCTCTAGCATTTTCCCTACTACTGATGTTCATCTAACCAATTCATGGATTCCCCTTCCTTTTTAAACAGTGGGATTTCACTTGCTACCCTCCAATATGCCAGGACTGCTCCAAAAGCTACAGAATTTTGGAAGATGACAACCAACTCATTTGCTATTTTCTTGGCCAACTCTTTTAGCACCTTGGGATGTAGATTATCAGGCTCTATAGATTTATCAGCCTCCAGTCCCATTAATTTCTTCAACACCACTGCTAATTTCCTTCATTTCCTCCTTGCCAAAAGACATTTATTTCCTTAACATTTCTGGGAAGTCATGTTTTTTTTTCAGTACAGACAGATGGGAAGTTGGTGTTTAATTGTTTAATTTAATTTCTTATTCACCATTAGAATTTCCATTCAGAATATCCTGCAGTTGCTCAATGACATTCTTGATCCTGGCACCAGGAAGGTGTTACATCTGTAGCTATGGAAATTTTATGTCTTCTGCTTACTATAGAATCCCCTGTCATTGAGATCGACGATCAGCAATGATCTAATGGAATGGTGGACTTTGCTCAATTCCTTTGATACTATGTCCTGGCAAAAAATTTGTGGATTTGAACTCAACACAAGTGGAGTGGAGAACGTAATCTAGGCTGACACTCTGGCACAATACTGAAGGAGTGCTGTACTGTCAGAGGTGTCGGTCTTCCAATGAAGCATTTCAGGGTGGTATCCATGTCTGGTTCAGATGAATCATGGCGCGATTCTCCAAATGTGATTCTCACCAAAAACCTGACCAGTGTGTGTTGGTGAGATATAATCACAGCATCTAAAATAAAAATTATGAATTAAACATGAAGTGATATATCCTGAGACATTAAACTTAACTCAAAATCATTGTAACTATTTTCTATTCTCATCTAAATATTCACTTCAGAAGAAGCAGAATTGTTCAGGGTGTACACCAGCTCCTCTGTTTATGTCAGTTACATGAGGCCTCCTGGAATTCCGAACAGAAAGGGGAAGAGATAAAATTCAGTTAGAGGTCATCGATTAATGTTCAGGGCCAAGTGGCGCTGGTAATCATCCCTTTTTAACATTCCTAACGTTCTTGTTAGTGGCTATTTAAACTCCAAGAATTTTTGCTTTTGCACAGGCCACAGAAAGGTCAATAATACGCCAAGATTTTCTTGAAAAACCAAATGTCTTTTTAAAAGTTGTAAAACCTGTTTTATCAAAGCCGGAAACCTTGTTAATGGCTCATTTGGTTGCAGAGGTGACAGTACAGCCAGTTAGTGCTGGCAAACCCTCTCTTTAAATAAACTTCATCCGAGATCTATGACTAATGACGTTAGATGAAATAATTCCTCTGAACAAATGATTTGAATGGCAAATTCCAATTAGACTGCATCACACTCAGGATTCAGTGACTCTAAAGCTGAAACCCGATTTAATCCAATCTGCCTGTTTGTAATTGTAATCAGTGGCTGCTTTCTCAGCAAGTCAAACCTCTGCACTCTGCAGCAGTCACATTCCGCATGGCTTGTCATTTGCTGATCTTTGCAAGACTCAGTAAAGCACCTCTGCTATAGGCTGTCATTTTCAATGTAACATTTTCTTTCAGGTAGTGGGTATAATGGGTGATGTGATGAAAGCATTAGTGTAGAGTTGATGAAGGAGGACTGTTTCCAGGAATTGGGAGATTGAGAAGGGAGAATGGATGGATAGGTAGAAAGAAAAACTCACATTGATATGACATTTTTCATGACCGTCAGACATTCTCTCAGACTTTTAAGCCATTTAAGTGATTTAAATTGTTGTACACTGCTATGATCTTGGAAATGAAACAGCCAATTTGTGCACAGTAAACTCCCAAAAACATAATTTGATGGTGACCAGATAATCTGTTTTCGTGACACTGATTGAGAGTCAAGACACCGGGAATAACCAAAATAGTGTCTTAGGATCTTTTACGTCCATCTGAGAGAGCAGATAGAGTTAATGTTCAAAGATTAATCCAAAAGATGGCATCTCTAGTGAAGCAGATTCCTTCTATTTTTCACTGGAGTGCTAGTCTACATTCTGAGTCCTGGAACCTTCTGACTCAGATACAAGTCTGCTGCTACACGAGCCACCACCAAAACTAAAGAATAAATGCAGAACACTTAGGATAGAGAGGAGGAGTCTCAGAGTGTCATACAGCACAGAAATAGACCCTCCAATCCAACCAGTCCATGCTGAACATGATTCCAAACTGAACTAGACCCATCTGCCTGCTCCTGACTCATATCCTTCCAAACCTTTCCTATTTATGTACTTATTCAAATGTCTTTTAAATGTTGTAATTGTGCCCACATCCACTACTTCCTTCAGAAGTTCATTCCACATGCAAACCACCCTCTGTGTAAAAAATTTGCCCCCAAGTCTTTTTTAAATCTCTGTCTTCTCACCTTAAAAACGTGCCTGTAGTCTTGAAATCCCCATCCTAGGGAAAAGACACCTTCCATTAACCAGTTCTATACCCGTCATCATCTGAGCGAATGTGATGTGGAGTACCACAGTTAATTTTGAAAGTTAGGTACATGGTTGAAGGAAAATGGAAGAAAGGGATGCAGGGGCCTGGCAGACACGTGGAGCTAGGATTTCCATTCTTGAGAGAATTACAGAATCTTCACAGCGTGGAAGGAGGCCATTCAGGGTATTGTGCCTGCACTAGCTCTCCAAAACACATCAGGAATTAGTGCCAACCCCCTCTCTACACCCAAAAGACATTATTTCTATTTGAATAATCAGCAAATGCCTTCTTGAATTTTTTGATCGAATCTGCCTCCAGCATAACGCCAGGCAGTGAATTCCCAACCTGCACTACTCTTAAGTGAGAAAGTTTTGTCTGATAAAGACGCTCCTGATCATCGTCTGATAAAGATCTGTGTCTGTCTTAATTCTACCATGATTGAGAACAACTTCTCTCTGTCTACAACAAAAAGAGAAGTTGCTGGAAAATCTCAAATCTCCTCCTCCTGAGGAAGGGTCATCGGACTGAAATGTTAACACTGATTTTTTTCTTCACAGATGCTGCCAGACCCACTGAGCTTTTCCAGCAACTTCTGTTTTTGTTCCTGATTTAACAGCATTCGAAGTTCTTTCAGTTTTTCTCCCTGTCTGCTCTGTCCAGGTGTCTCATGATTTTGAAAATTTCAATCAAACCACCTCTTAGCCTTCTTCTTTCTGAGGAAAACGGTCCCAACTTTTGCGATCTATTTCCAAACTTGAAATTTCTCATCCCTAAGATTGCTGGAAAGGGTTGGCACAGTTAGCACTACCACCTCACAGCACCAGGGACCCAAATTCTGATTTCTGAAGAAGGGTCCCGTCCCGAAATGTCAACTTTCCTGCTCCTCTGATGCTGTCTGGCCTGCTGTGTTCCTCCAGCTCCAAAATGTGTTATCTCTGACTCCAGCATCGGCAGTTCTACTGTCTCTCAATGGAAGGAAGGCTGGTTTTTGTAATGGACTGGGCTGTGTTTACAACGTTTGGTAATTTCTTGCAGTCTTGGGCAGAAAATGCAATACAATATACAATATCCTTTTATTGTCATGTGTACTCCATTGTCAGAGTACAGTGAAAAAATTTTAGAATGTCTGCATTCTTATGGTGGCACCTTAGGTACAAGTACCTAGGTACAAATCATGAATACAGCGGAGGAATAAAAGTAGTTACATTACTTCCAGAGCTGAAAAATAAGTTAAAAGTAGGACATCATTAAAGGGTTGACAATACAGCAAGGTTTCAAATAGACATTTGATTGTAGTACCTCAGCGCTGGGCCTCCGCATGTGGGCTGACCACTTCAGCCCAACAGCCGCCTCTACTCCACACCAAACCCCAGACCACTCCATACCGGCACTAAACTGCTCCCAGGTAAGTGCCAGGACTGGCTCCTGGCATCAGTCTCTGCCTGAGACACGCTGCCTGTGCGATGCTCCGGAGCTGCTTCCCCACGTGCTGCTCTGCAGCTCACAGACCACATTCTGTACCAGGGCTCACTGCACACGCTGTTCCAGGGCTCACAGCCCACACTCTGTACCAGGGATCGCCACTCGCGCTGTTCCAGGGCTCACAGCCCACACTCTGTACCAGGGCTTGCTGCTCGCGCTGTTCTAGGGCTCACAGCCCACACTCTGTACCAGGGCTCACTGCTCGCACTGTTCCATGGCTCACAGCCAACCCTCTATATCAGGGCTCACTGCTCGAGCTATTCCAGGGCTCACAGCCCACACACTGTACCAGGGCTCGCTGCTCGCGCTGTTCCAGTGCTCACAGCCCGCGCTCTGTACCAGGGCTTGCTGCTCGCGCTGTTCCAGGGCTCACAGCCCACGCTCTGTACCAGGGCTCGCTGCTCACGCTGTTCCAGGGCTCACAGCCCACGCTCTGTACCAGGGCTTGCTGCTCGCGCTGTTCCAGGGCTCACTGCTTGCGCTGTTCCAGGGCTCACTGCCCACACCAGGACTTTCTGCTCTGGGACTTGCTGCTGGTGCTTGCCTCTGTGTGATTATTTGCCTCTTGTGCTGAAGGGAAAGAAGAAGAAAAAACAGAGGAAAAAGAGAGGAAAAAGCACAGAGGAGCAGAGGATTTCCGGCAGCAGCGTCCTCCTCAACATGTCCCATCTCCAAAGTTGTAGTTTGTGGTAGTATCCCATGTGATGACAAGGTCTGGTACATTTGGTTTGAATAGCTGACTCCTTTATGCCATCAAGTCCTAGATTCTCCCACAGGAGGAAACAACCTCTCTGCAGCTTGTATTTTTTAATAAAACATTCTTTCAATCGTATAAACGTGAGTGAGCACAATCTACTCAATCTCTCCTCATAAGAAATGTCCTCCTCACCTGGGCTATCCTTTATGGATTGGGCAATTTCTAATCTGCTGAATTCATCAAATGAAGATCACACAGATGCAATAGCTCTGCAGTAACCATTTTTAACTGGACACACATGTTGATTCCTCATGTTGAATCTATTGGTTTGTTGTCAACCCGTATTTCCCTGAATCATAAGCTCTTTTCGCTTTTAGTCAGCATGTTTCTGAATAAAGGTCACTGATCAACCATGTTAACCGCTTCTGTCTCCTCAAATGCTCCTTCACCTATTATGGGTTTCTAGCCTTTGCTGCTTTTATTTAGTCATGCAATCTTTCGTACTAACAGCAGGTGACATCAATGGAATTGGCACACAAGGGAAAAGTCACACTAGAGTCACAGGAATGTAATTGACAGGGAGGCTCTGGCAGCACCACTCAAATTTTGACAGCCTCGTAGTAACGTTGGTGACATGTCTGCTTGTGATTTCCTGCTCTCCCACCAGTTTTTAAATTGCACACTAATTACAATAATTAGTTATCGCAGTGAGCAGGGGCTGGACAAATGTTTAGTCTGCTACTGTGCTGGGTTACACACATCCACACTGGAGAACTTCCAGACTCTTACCCGAGAGGTTTCTGTTCATGAACAAATGTACATTTATGGAATTTCGAACACTGTCCTGATATTTACATGTCTTAAATAACAATGGTCCTGCCTGTGCAGAGTTTCTGCAGGATGCTTTACCTGTGGGAATTGAAAGCTGTACAGCTCCATGGATGAACAACCACTAAACATAAGAACTCATTTATTTTCCAACTAAAGCCCAATCTATTCAGTGATAGTAGGAACTGCCGATGCTGGTGAATCTGAGATAACAAGGTGTAGAGCTGGATGAACACGGCAGGCCAAGCAGCATCAGAGGAGCAGGAAAGCTGACGTTTCGGGTTTCTGAAGAAGGGTCTAGACTCGAAATGTCACCCTTCCTGCTCCTCTGATGCTGCTTGCCCTGCTGTGTTCATCCAGCT
>JAHRHZ010000039.1:29130986-29155699 GCA_024137785.1 Ginglymostoma cirratum
AGCATCAGAGGAGCAGGAAAGCTGACGTTTCGGGTTTCTGAAGAAGGGTCTAGACTCGAAATGTCACCCTTCCTGCTCCTCTGATGCTGCTTGCCCTGCTGTGTTCATCCAGCTCTACACCTTGTTAGCCCAATCTATTACTTTTTTTTTCTGAAACCAGATCTTCATAATTACAGATGTTAATTATTAATATTTCCAAAGTTCTTTCATTTACTTTTTAATGGGATGTAGCAAGGCCAGCATTTACAGCCTATCCCCATTTACCCCAGAGAAGGTGGTGGTGAGCTGCCTTCTTGAACCATTACAGCCTAGCATCAACTCATGGATCACTCAAAACCAGCTCCACTGAGCGGGACTTGTGGTTTGCTGGTCTGACATCAGATTCCCAAAGGAACTGCTCTATTCAAAAAGTCAGTGGCAAGAGACCCCCAGAAGGACAATATAAATGCTTTAAAAATGTCCCACAGTGCTATTAGGAAAATGATTCCTGGATTTTGACCCAGTAGCAGTGAAAGAATGACAATACAGTTCCCTGTCATAGTGATTTGTGACTTGAAAGGGAACTTGCAGGCGTTTCTTGCAAGCACATCCTGACCTTGTCTTTCTGGATAGTGGATGTGACAGGTTTCAGAGGTGCTTCGGAAGGAATGTTGAGAATTTCTGTAGTGCATCCTGTAGATGCCACACACTGCTGCCACTGTTGATAGTGGTGGAGGGACTGAATGGTAAAGTATTAGATGAGATGTATGAAAGGGAATCGAGGGTTATAGGGTAGAGGCAGGATTATCAGATCAGGCAAGGGTTATGGACAAAGATTGATGATTATCAGATCAGCTATGATGTCATGTAAAAGGAGAGTAGATTTGATTGATCAAATGGCCGACTTCTGCTCCTGCATCATATGGTCTTATGTCAGTCGAATGGTTTCTCTATCCTGGATAGTGTTGAGTTTCTTGAATATTGTTATAGTAGCACTCATCATGTGTGTTTTGGATTATGAACAGGCTTTGGAGAATCAGGAGGTGAGTTGCTTGCCACTAAATCCTTGGCCTCTGACCTGCTCTTACAACCATGGTATTTATATGGTTAGTCCAAAGTTAATGGTAATGGATGTGGGATTCAGAATGGAAATTTCATTGACTGTCCAGAAGAAATAGTTAGATTTTCTCTTGATGGATATTGTCATTCTCTGGCACCTATATGGTATGTATGTTACTTGCCTCTTTTCAGCCCAAGCCTGGATATTGTCTAGATCTTATTGCATTTGAACATGGACAGCTTCAGTATCTGAGGAGTTGTGAATGGGTATTGAACACTGTGTAATCATCAGTGAACAACTCCACCTCTGGCCTTACGGTGGAGGGAAGGTCAGTGATGAAGCAGCTGAAGATGTTTTGGCCTCAGACACTTTCCCCAGAAACTCCTGCAGGGATATGCTGGAGCTGAGATGACTGATCTCAACAGCCAAACCACGATATGTTTGGCTAAGTAGGACTCCAACTAGCAAGAGCAAATTGCTGCAGATGTTAGAATTTGAACTGAAAACAAATAATGCTGGCAGTCACAGCGGATCAGGCAGCATCCATGGAGAGAAAGCAAGCTAATGTTTCAAATCTATATGACTCTTCAAGGCTCTGATGAAGAGTCATCCAGACTTGAAACATTAGCTTGCCTTCCCTCCATGGATGTTGCCTGACTGGCTGTGATCTCCAGCACTTTTTGTTTTCACTCCAACCAGCGAACAGATTTTCTCCTGATTCCGTTGACCCAGTTTTGCTCAAGCTCATTGGTGCCGCATTCAATTAACTGAGGCCTTGGTGTCAAGTACAGTCATTCTCACCTCCCTCTAGAGTTCAGCTCTTCTGTCCAGATAATCGGCCAGTTGTCTAATACTTAAGTATTGCTGAAAATGTTTGTGAAAGCTTTTTATTTTGCGCTCATCAGGACATTCACAAGAATTATTAAGGCAAAGGCAAACAGCATCTTAGAATGTGTGACAAGAGTGTGCTGTTGAGTTGGTAAATGGCATTGTTCTGGAGAATGCATCTAGTGGCAGAACCCAGGACAGAGAGGTACATCAGGGCCCAATGACTGCACTCCTGGGGGCCCACTCTGCCTGGGTCAGGACAGAGCTGCTGCCTTGGATCAGCGGTCAGGTAAAGAGAAGAGAGGGGCTGGTGATTTCTGTCCCTGCTTTTAATGGGGGTTTCCCGGCCAATGTTAATCCCTCAACCAACATCTGTGGAACAGATATATGTTGTACTTACCACAGAGCGTTTTAACCTCTGCTTTTCTTGTTATGAGTATATTGGCTGTTTTATTTTGTACATTACAACACAAAAAATGCACTTCATTGTGAAGTGCTTCAGGACTTCAATGCTGAGGTTATGAATAGTGTTGAGTCATTTTTCTCCTTATAAGTGCTCTTCAACAAAAGAAGGGAAGGAATGTCATAGGCAGATAGTTGGAGCCCAGCTTTCTCATTGCGACCACCTCAGCATGGAATGATTTAATATAAATAATGGCTCTGTCAGTTTTCTTTTCTTTCAGAGTGGCCTCCTCTTGGCAACTGAGTTCAGAGGCATGGTTGAAAGCAGAAACTCACTGTATGGAGAATCCTGTCATTGTAAGATATAACATTCCTGGGAGCAGCCCTTCAACAAGACATTGGTTGGGATTGTAGCCAATGTCAAGCTGTTCATGAGTAATGTGTCTGCAGCGTGTTAATAAACAAACTGCATGCAGCCTGACAACTTTGGATATTTTATGCCCTGAACTGACTGAACACCTGCAGTGGCTGAACTGACTGACGATCTTTTCTTTAGGAAAAAAAAATAGGAGTGGCCTCATACCAGATTGTAAAGTTGTGACACATTTGATAGGGTAGAAGAGGGAGGGAAGTGGGTGAGGTGATGGCCTGGTAGCATTATTGCTGCATTATTAATCCAGAGACCCAGATAATGATCTGGGGTCCTGAGTTCAAATCCTGCCATGGCAGATGGCAGGATTTGAATTCAATTTTAAAAATCTGGAATTAAGAATCTCATGATGGCCAATTGTCAAGAAAACCTGTCTGGTTCACTAATGTAAGACTCTGTTATCCTTACCTGGTCTGGTCTACATGTGACTCCAGAGCCACAGTAATGTGGTTGACTCTCAACTGCTGTCTGGGCAATCAGGCAATTAATCTTTGCAATAAATGCTGACCAGCGACACCCTCATCCAATTAACAAATTAAGAAAAAAAGACCAGCAGCCATGAATATAAGATAGTCTCTGAAAAATCCGATGGGAAATTTGGGAGTGATTTCTTTACCTAAAGACTGGTAAGAACTCAGACCTCACAACCTTAAGGAATAGTTGAGTTATAAAGGTAAAGATACATTTATGAGAAAGCTAGGTACAAGGGAGAAAATAATAAAATGATATGTAGATAAGGTTAGATGAAACATGGGGAGAAGGCTTGAGGAAGGTTGGAATAGGAGACGATGCAGGCCAGCAGAATGCAAAATTGGATGTTGTGCTATTTTCCTGGCATCTACCTTCCTGCCTTCATAAATGGCTAATTAATTACAACATCATTTTCAGGTCTCTTCCCTCCCCGTGTCGTTTTTCCCCTGGTAGGTAGATGCCAAATGCGAAGGGGATGGGCAGGGTGTGTGGGTGTACTGTTTGTGGTACCATTGGGGGATCCATCAGACTACATTTGTACTGCCTCTGGTCTATCCACTCCAGTCCACCATCCCTGTTGATCTCCGGCCACCCGCACCTGCCAAATGTGTTCCAGTCACTCCCAGCCCGAACAGCTCAGTATCTAGCTCCAGTTCCAGCAGTGGCCACCAATGTCAATGGTGCTATTTGGACTATAGAGCTACCAGCCACTTAATTATCTGCAGATCTTGAAGCTGGTACTTTCACCATTGATCGTAAGGATGGCCTCCAATGATGAAGTGGTGGCCAGCTCCATGACAGTGCACTTATATCCACTACCTCATCTCCTTTGCAGCAGAGCTGGAGGCTCCCAGTGGCAGCTCAAATGTACTGATGTAAACCTTATTAGCCATTGTACAGGCTCAGACTCCTACCATTGTAGCTGTGGATATCAGAGTTCAACAGGGCTTGCTAGGCACTGCCAGCAGTCCATCAACCCATTCTCCCATTGATCACTGAGATTGTGGAGGGCTGCGCTAACACAAGCCTACTGTCCTCTCTTGGGATGATACCATCCATCCTCCCTTTACTGCTTGTCCATCTGTGTCCCTTCTACTGACTCTCAACCAGCCGTGCCAGAACAGAAACTGAAACAACTGCGGACGCTGTAAATCAGGAGCAGAAACAGAAGTTGCTGGAAAAGCTCAGCAGGTCTGGCAGCATCTGCAAAGAAAAAATCAGAGTTACCGTTTCGGGTCCAATGACCCTTCCTCTGATTTTTAACTCTGATTTCAGTCTGATTTTTAGCTTTGTTAGCTCTGACTTTTTCTTCACAAATGCTGCCAGGCATGCTGAGCTTTTCTAGCAACTTCTGTTTTTTTCATGCCAGAATAGAGCCGCCCATGCCTAGGAGATACAGACCAAAGCTGGACCTTCAAAACTCCAGGCTGCTCGAGGTTGCTCTGTGGGACCACCTATACTGTCCCACCAACAAAGCCAACATCTAGTATTTTCTATTGTTGTGAGAATTCAATTCAGTCATGCTGATAATTCAGGCTGGCACCATGGAAGCTAACAGTTAATAGAAAGTGACGATAACTGAACTGGGTTCACTAATGATGTTGAGTGAAAGGGACATACATCCAACATGTCATAGTAAGGCTAAGATTACAACTACTCTATTGTCTAGCATCACAACCATGAGGCTGTCACACCCACTAAAATGGTGTGCTTGTGCGCTTACTAACTTAGTGTGCAGTACAAGGCCATTATGTGATCACATGGTGTGGAGCTGGAGGAACAGAGCAGGCCAGGCAGCATCAGAGGAGCAGGAAAGTTGACATTTCTGAAGAAGGGTCCTGACCCAAAACGTCAACTTTCCTGTTCCTCTGATGCTGCCCAGCCTGCTGTGTTCCTCCAGTTCCTCTCTGACTCCAGCATCTGCAGTTCTTACAATCTCTATGTGATTACTTGGATTGATCGAGGGGTGCAACGTTAAATCCAGGCTGGATCTCCTCCTGGTTGCAGAGTAGAAATATTATTTGAAGAGTAATTCAATTAACTGTTAAATCTGTAAAAAGATGTTAGTCTTATCAACAATAATGATTGAAGAAATGAGAGCAAGAATAGGCCATTCACTCCATCAAGTCTGGTTCACCATTCAAACACAGTATTGCTGATCATCCTTCATGGCTGATACCTCTACCCATTTAACCCCACTATCACCGTGTCTCTTGCCACTAGTCTCCAGAATCAATTGCTTCTTGAACATGTTCAATGATTGAGGTTCCATAGCTATCTGGACCTCCTTCATCAATGACCTTCCCTCCATCATAAGGTCAGAAGTGGGAATATTCACTGATGATTACATAATGTTTAGCATTATGCACAACTCCTCAGTCAGTGTAACAGTCCACATTAAAATGCAACAAGACTTGACAATATCCAACCTTGGGCTGACAAAGTGGCAAGTAACCTTTATACCACACAAGTGCCACAGGATCACCATCTCCGACACGATAGAATCTAACCATCATCTTTCACATTCAATGGTGTTACCATCGCTGAGTTTCCCACTGTCAACATCCTGGCTGTTACCATTGACCAGAAACTCAACTGGACTCACCAGATACAATGGCTATAAGAGCAGGTCAGAGGTTAGGAATCCTGCAGTGAATAACTCACCTACTGACTCCCCAAAGCTTGTCCACAACCGACAAATCAGGAGTGTGATGGAATGCTACCCTCTTGCCTGGATGAGCGCAGCTCCAATAACAGTCAAGAAGCTTAAAGTCATCTAGTGCAAGGAACTCTGTTTATTGACACCACATCCATGAACATCCACTCCCATCACCACTGATGCTCAGTAGCTGCATTGTGTATTACCTACAAGATACAATGCAGAAATTCAGCAGAACTCCCTACTCAGTACCTTTCAACCTTAGGACCACTATCATCGAGAAGAACAAGGCAGCAGACACACTGGAACACCACCACATATGAGTTCTCCTCAAAACCACTCACCACTCCTTCAGTGCTGCGGGGTCAAAATCCTGGAATTCACTCTCACTCTCACTCTCAAATTTGGTACTCTCACTAAAAAGACTGCAGCAAATTCAAGAAGGCTGCTCACCACCACCTTCTCAAGGGCAGCTAGGATTGGGCAATAAATTCTGGCCAGCCAACGAGGCTAAGGCCCATGAATGAATAAATAACAACTGTGTCAGTCTTAAATGGCCTGCCCCTTATTTTGATATTGTGCCTTGAGTCTAGAGTCAACAACCAGGGGAAACATTTTATCTCCGTCACCCTGTGATGCCCTGTGAGTATTATCCTGGTCTACTCTATATAATCCTGTTAGAATTTTAAGGGTTTCTGTGAGAACCCCCTTATTCTTGTAAATACTGTACTGGTTGGAACAAGGTCAGCCAGGTGGGTGCCGTGGAATATAAGTTCACTGATTGGGGCTATTAACCTGGTCTAATCAGGGAGCCCCGAGCTGACAGATAAAAACAGGAGTGTCAGGGGTTCTAAAGCAAAAACTGAAAGAACTGCAGGTGCTGTAAATTAGGAACAAAAACAAAGTTGCTGGAAAAGCGCAGCAGATCTGACAGCATCTTGTGAAGGAGAAAACAGAGTTAACATTTCGGGTCTGATGACCCTTCCTCAGAACTGCCAAGGTTCTGTTCACTCTAGGAGTTGGCTCTGAGCTAGCTGGGTCAGTGTCTTGAACTATGCACATGTAAATAAAGGGTGACTCGGTGATGGGATGCCAGCCTTCGTGTAGTTATTACAAATATAGTTCTAACCATTCCAGTCTCTTTCATACATTAGTCCAACTCAGGAATCAATTTGGTAGACTTGTTTTTTGCTCTCCATCAATAGCCAGAAAATCTTTCCTCAGATGAGGAGACTAAAGCTGTACATGGTACTCCGGGTGTGCCGTCACCTGTATAATTGCAGCTAGACATCCCTGTTCCTGCTCCTGTACTTGAATCCTCTCGCTATGAAAACCTGTCATTTGGCTTCTTGACTCTGTGCTGCACCTCACACATACTTTCAATGACTGGTGTATGAGGACACTCATGTTGAACTTGCCCCTTACCCAATCATCACCATTCATATAATAGTCTGCCTGCCTGTTTAACTACAAAAGTGGGTAACCATACATTTATCACATTATACTCCATCTGTCATGTATTTGCCCACTTTGTTAACCTGCCCAAATCATACTGAAGATTTTGTCGCTAGGTCTTTTGTGTTGTGACTCAGGAAACCTCACTCTCAACTGGCAGTCTCTTTACATATGCAGCAGAGGAAGATGGTGATCACACGCAAAAACACACACACTCATATTCACACTTACACACACACACACACACAAACACACACACACACACACAGGATTCACTAATCTCTTTTCTCTAGGGTCTTTTCTAAACAAGCTGAACTTATTGCCCCTTTGCATACCCTTTGAATGCTCTTCAAAACAGTAAACTTCCAAAGATCATGACCTTCAGCAACTGCCTCGCAGTTGTCAGTGTCATTATCCACCACCATCAAATCTTACTTTCCTGAATAACAAAGCAATGTTCTGTCAAGCATGTGAATTATGATCTCGTTATTTCTATATTTAAAGGTCCTGATACCTCTGGGGTTAGTGAGGGTGCACCCCCAGAGCAGGTGGGTGTGAGGAGTGGAGCACATCCTGGGTCGAATCCTTGCTCAGTAGGGATTCCAACTCATTTAAATGGATTGCACAATCATCTTTCTGTACCTCCAACAAATATCAAAGGAGGCTGGGAAATTGTTTTCTGAGCTCTTGTAGAATACCCTTCCTTTTACATTCAGGCCTAATGTAGGATTGAATTTTCTTTGAAACAAGTTGGAAATCCATTGTGAACTACATGCATTTCTGATTAGTAATTAAGTAATGAATAATTAAGATCATCATTGGTTGTATGATGCTAATACTCTCAAACCTGTAAACTTTTACCATCTCTATTGGTAAATTGGAGACGGGAAGCTGCCTCACTAACTGTTAAAAACTGATAGTAGTGTTTGTGAAACAAATGCACATGAAACAAAATCCAGTTATTACTCCCGTTTAAGGCAAGGCATTTTCCATAGCTCAGTCACAATGCTACTGCCCGAGTCTGGAGGTGTGGGTTCAAATCTTACTTCAGTGCAAAAATTAGACCAGCAAATGCTAGTACAGCTGGAGGAGTGCAGGCCTGTTAGAGATACATCACAAGAAGATCTTAAAGGGGCCCCTCTCTGCCCTCTCAGGCCAATGTTAAAAGACCTAATAACACTAAAAATGATTCTCCTGAATTTTGACAGTGCAGCAAATGGGATTTTGCTGCACACTACTTAGTGGCCACATTTCTAACCAATCAGGCAATGACGATATGTCAAAAGTATTTCATTGGCTGTAATATGCTTTGGAATGTGGACAGAGGGCATTCCTAATGTATAATGTTCTAAGGGCCCAGTATACTTCTCAGAGTAAGATGATCCCTCCCAGAGGGAATTGGTTACAGTCTTGTGTTGACCTGAGACTGTTGGAGCCAAAGAACTTTTTCATTTTAAAAAAAACTTCCTTGGCCGTTTTTGTGGCCTACTTTAAGCAGTAAAGTTTGTCTGGGGAGCCTTCTGTAGCAATTGCCTGACTTCACTTGAGCAAACTGCCCAAAATTTGGGATAGCTCACAAAGTCAGATCCCAGGAGTGTCTAGACCAGGGGGCTCTTAGTAGTTCTTACTTCCCACTCTGTTTCCATATTGTCAGAGGAAAGATAGCAAAAACTGCATTTCCATCTAGGCTTCTGATAAGGCTACAGTGATGGAAAAGCTCTTGCATAATTCCTAGCTCATAAATCTGCCAGATAAACATTGGGTCAATTTTACTGACTCCTTCCCCAGGCTGCTTCAGCTGAGTTCAGAGCCTATATGGCCCGTACTATTAAACCTTGCATTCCATTTATAACATGGTGCCTTACTTCCAAATCCACTATGTAACTTACTTCTGCTTTTACCTGCATCCTTACTTCCATTGTCCTCAGAATTCCTATGTTCAATGGACATCATGTTGACTGATTGTCTTCATCTACACAAACTTCAACTCACCCTCTGTTCTTTTACTCAAAACCTGCCCCTCCCACTTGAATCCAACTCTCTCAGGAGCAGCTCATTGAACACAGAATCCTCACCCTCATTTACAAATTCCTCATGTAGTGTGCGTGCGTGTGTGTGTGCATGTGTGTGTGTGCGTGTGCATGTGCGTGTGCGTGTGTGTGTGTGTGTGTGGGCGCGCACGCGCCTAGTTGGAGCAGTGGAGGTCAGTTAGCTATATTGCTTGGATAGCTGGTTTGCAATGTAGAGTGATGCTAACAGCATCAGTTCAATTCCTGCACTTGCTGAGTTTACCATGAAGGAGGCTTAATCTGTCCTTTTACCTGAGGTGTGGTGATCCTCCACCACCAATCATCCCTTTCTAAAAGAGAGAGCAGTTCAATGGCTTGGTAAGACTATGGTGAAGTGAAGGATCAAGATAAATTTTGAAAGGATGTAGCCATGTTGGTGGAAAATGGGCACTTGGGGGATGAAATTTAATACAGGGATGTGAAGGAATTCACTTTGGTAGAAAGAACAACGATAGACAATATCAAATAAAATAGGTGACTCAGAAGGAAGTGCAGGAGCAGAGAAATCTGTGTACATAAATCATTGAAGGTTGACAAAGTAGTCAGTAAACATGAAAGGCTCCTTGGTCTTATACATAGAGGCACATAGTACAAAGGCAAAAAAACGTTGATGAAGCTTGACAAAACACTGTCTTGACTATGGGATGAGATGGGAAAGGTGGTAATTGGTAATGGGACTGGATTAATTGCCCATGTAGAGAGCTAGCAAGATGGGCTGAATGGCTTCCTTTTGTGCTGTAAGCATTATGTAGTTCTATGATTCTATGTGTGCAGACAAATATACCTTTGTGTCTTTGGATGGAGAGCTTGCTGACACTATGCTTTGATTACATGGATGTGATACTAGACAATATCGGAGAGATCAGGAATAAGCCAGAACTGTAACAGGACAAAACAAAAAGAAAGTAATTATGTCTGGTACAAATGCAAATGTGCCGGCTTTCACTCATTTGGAGATATGATTAATCAGTTTAGATTTAGAAACTGTAAACTATTTGCATGAATCTTCTTCTCTATACTGATCCTGAACCCGGTTTGTGGGTTATCTCACCCTCATTGACCAGAAATCCTGCTCCTACCAGTGCTGACAGCTCTGATTACACCTTACAAATGAATAATTATTTCATTGTAATGTATTCGTCTGATGACCTGTTCTACTATTAAAGGAGTAAAGCTCTACAGTGCAAACACATCTTCAGATCAACTAGTTTGTTTCAGTCTGTTAAGTATCCTTTGATGTGATGCAATGGTACACTGATCACACCAGGGAGCTGGAACGATGCTGTGTAGTTTCAACATTATTTGGCAAGTGAATCATACTTTTAGTCTCACGTGATGAACTCTCAGTATTCAGAAAGAATTAAAGGCCATGATGCCAACTGTTATAGCCCTTTCAATGTTGGTTAATATTTAGACCTCCAACTGTGCCCTGAACCCAATCCATTTCCTGAATCGACCGTTCCCTTTACAGACATGTTAGAGCATATATTGTAACTGTAAAATTTGTACTTAAGATTTCCAATTTCTCAACTCTCTCTGCAAAAGGCAACTGTTAAACAGAATAACTCATGATTGGGAAATGTGATTGGTGGATATCAGGGAGTAAACTAGTTTGAAATGGAATTATAGAACAATAGAAGCTTCAAGTACAGAAGAAGACCAATCAACCCATCTTGTCTGTGCTAGGCCTTTGTGAGAACAACATGGGAACGATCAAATTCATCATTAAATGAAACGGTTGATGTGTTGAGGGAAGTATATCTGCTTCCCACTGCCTAGTTTGAATGCAGTTCCACATTACGTTGCTCAGTCATTGTAAGTGGCCCAAGAAACCTTTCAGTTATACATCCACACAGACCTCAAGAGGAAGGCCCTCAGTCCAGGTAAACTATACATTTTCAACATTATTCAAGCTTAGAGAACAAATTTTAGAAAAGCATTAGTAAAGAAAGAAGAAAGGTGAATGATTTGGATACAAGCCCTTCCACAGAATTGAATATTCTTCCACCATTTCTCTTCCTGATGAGCCTGCTCTTCAAAAAATGCTAGCAGGGAAAGCATTGCATACTCCCTTTAAAATATGATATCCTTTTAAAATGCTAGCGGGGTCGGGGGTGGGGGGTAAGGAAAGCAATGCATGGTCCCTTTAAAAAGATGATGTGCTTCTTCTATGCTTAAGAGATTTAAAATGGATGTCTGTGAGCAGCAGCTTGAAAGTTCACAAGTACACAGAGGGCACCCGAATTGAAACATTTGTATTGAAAGGCTGTACAGTTAGCAGGCCAAGCAGCAGATTTTACCAAGACAAAAGGCTTTTGAATTTAGCCAATCAATTTGAACCAGGCACTTAGATACCAAAAAGCAATTAAATTTAAATCTGATAGTTTTGACAACATAGGACCAATCCTATTGTAAGAAATATTGGTATGTCATCAAGGGTATAAAAGAAGATGGCAGTTGGACAAAGCCACAGAGCTAACTGCCATCCACTAGAGAAAACAGCCCTCAGCTCTCAAGACAGAGTTGCTGGCTTTCACAGCCTCCTCTATGTCGTAGAGGAAGCACCATCTAAATAACAAAGGTACCAATGACACAACTACTTAATATTCCTTACAGAAGAATAGATGGAGAAGGCATTCCTGACAAGTGATAAATGTGACATGCTGCATTAGGACTGCCTATGAACAGGTACACTTAAAATCACTAATGAATAAAGTTTGCAGTTAACAAGAGCATATATACTGTATGCTGATACAGAATATCTTTATTAAGACATCCATGTTTTAACCAGCTCTCTAATTGCTGTGCTGAGCGATGTAAGAACACTGGGAACAAAAGTAACCAGTCCAGATGATTCCTTAATCCATTCACTTTAAATCCTGCACAAATATCTGTCTAAGGTTTATTATGCATCCCGCATCTAGGATTAACAGCACCTAACTATGGCTCAAACAAACAAAAACATAAATTTCTGAAGAAACTTAGCAGGTCTGGCAGCATCTGAGAAGATAAAAACAGAGCCAATGTTTCAGGTCCAGTAACTGTGCTTCAGAATATGACTGGCCAACTGTTGTACATCAACTAGTTTTGATTCAATGTTATTTTCACAAACTCACAACAGAATCCACAGCTAAGGACTTTGATGGGATGGGGTTGGCATGGCTGGGGGAATGGATGATTGCTGGTCATCCATTGTTTAGGAAATTCCCATTTCCAACTTTGATCTCTCTAAGTGAGAATAGACCATCCTTTGAGTTGTAATTACTTTCAGTCTGTCTACTAACTTCTCAAACCACATCTTTCCATTAATCTTACAATTTAAACTTTAAATTCCCAAACTGAAAAGTCTTATTCCTGAAAATTATGAATCATGACATCACATGTTCATAACACAGTAAAAGAAGAAGGCCAGTTGACCTATCATGTCTGTGCTGGCCCTTTGTAAGAGCAACATGGAAATGATCAAGTTCATCTTTGGATGCAATGACTGGCCTACCACTGGAAGGGAGCAATCTGTTACTTCAGTCCTATGTGGAGGTTCATTTAATGTGAGCCCACTCCTAGGGTCACTAGCCAATTGTAGCTGATTTCATTAGGTAGTCAAGAAGCACCCTTTGTCATGGAGACTGACATCTGGCTGATAGAAACGTAGAAAACATGAAAAAAGGAGCGGGCTAGGACATGCAGACTTTCATCAAGCCTACTCCACCATTCAGTATGATCATGGCTGATCATCCTATTCAGTACCATGTTCCTATTTTTTTTCCCATACCTTTTGATTCCGTTAGCCTTAAGAACAAAGAACAAAGAACAAAGAACAAAGAAAATTATAGCACAGGAACAGGCCCTTCTGCCCTCCAAGCCTGCGCCAGTCAAGTTCCTCTGTCTAAACCTGTCATCTATTTTCTCAGGGTCTGTATCCCTTTGCTCCCTGTCCATCCATGTACCTGTCCAGATTCATCTTAAAAGACACTAACGTGTCTGCGTCTACCACCTCCGCTGGCAACGTGTTCCAGGCACCCATCACCCTCTGCGTAAAGAACTTTCCACACATAACTCCCATAAACTTTCCTCCTCTCACTTTGAACTCATGACCCCTAGTAATTGAGTCCCCCACTCTGGGAAAAAGCTTCTTGCTATCCACCTTGTCTATATCCCTCATGATTTTGTAGATCTCAATCAGGTTCCCCCCTCAATCTCCGTCTTTCTAATGAAAATAATCCTAGTCTACTCAACCTTTCTTCATAGCTAGCACCCTCCATACCAGGCAACATCCTGGTGAACCTCCTCTGCACCCTCTCCAAAGCATCCAAATCCTTTTGGTAATGTGGCAACCAGAACTGTACGCAGTACTCTAAATGTGGCCGAACCAAAGTTTTATACAACTGTAACATGACCTGCCAACTCTTGTACTCAATACCCCGTCCGATGAAAGAAAGCATGCCGTATGCCTTCTTGACCACTCTATTGACCTGCATTGCCACCTTCAGGGAACAATGCACCTGAACACCCAGATCTCTCTGTACATCAATTTTCCCCCGGACTTTTCCATTTACTGTATAGTTTGCTCTAGAATTAGCTCTTCCAAAATGCATCACCTTGCATTTGCACGGATTGAACCCCATCTGCCATTTACCTGCCCAACTCTCCAATCTATCTATATTCTGCTGTAATCTCTGACAGTCCCCTTCACTATCTGCTACTCCACCAATCTTACTGTCATCTGCAAACTTGCTAATCAGACCATCTATACCTTCCTCCAAATCATTTACGTATATCACAAACAACAGTGGTCCCAGCACAGATCCCTGTGGAACACCACTGGTCACAGGTCTCCAATTTGAGAAACCCCCTTCCACTACTACTCTCTGTCTCCTGTTGCCTAGCCAGTTTTTTATCCATCTAGCTAGCACACCCTGGACCCCATGCGACTTCACTTTCTCCATCAGCCTGCCATGGGGAACCTTATCAAATGCCTTACTGAAGTCCATGTATATGACATCTACAGCCTCTCCCTCATCAATCAACTTTGTCACGTCCTCAAAGAATTCTATTAAGTTGGTAAGACATGACCTTCCCTGCACAAAACCATGTTGTCTTTCACTGATAAGCCCATTTTCTTCCAAATGGGAATAGATCCTATCCCTTCGTATCTTCTCCAGCAGCTTCCCTACCACTGACGTCAGGCTCACCGGTCGATAATTACCTGGATTATCCCTGCTACCCTTCCTAAACAAAGGGACAATATTAGCAATTCTCCAGTCCTCCGGGACCTCACCCATGTTTAAGGATGCTGCAAAGACATCTGTTAAGGCCCCGGCTATTTCCTCTCTCGCTTCCCTCAATAACCTGGGATAGACCGCATCAGGACCAGAGGACTTGTCCACCTTAATGCCTTTTCGGATACCCAACACTTCCTCCCTCCTTATGCTGACTTGACCTCGAGTAATCAAACATCTATCCCTAACCTCAACATTCGTCATGCCCCTCTCCTTGGTGAATACCGATGCAAAGTACTTGTTAATAATGTCACCCATTTTCTCTGACTCAATGCATAACTTTCCTTCTTTGTCCTTAAGTGGGCCAATCCTTTCTCTAGTTACCCTCTTGCTCTTTATATATGAATAAAAGGCTTTGGGATTTTCCTTAACCATGTTTGCTAAAGATATCTTATGTCCCCTTTTAGCCCTCTTAATTCCCGTTTCAGATTCGCCCTGCATTCCCGATATTCCTCCAAAGCTTTGTCTGTCTTCAGTCACCTAGACCTTATGTATGCTTCCTTTTTCCTCTTAGCTAGTCTCACAATTTCACCTGTCATCCATGGTTCCCTAATCTTGCCATTTCTATCCCTCATTTTCACAGGAACATGTCTCTCCTGCAAGCTAATCAACCTGTCTTTAAAAGCCTCCCACATATCACATGTGGATTTACCTTCATACAGTTTCTCCCAATCCATATTCCCCAGATCCTGCCGAATTTTGGTATAATTGGCCTTCCCCCAGTTTAGAACTCTTCCTTTAGGACCACTCTCATCTTTGTCCATGAGTATTGTAAAACTTCCAGAATTGTGGTCACTATTTCCAAAGTAGTCCCCTACTGTAATTTCAACCACCTGTCTGGGCTCATTCCCCAACACCAGGTCCAGTATGGCCCCTTCCCGAGTTGGACTACATACATATTGCTCCAAGAATTATACCTATCTCTTTCTGGAAAAAATTCAATGTTTTGGCCTGAACTGTTTTCCCTGCCAGAGAATTCCACAGGCTCTCTTTGTGAAGGGATTTCTCTTCATCTCTGTCCTGAATTGCTTACCCTATATCCTTAGACTGTGACTCCTTGTTCTGGACTCCCTGCTCATCTGGATTTTATGGGTTTCTATGGAATCCAGCCTCATTCTTCTAAACTCCAGTGAATATAGTCATAACTGATCCAGTATCTCTTCATTCCTCAGTCCTGCCATGCCAGGAATCAGTTTGGTAAACCTTTGTTGCACTCCTTCCATAACCAGAACATCCTTCCTCAGATAAGAAGACCAAAGCTGAACACAATACCGCAAGCTTGGTCTCACAAAGGTCTGGTACAATTACAGCAACACATCCTTATTCCTCTACTTGAATCCTCTCGCTATGAAGATCAACATAATGTTTGCTTTCTTCACTGTCGGCGGTACCTACATGTTTCAGCATATAGTGTACAAGCACACCGGATCTTATTGCAGTTTCCAATTACCCAATCGATTGCCACTCTGTTAACAATCTTTCTCCCTGTTTTTGTTACAGAAGTGGGTAACCTCACATTTATCCACATTATACTTCATCTGCATTTGCCCAAACACTAAAACATCTCTGCATCTTACTCACAGCTCACCCTCCCACCCAGCCTTGTGTCATCAAAGAGTCAGATTGTGATAAAAGCCTTTCCTGGAAAATGTAGGATTTGCAGGCTGGGTGCCAACTGCAGAGTGACTGACAGTGTGGAACCTAATTCTGTGGGAAAGGAAGCCCAGGTTTGGCTCCCTCCTTCTGTCAAGATGACCTCATGTCTAATTGGAAGCTACCATGTGATGCAGTTAATAGTGGAGGCAGAGGAACCACTGAGAGAGCTGGTCCTTCAGCATAGCCTGGCTTTGATTTTTAGGAACATGCTCTGGGCAAGATACTAGCTCAGCAACTACAAATGCTGCAGTGAATACACAAGAGCAAGTGTCAAGAGGCAAATACAACCCTGACGTGGATGTGCTAGTGGATGGAGGTATTTGTTGTGATAATGGACTGAGGTACTCATGCATACTAACCTGAGATCAATCATTAGTCTGCTGTGAAAGGCACGTGAAAAAATCATCCACTAGTCTCCCCTGCATTACAGATAACAAACTCTTTCACTGAGAGCTGGAAGCCAATCATCAAGCCAGCTCAAAAGAAAACAGGACAAAAGAATTCCAACCAACCTATGAAGCTAAGACTCTTGAAATTGATTGTACAATTACCAACTTTATACCATCTACTCCTCATGAATGAGCCAGAGGCTGATCCATATAGCTTTTAAATTTTACCTTCTTTTCTGGGCTCATTTCTCATTTCTAATTGGTGTGGATTTGTGTTATGTTTGTATTTCTTCTCACATTTTGGAGCTAATAAGCACACTCTTTCATTAACTCAAGAAAGCCTGGTTAAATTGGCTCCTTTTGAAACATAAATTCACTTGAGTCTGGGAGAAAGATATCCACAAGGGGAAGAATCATTTTCTAAACTAATCTTGGTCACACCTAACCAAGCGGCTGGGTGAATAATGCAGTTCACCCTTTTCCGCCCAAATTTGGGGTATCAAGTCTGGAGCCATAACAATTTGGGGAAGCTCCTCCAGGGATTAGTTATAATGAAGGCACTGTACAATGCAGCTGCTGCCATTGAGGCACTGAATTCTGTGTTCTGTGCATTCTTCACTGATATTGAAAGATATGAATGAGCACCAGGGATGGTATGTGAATGCTCAGCACTGACCCAGACTGTCTACACACAGAGCTTTACAGGACTCCAGACAACACAGCCTGACAGATTAATGTGAATGCTGAAGTGAAACCGTCAACAGTTTATATAACTGAGTACTTTTACAACTCCCCTTTCATGCAAAAATGCAAAATGGTTTAATTCACCATCAGACTAAGTTGAATATTGGCGCCCATGTGGCCCTTTCCTGAGATGATTTCCAACAGCACTTTGGAGGGAGGCTTGCTGCACAGCTCCATCAGCCTGTCCATTTACGGAAGTGTATGTAGCCAGCAAGGAGTGACTGTCAACTATACATCGTTTGGCTGCATGTGAGGAATGATGCAGAGGAAATCAAGCAGTCATTTTAGTTCATCAGCATCACATCAATTGCCACTATGGCAAATACTTAAAGCAAAACTCCTCCTTCCATTTATTATTTTAGGGCAAACATTGAGTCCAAATATAATGGAAGAAAGGGTTAGTTTATAAAGAAGTCTGTAAACTTGTCTCCAGCTTGATATTAATCAGCTGAATGCCAGCATAATGAATCTCCTCATTACTCTATTGCTTCCGCTGAACACTCAGATATTATATGTCAAGGTCTCCACATATTACAAAAAACTTCTTCTCCATTTTCAAGATATCACAATTTAAGGGAAGATTCTGACACGTGATCCACCTTTGAGTTCTCTGGGAACTCTTGCTTGACAAGATTTTGATGGAAAGGCGAAGACCATGCAGTGTACAGGGAAAAGCAAGTTAAATCACTTTGGACCTGAACACTGGAAACAAAAACACAACCAGCCTTCGGCACGCACCATTGCCAGACTTAATAATATAGGCCCTTCAACCTGTTTCGGCAGGTTACGTTCTGATAAATATGGTTTAAGAGTTGACAAGTGATGCCTTGTTCTTTATGAAGCAAAATATGAATGCCCCCTCCCAAACTTTCCATCTCCTTATTCAGATACACTTTACATGCAGCAGCTTTGATTTATTGCTTAAGCAGCTGAAAGATCTATGGAACGTTTAGTTACCACAGATGAACCGTTATGGAAAAGAAACACTTCACAACACTGAAGCACTAACACTACCTTGCTACAATATTCAGATGCCAGAGAGGTTTTGCTGTTGTTACGATAGCACTGTGTTAGGTATTTCACTACATCAAAAACAACTCAAAGTTAAACAATTTTACACTCACTTCTTCTTCATTCTCTAATTTATTGAATTATAAAGAATGAAATGGATGAATTTGGTCCATCATATTTGTGCTGCTGCTTTGAAAGAGCTATTAATCACACTCCCCTGTTCTCTAGATGTGGACCTCTAGTTTCTTTTCCTTTTACAAGTATGTACCCAGTTCCCTTTTCAAAGTTATTATTCAGTCTGCCTTCAAAGCTATTTCAGACAATGTGTACCAGATCAAACCAACCTACCTTTTAAACAAAAGCCTCATAATATCCCCTCTTT
This sequence comes from Ginglymostoma cirratum, assembly GCA_024137785.1. Lineage (NCBI taxonomy): Eukaryota > Metazoa > Chordata > Chondrichthyes > Orectolobiformes > Ginglymostomatidae > Ginglymostoma > Ginglymostoma cirratum. The sequence goes on from JAHRHZ010000039.1 coordinate 29,149,801, forward strand.
TTTATTTGGCAAACTATCTTCCTCTGGCTATCAGCTTTCCGCCTAAAGGAAGCAGTTTCTGCTTATTGGAATATTGAAGCTTCTTGTAATTTTGAATGACTACATTAAATCTCCAGCCTTTCACTTCTTTATTCTAAGGAGAACGATCCCAGCTCTCGACTCTCTGTAGATAACTGAAGTCCCTCACTCCTGATATCATTCTTGATAACTTTACATCTGGACATCTAACACACCTTTCCCTGAGTGTGCTGACCAGAATTAATACACGATTCCTGGTCAGGATTAAGTAGTACTTTGTAAAGGTATAGTGTAGCTTCCTTGCTTTAGTCCTCTGTTCTTCTACTAATAAATTCAGGGATCCTACATGCTTTTTTAAATTGTCCATGCAATGTGTCCTGCTACCTCCAAAGATTTCTTCACATACAACCCAGCTTTCTCTCTTGCAGCATTTTAAAATTGTACCATTTGACTTTGTTACCTCTCCCATTCTTCCTCTGAAAATACACCACTTCTCTACTTTAAACTTTATCAGCTATGTTGTCACCACTCTGTCTAGGCTCAGGGCTTCCTAAAGTGCGGGATGTTTCGGGGACGTGAGGAGCAAGGCTGCAATGGCTGCTGTGGAGCGTGGAACAAGGACCAAGTGAGGCGTCTTTCAATCCTTGCTTTTTATAAATAGTGGCTATTCAGCACCACTTCCTGCCCCCGCTGCTTTCACACGTCTCCGTTCTGCACCTCCACCACATCTCCTACCCCAATCTCTCACAACTCTGGCATTACTGCAATTCACAAGTCTCCATGTGCAGTGCCAATGGGATTGGGGTTTGGGAAGATCCAGTCTGGCGCCACCTAAATTCTGCCATTGCCCTCCATGCTCTGAGCTTGGTGATATCTGCTCTGCATGCCCAAGTCTAGATCATTAGATTCACAGAAGCTCTTCCTTGTAGATGGCAGAGCTCAACTGCATCATGCCCTTGAAAGCAGACAGGACCTGACCAACAGCCAGTTCCCTAGATGTGAGCTGGATGCAGAAGAGCATCATGGGCTGTCAAGCAGTCATTGGTCATGATGACAGCAGTTGGTGAGTGCATCATGGGAGCAAACGACAGCCCCTACTTGTTTTATTTGTGCTTGATTTTGCTGATTGTAAAGAAAAGCTTATGATTGGAATTGTCTGATTGTTTGGTTGTATTTAATGGTTCCTTACTGGACAGTTACAAGCTGTGGGTCTCCAGTGGGCCTTTAGGGGGTAAACTAGAGAGGTTGCTTAGTCAGGTGGTTCAACAGTAACTGGGTTGACAGAATAGTGTTGTATATGGAGGGAGTGTCAGCTGTGCTAGCTACATGCAGTGAACAGCATGGCGTGCTCTGCTATGATGTTGTCGGAGAGTGGCAACACCAGATTGCCAACACTTGTCCAGATACACAGTGATCTGCCAAAGATGGTGCAGGTGCAAGGCATGCTGGTCTTCTGACAGATAACCACTGAGTGGTGAGCTATTCTGTGAAAGGCTGGAGGTAAAATGGGGTGGAAATCAAATGTGAGCGATGCCATGGAGGTAGGTGGTTAATGAGGTGGGTTTGGTAAGATATTGTGGAAAACATCATTGGGTTTTGCAGTGAGAATTCCTTCAAAAACTCAGTGCAACTTTCTCTTCATCCCATTGTGTCCAGCACATGCCATTTTGCCTGTTTTTATACCTTGTTCCAGGTTTTTTGAGGTCCTTGTGTCTATTTTACAGGTGGATGCAGCACCGATGGAAATAAAACTTGTCTTCAATTGACTGAAAACCCAACTAAAGAGTAACAGAACAATGTGAGATTTTCTCCCCTCCAAGGTGGGATCTATCATCATGCCATAGTTTGGTCAGTGGCAGCACCGACTGTCTTCAGTGACATGAGATGCCCACATTTAGTCCAAGTGCACTCTTCAAAATGTGATTTCCCTCTTGGGTTGCTGCATGGAATTTCACTTTGTTTGAATTTTTATATTTTCACACTGACTGAGATTAAAAATTATTGTTTAATCATATGGAAATATTTGGGGCTGCTGACTAGTGAGCATAGAGATATAACTCCTTGTTAGTTGGCATATTGCAGGTCTTTTCCTTGACAGCTAAAGGAGACAAATGTTAGAGGGCACAAATATGGCAGTACAGTATTGCATTTAAAACAGAATACACAAAATAAACCTGCTTGAAATGTTCTTTCTGCCTGTGCAGTTTATTTCCTATTTCCCCTTACCAGTTAGGTGGTCATGTAGTTACATTGTACTCTGAGATTGCACAACTCTATACTGGCCTTTCTGCCTAGTCAGAGAATGAGGCTATTTGGTTCATCATCACTATTCCAGCCCTTTAAAGGAGCTATCTAATTAGTCACATTCCCATTGCTACTTTCCCACAGTCTGGGAAAGTTGCTGCTTTTCAAGTACTTAACCCATTCCCTTTTGAAGACTCTTATTGAACGTCCATCCCCCACATTTTTAGGCTGTGCATTCCACATAATAACAGCTCACATGTAAAACCTTTGTTTCACTCAGACGCAGAATGAAATGATTTTCATGTATGAGTTGAGCTCTGCTCTTGTGGTTTAGCAAGACACTTGAACACACTTGACCAGTCTCTGCCATGATATTGAGGTTGTGATATCAGGTAACCACCAACTAATAAATGTTATAAGTATCTTCATGAGTACTTCTTACTTCAATCATATGATAAACAATGGAAATGATAAACCTTTAACAACAAAGTCAGAGGACCATAAAAGGAGCTTTCCTCAGTGTTGTTGAGCAAAGCAGCCTGTTAGGGCTCAAGTCTCCTTGTGTGGCACTGAGAGTGAATAAGCAAAAGCATTTGTTTGAAATTCCATTCTCAAAGGTCTTAGTTAAAGTGCTAATCCTTTTATTTTTAAATAGTGGGCCAAGGAATACATTGACATGTTCACTACAATTCACAAGGGGATGTGTTGTGAGTTTTCAAAGACCCAAACTTGATTCCGATTGGTTACAGTGAGTTTTGAGCCAGCAATTGGTGGCTCAAAGTGGAGGGGATCTCCAAGAAGATCGCGCATATTGACACAGACATTGAGTTTCTACAGAAATGCAAGAAAGCGCAAAAGATCCCAAAAGGACTACAGATCATGAACCCACTCAAGTCGACCTACAACACTGATTATGCTGAGAGACTTTATCGTCGCACCTCTCGCTAGCTCTTCAGTCATCTTGTACACCAACTCTACAGCAAGTGCCATAACCTTGAAATTGAGATAGAGTCCATATTCTCAGCTTGCTGCTCAAGGTACAGCAGCACAGGTATGAGACACTGCCAAACAGATGAGGCAACGGAACTACACCACCTCCATGCACACCAAGAGCAAGAAACTGGAGAAACTTGACATCACCACCAGCAGCAGCCAAGTCTCCCCTGGCACCACAGTTGAATATGGTACCACCACAGGAAAATGCATCGTCTACTTATCTGACCACACCCTTCATCCAGAAGACACTGAAGTTCTCAGCTGAGGGCTCAATTTCTGCCTCACCGCCAAAATCGACCCCAATGGTCTCGTGGCAGAAACAGAAGAATTCATCAGACGAATGAGTCTCCGGGAATTCTTCCAAGTGGCCGCAGTGAGCCCAACGAGACAACCAACGAGTTGGATCAGTCGACAGAGAGATCCGTGAAGGAGTGAGCAAAGAAGGAGTCAAATTGAGCCCCTCCGGAGGGCCCTTGCCCAGGGCTTGACGGCTATGCTGAAGCCACCAGAGAATGCGCAAATGCCAGATTCACCAGCCGCACTCACAAGGTAGTGCAAAACGTCACCCAGGCACAACACAGTGCCATCCATGTTCTCAAGACCATTCGCAACATTGTTATCAAACCAGCAGACAAGGGAGGAGGCATCATCATACAGAATAGAATGGACTACTGCAAGGAAGTGTACTGACAGCTGATCAACCAAGAACAGTGAGTTTTGTTATAGGCATACAGGAGAGACTGACACCCATTCAGCTCTGATGAGGAGCAATCTAGACTCAAAACATTAGCTTGCTTTGTCTCCATGGATGCTGCCTGACCAGTTATGATCTCCAGCACTTTTTGTTTTCAGTACCTATTCCAAACCAATCTTTTATCAGAGATAACAAGGGTATAGAGCTGGATGAACACAGCAGGCCAAGCAGCATCAGAGGAGCAGGAAAGCTGATGTTTCAGGAGGGGTCCAGAACCAAAACGTCAGGTTTCCTGCTCCTGATGCTGCTTGGCCTGCTGTGTTCATCCAGCTCTACACCTCATTGTCACAGATTCTCCAGCATCGGCAGTTCCCACTATCCCCGATCTTTTACCACCTGTTAGGTCACTGAAGAGGGCAAAATGCATTGTCGAATTCTTGTTCGAGCTTCCTTAGTGACAGGGTTTTGGATTTCACCAGCTTGAATGTCTGCCTATACCAGCTCAAGTGTCTTCTCCTTGGCTCCTGTACTTGATTATTCAAAACCTCTTTCCTTTTATACACCAAAAGCTGGTCATTTTACAGAAGCAGAGAAGTGTTACAGCACTGAAGAAGGCATTCAATCTATCACGTCTGCAGCCAAAGAACATAATAACTAAGTGCCTATCTCCTGCCCTTTCCCCATAACCCTGCACACTGTTTCTATTCGAATTATCACCTAATGCACATTCAATGCCTCAATTAACACTGCCTCAACCACACTTCCAGCTAATGCATTCCAGACCGAAGCCACTCATGTGAAATTATTTTCTCGCATCACGTTTGTTATGTTTGCAAATTACTCTAAATCTCTACCGATCTTTTTGTAAGTGGCAACAGCTTCTCCAATATTTACCCTAACCATATCTTGCATGATCTTGAAAACTTCTGTATGATTTCCTCTTAGCCTTTCTTTCTTAAAGGAGAACAGTCCCAACCTCACCAATCAGTCTTTGTAACTGAAGTTTCTCATCCCTGGAACCATTCTTGAAAAATTATTCTGCATCCTCTCTAATGAGTTCACATCCTTCCTATAATGTGGCACCCAGAACTGTACAGGATTCTCCAGCTGCAGTCTAACATCATCTCCTTATATACGTTCAACACTATTTCCTTGCTGTTGTACTCTATGTCTCTATTAGTGTAAGCTAAGGATAATTTATGCTTTATAAATTGGACTTTCCACCAGCCCTGCCACCTATGTGATCTATGTACAGGTACATGCAAATCTCTCTGCTCCTCAATCCTCTTAAGAATTTCACCCACTATATTTTATTGCCACTCTATGTTCTTCCTACTCACAATTCTTCACATTGCCACCTATTTACCCACTTCACCACCTTATTCACAATCTTTTGGAGTTCTACACTGTCCTATAAGATCATAGGAAATAGGAGTAGGCCATTTGGCCCCTCAAACCTTCTCCATCATTCAATGGAATTATGGCTCTATCTGACATTCTCACATCCACTTTCCTGTCTTTTCCCAATGATCAAGAATCTATCTATCTCAGCCTTAAATATACACAAGAACGATACACCCACAGCTCTCTGAGTCAAGGAGCTCCAAAGACTCACAACGTTCTGAGAGAAGAAATTCATCGTTGTGTCTGTCTTAAATTGGAGCCCTTTTATTCTGAGACTATGGCCTCTGGTCCTAGAGTCTGTCATGAGAGTAAATACCCTCTCAGCATTTATCTTGTCCAGCCTGTTAAGAATCCTATATGATTCAGTGAAAACACCTCATTTCTTCTAAACTCCAGTGAGTGGAGTCCCAATCTGTTTAACCTTTGCTCATAAGACAATTCCTCCATATTGGGGTTCATTCTAGTGAACCCTCTCTGAACTGCCTCCAATAAAATGGGATCTTTTCTTTAAAAAAGGGGGCCAAAACTGCTCTGAGACTCCAG
>JAHRHZ010000039.1:29160699-29175871 GCA_024137785.1 Ginglymostoma cirratum
AGGGTTGGAATATAAAAGCAGCGATGTGCTTCTGAGACTTTATAAAGCTCTAGTTAGGCCCCATTTAGAATACTGTGTCCAATTTTGGGCCCCACACCTCAGGAAGGACATACTGGCACTGGAGCGTGTCCAGCGGAGATTCATACGGATGATCCCTGGAATGGTAGGCCTAACATACGATGAACGGCTGAGGATCCTGGGATTGTATTCATTAGAGTTTAGAAGGTTGAGGGGAGATCTAATAGAAACTTACAAGATAATGCATGGCTTAGAAAGGGTGGACGCTGGGAAGTTGTTTCCGTTAGGTGGGGATACTAGGACCTGTGGGCACAGCCTTAGAATTAGAGGGGGTCAATTTAGAACGGAAAGGAGGAGACATTTCTTCAGCCAGAGAGTGGTGGGCCTGTGGAATTCATTGCCACAGAGCGCAGTGGAGGCTGGGACATTGAATGTCTTCAAGGCAGAGATTGATAAATTCTTGATCTCACAAGGAATCAAGGGCTACGGGGAGAGTGCAGGTAAGTGGAGTTGAAATGCCCATCAGCCATGTTTAAATGGTAGAGTGGACTCAATAGGCCGAATGGCCTTACTTCCACTCCTACGTCTTATGGTCTTATGGTCTTAAGTTCACAGATGACACTAAACTTGGAATAATTGCTAACTAAGATTATAATAGAACTCCAAGTTGATGGAATGAATGGATTGGTGGCAGATGAGGTTCAATGCTGAGAAGTGTGAGGCGATGCACCTTGGTCGGAAGAACACTGAAAAACAATATAAAATAGGGGTACAATTCTAAAGAGGGCACAAGAGCAGAGGAATCTTGGTGTATATGTGCACAGATCAATAAAGTGGGCAGGACAAGTGGAGAGAGCAGTAAACAAAGCATGCAGTGTTCTCAGCTTTATTAATTGGCCATAGACTAGAAGAGCAAGGAGGTGATGTTGAACTTGTACAAGACACTTGTTAGACATCAGCTGGAGTATTGTATGTAGTGGTGAGCCCCACATTATAGGTAAGATGTGAATGCATTGGAGAGAGTGCATAAGCAATTTACTAGAATGGCAGGTATGAGAAACCTGAGTTATGAGGATAGAGTAAAGAAGTTGGGACCATTCCCCTTGGAGAGAAGAAGGCTGAGAGGAGATTTGATAGAGGATCTCAAAGTCATGAGTGAGCTGGAGAGAGCAGATAGAGTGAAGATGTTTCTGTTTGTAAAAGGAACAGGACAAGGAGGGATAGATTTAAAGTGATGTGCGAAAAAAACAAAGGTGATGTCAGAAAAAAAGCTTTCTCACACAGCAAGTAGTAAGGGTATGCAATGCATGGCCTGGAAATTGATTGATTGATTGATTTTATTGTCATGTGTACCAAAATACAGTGAAAAGCTTTGTTTACAAGTGGTATTGGCAGAACAGAGCAAGCAAGGGATGTACAGATCAAAAAGACTCAGAGGCAGAGATAGTAGGGACTGCAGATGCTGGAGAATCTGAGATAACAAGGTGTAGAGCTGGATGAACACAGCAGGCCAAGCAGCATCAAGGGAGCAGGAAAGCTGACGTTTCGGGCCTTGACCCTTCTTAGGCCAGAACCGTCAGCTTTCCTGCTCCTCTGATGCTGCTTGGCCCGCTGTGTTCATTCAGCTCTACACCTTGTTATCTAAGACTCAGAGGCATATAGGTTACATTGCAGGTTACTTTATTTGAGGCTACAGTCTATTCAACAGTCTGATAATGGCTAGAAAGAAGCTGTTCCTGACCTGCTTGTGTGCGCGTTCAGGCTTCTGTATCTTCTGCCTGGTGGAAGAGGTTGTATGTGGTCATTACCAGGGTGCGATGGGTCTTTGATGACGTTGGCCACCTTCTTGCGGCAGCGAGCTGCATAAATAGAGTCCATGGATGGAAGGTTGGCTTCCATGATAGTCTGGGCTGTGCACACCACCTTCTGTGGTTTCTTACGATCCTGGGCAGAGCAGTTTCCATACCAAACAGTTATGCACCCAGACAGTACGCTTTCAAAGGTACATCTGTAGAAGTCGGTGAGGGACCTCATGGACATGCTAAATTTCCTGAACCACCTGAGGAAGAAGAGGTGTTGTTGTGCCTTCTTGACTGTCACATTTACGTGGAAAGTCCAGGACAGGTCGTCAGTTATTGTTTTTCTGAGGAACTTGATACTCTTCACCCTCTTAACCTCAGGTCCATTGATGTAACTAGGGGTGTGTTCTCCTCCCTTCTTTCAAAAGTCGATCATCAGTTCTTTCGTTTTGTTGACATTGAGAGACAGATTGTTTTCATTGCACCATGTCACCAAGCTGTCTGGCTCCCTTCTGTTTTTTGACTCATCGTTGTTAGATATCCACCCCACTACAGTGGTGTCATCAGCAAACTTGTAGATGTTGTTCGTTCGAAATTTGGATACACAGTCATGGATCTGTTCCAGGGATGAGTGCAGAGCTAGGGATATGGCATCCTCTGTGGGCCTGTTGTGTTGGTAGGCAAACTGTTGGGGATCGAGGCAGATTGGGAGACTGGAGTTGATGTGGTGGAGACAGGTTGAACTGAGGGATTTAAGAGGGTCTTAGGTGGTTTTTAGAGAGTAATTGTGTGCAAGAATATGGGGAAAAGGTAGGTTGGCATTAGGTAATAGAGCCGAAGAAGGTGCTGTCATGTTGGGTCAAACGGGCTCCATCTGCAATGTATCAATGGTGTGATTCTGTGATTGGGTGCTGGTGTTTTTGATTAATGGACAAGGACCCCCAAATCCTGTTCTGTAAATTTCTGCAGTCTATCTCCAGTTAAATAAAATGACATTATCTGACATTAATGGTGATGCACTCTAACCATGAGCCCATTAGTTATTAACAACTTATACCGCAATCACCATCTCTGTCCATAGACAACCACCATTGTTTTACAAACATCACCAATTGCAGATGTGGTTCACAAGTTCCACTCATCAGTAACAACTACTTCCTGTAAGACAGGAGGGTCTGCTAAAGCAAGCAGCTTACATTTTAGAATCATTCCAATTATGCATTGATAAAACTATTACTAGCAAACCCTTTATTATTCACATAGATGACTGAATTTTTAAAGACAGAAACCCTATCTTCATAGGTGTTTTCCAAATCAACCTGTTCAGAAGTATTATTACGCCCGTCTGGAGCAGCTGAGACCTGAACTGAGGTTTTTTGATTCAGAGGTATGGGTCACTATCACTGCGCCAAAACAGCACAGGGGAATGAAATTGCTATTTTCCAGTTAATGTTCGCTGATGACACCATTGTAGTGGGATGGATATCTAACAACGATGAGTCAAAATACAGAAGGGAGACAGAGGGCTTAGTGACGTCGTGCAATGAAACCAATCTGTCTCTCAACGTCAACACTACATCCCTCTGCAGTGCACGGAACTCAAACTTGCTGCTGCTGAGAGAGGCAGGAACACTACCACTGTACCTCAAGAGCCCAGCCAATCATAATGTTATAATGTATCATCAACAAATGAATCAATAAAACAATTCTTAATAAAATAAGCCTTGGAAATCTCATTCAGCATTTTAAGGAAAACACTGCGCGTCACATCAAGTGACATCTATTTTGTTAGTTCATAACAGCAAACATTTATTCTTTAGCTCTGCACTTCATCCACATTCAGGTTAAATTTGAAGCCTCCTCTTACAGCTTGCGTGACAATTTACTGACTTCTTATTACTGCTAAATGTTAAAAATGATTGAGAAGAGAAAGCTAATTCTATCACCTTTCACATAGAACTCCACTATGTTTGTGATATAAATGAGCCAAAGCAGGAACTCCCCCTCCCCCCTCACAGCCAATATGGATTCTTCCAAAGAAGCACAGTGTTATGAAGAATGGTTTATCCAACATTGAGGGGTGACAACTAATGTAACAGTTTTCTGTCTCAGAGATGCATTCAGCTGGATGATTCCAGGATGTTGAGCCATTTACCAAAATGACAGGTCTATAAGCTATTATAAACTGTCATCACATTTTGTTTCCACATCTGGAAACTGGAAACAAATGACTAATCGCTACCAAGCTTGTCTGCCATCTGTTCAGTATTTGCCTGCATTTTCTTGAAAGTAAATTTATTTTACAGTATAAAGGAAGAAAGGAAGATAAGGTATCTTCTATAATGGTTTTATTCAGACAAAAGAGAGAAAAGGGAAAGTCTTGCTTTCATATGTCAACCTGTGACCTTACAATGTCCCAAAACACTTTATAGCAGTGCAGTATTATTTTGAAGTGTATTCATTGTTGTAATATAGAAAAATCACTCTGAAAGTTTACAATCTTAATGCCCCAATACTTTCAGGGCAGCAGTGGCGGTGGTTGTTGTGGTTGAGGGTTTGTGGTTGTTGCATTGTTGGAAGTGGCTGCTTTCCAATGAGATTTTAGCAAAGTTGCTGTTCAATTGCTCGAGTAGATAGAATTTATTTGGTGTTCGTTAAGTACTACTCCTGGTACCTTTATTCTTGTTGGCCTCTCCCTCGACCAACATCATATTAACTACTCATTCAACTCATCCATAGTTTATGGGATCTCGATGTGTGCAGAACGATTGCCATGTCTGTCAATGCAGCAACAATGTCTCAAACAACATTCAAATACTTGAATGGAAAGAATATAGCCCAACTAAACCAAACGTAAATCAATGAGGCCTGTTTAGAATGTTTCCCTGTGGCACCAAAGTTAAGGAACTAAAATCTTTCTATCTGTTTCTTTCTTTTCTTGTCTTCTATAGCATTTATTTGCACTTACCTGAGTACAAGGCTGTAATCCTCCCTTTGGTACTGTCCTGTTACATGTGGCAAAACCATAAGTATGCCATTTATCTGATTGTCACATCAGGTCATGCAAAGATATCCCTAACAAAGCTGCCATTGTTCATGGAATCAAAACTTTTGATCTTTATCTTAAGTAAGTCAGAAAAGGAGTACCAGATCTCTCTGTGCCAGTAACGTTAAAACAGAGATAGCATTATAACAGAAATAACAGAGGTGAAACAGAGATAACACAATGGTGCGCTGTAATGGACAGGAAGATGGAAATCCTCTCTATTGAATACTTGGTAATACAAAAACCACAGAAGAAATAGGAACTGGAGAAGAATATATTGCCCACTGACCCTGCTACAACATTCAATGTGACCTTATCTCAGTCCTAAGTTAATGGCTTCTTTTTCTGAAACTGTGGCTCCATATTCTGGATCCCCAGCCAAAGGAGACAACCTGTAATAACATCCACTCTATCATAGAGTCATAGAGGTTTTACAGGATGGAAAGAGACCTTCCAGCTCATCATGCCAAACGCCCTATCAATGCCTGTCCAGATCTTATATGTTTCATGTCTGTCTGTAACATACTTGGAACCACTTTTTGCAGATGTTTGTAGTTATTCAGCAGATGTTATATCTCATTTCTCAGCATAGTTAAATTGCAAATACTTTGGGGCCATTTTCAGTGATCAGCATTCTTCACCAATTCCCCACCTTGTACCCTCTGTAAGCTTATGGAAACCTTTGTTGCCCATGTCCTGCCAATCCCATTCATTCATTATCCCTGTACTCACATGAATGTGGAGTAATCAGATCAGGAGCAATTTTACTAAATTGGGATTGAGTGGCCTACTCCAGCTTCTAATTCATACATTTATGAGTTTTAGTAACTTGAAATCACAATTTCAAGATTGTCAATGAGAGACCTGGAGTGAGATGAGGAGAAACTGCTTTATTCAGAGAGTTTCTGATTAAGGGTTTAGGCCCGAAACGTCAAGTTTTCCTGCTCCTATGATGCTGCTTGACCTGCTGTGTTCATCCAGCCCCATGATTGTTATCTCGGATTCTCCAGCATCTGCAGTACCTTTTATCTCTTATTCAGAGAGTTGTTAGGATTTGGAATGCGCTGCCTGGGAGAGTAGTGGAGGAGGATTCTATAGGAGGTTTCAAAAGACAGCTGGATATATATTTGGAAGAGATTAATTTAGAGAACGATGGAGATAAGGCTGGAGAATGGGACTAGCTGCATAGCTCTTTCAGGAGCCAGTACAGGCATGACGGGTCAAATGGCCTCCTTCTGTACTGTAAAATTCTATGATTCTATGATTCATACATTCACTGGTGTAAACTAGTTCCTGGCCTGGCAAGAGCTCAATGTTAAAATTCTCATTATTGTTTTAGTGTTTCACTCATCCCTCACTCTGTATCCTCCTTTAGTCCTTCAAACAACTGAAAGATCTGTACTCCTCCGATTCTACCTCTTGCACGTCTTTGATTTTCACAATAACACCACAGTTCACTGCCTGACCTCAACCATTTCTTTTGGTTAATCTGTTCTATCTAAAGGGACACTTCTAGCACTGATATAAATCCTGAATCTGTGCCCTACAATTCTGATTCTCCCTCCTCTGCTGAGTCATGTTGCTGTTTTGCTGCATAAACTCTGCTATATTCACATTGTTACCCTCTCCACTCAGTTTCTATTCGCATTCTCTTAATCTCTCTTTCTTTGACATGGAGATATGTCATCCTGTCCTTTACATGGGAATGTAGGCACCACTGGCTGCACCAACATTTATTGTCTATCCCTAAATGCCTTAGTTGGCCCTTTCGGAGAACAGTTAAAATATCTGGAGGCACCTGTAGACCAGGCAAGGCTAAGTATGGCAGAAGCCCTTCCCTAAGGTACATTTGTGTACCAGATTAGTGTTTACAACGAGTGGCAATGGTTGAGATCAGACTAGCTTTCAATTCTGAATTTTATGGGATTCAAATTTCACTATCTGGTCTGGTGAGATGTGAACTCATGTCCATAGGACATTAGTCTAGCATTGTGGATTACTGGTCCAGAGACATTGCCATCATGTCACTGCCTCACCTTATTGCACCAATCCAAACTCTGACTTCCTACTGCAGTTTTCCTGGTCCTGTTTCTTATGCTCTCTTCTAATGTTCAGAAAACCACTGGATGCTGCAGTCATGAACTCCTAGAGGATTCTAGTTCATGACAGCATCCTAATTGTAAAGGACTGGGGACAAGGGAGGGAGCTGGGATGCACATTAAGGGCAGTCAAATTTATTGACTTTCATCCTCAAGAAGTGGAGAAGAAAACATTATTCTGCAAACATGAATTGCTGTGCGGGAGGCAGGCAAGTGTCCAGGTTTAGAACAGCCAAGTAGCTTGGAGTAAATGGTGGCATCATGATAATCCTGTTGGAATAATAATTCCAAAGCCCAACTAACATTTTGGAGAAGTGGGTTCAAACCCCACCACAGCAACTGGTCCAATTTAAGGTCAACTAATAAATAGAGGATGTAAACCTAGTCTCATTAATGGTGATCTTGAATGTTGCAAAAATCCATTAGTGGGTCACTGGTACCTTTTCTTGAATGAAATCTGCTGCCCAAACTTGCAACTCCAGATTTGTGACAATGTGTTTGCCTCTTAGATAGCCTCTGAAATGGCCTAGCAAGCTACTCAATTAGAGATAATAGTGTGGGTTAGCACATTTGAGAAAGAAAACTGCATTGGACATAATGGGCAGAAGGTCTTTCCTTACCCAAACCAACCTCATCACTAATAAATGAGGGGTTATTCATATGTAATTATGAAAACGAATTATGTTGAAAGACCAGCACAGAAATAGGCCATTCAGTCCAATTGGTCAATGCTGGCATTTATGACTCCTCTTCTCTTTATTTAACCTCATCAACATGTCCTTCTAACTCCATCATTTTTCTCATAGAGCTCATCTAGTTTCCCTTAATACATCAACCCATATCCAATTCTTAATTAACATCCAATACTCCTTGTAGCATGTTTCACATTACACCAGCTCTCTGACAAAGAAATTTCTCTTGAATTCTCTATTGGATTTGTTGGTGACTACCTTACATTTTCTTATACGTTAATAACCGTGACTTTTACTTTCATCTACTGCAAGTACAAAATTATTCTTTACATCTATCCCATCGGATTAGTTCATAACCTTCATTGTCTCTATCACTCAGCCTTCCCTTTTCTAGATAATAGTAACCGCTGCCTATTCAACCTTTTTCTGAAATAATCTCTCTGGTAAACTGCAGTTCACAATATAGCTTGCCTAATCACTTCAGTAATTGCTTAAGATAATTGCATGATCAATAGTTCTGTTCAGTAGCTGGGGTCAATAAATATATCAACAATACCTTACACCACATTGAAAAGCCATGATGTGGAGGTGCCAGTGTCGGACTGGGGTAGACAAGACCAAAAGTCACACCACACCAGGTTATAGTCTAACAGGAACAAGAACAAAGTTGCTGGAAAAGCTCAGCAAGTCTGGCAGCATCTGTGAAGGAAAAAACAGAGTTAACGTTTCGGGTCTGGCGAGCCTTCCTCAGAACTCAGTTATGAGTTCTCTCAGTTATAGAACTGCTCCAGTGCTCCGAAAGCTTGTGATTTCAAACAAACCTGTTGCACAATAACCTGGTGTTGTGTGACTTTTCACATTGAAAAGGGCCTCAGCAAACAAACTGTAATCTTAAATAATTTATAATCAGATCAGCAAATAGATAGGAGTTCAGGCAATATTTACCTCACAGAGATATGTGATTAAAAGAGAAAAACAACCAATGCTTTCATGCCAAGCTTCTAGCATGACAGCATAATGATTAAATGGAGCAAGTTGTGGCTTTGTAGGAACTGTATTCTTTGATTAACTGTTATGCACACTGGCACGCATGGAAATAAAATCAGATTCAGAGAATAAAATGGAAGCAGAATCCCTTTGCATATTTTCCAACGTAGTCACCAACTGAACATCTCAGACATTCAGAGTTATACTATGACTAATTTGGATGTTTAGGCTGAGATAATGCAGTTTGCTGTAATATCACAAGCCAGCATCTGGATGGGCAAACTATTCGCTAATTGAATATGAATGCTGCCTGCAGTAATTTTGTGTCTGTATTTTGCAGTCTACCACAACCTGATAGCTGTCTGGGTTGGGATTTGTCACTCGACTTAATGATTGGGGTTTTTGTGAGATGGTGTGGTGAAGGTATTTAGAGATTTTCAGATGCTTGCAGGAAACAATTATAGGAGAAGTGCTTAGGGGTGAATGCACAAGAGGCCAGTAAAACTGCGAGACCAGGTGTGAGCCAAGACTGCAAAGGTGATATGGAGGTGCTGGCGTTGGATTGAGGTGGACAAAGTCAAAAATCACACGACACCAGGTCATAGCCCAACAGGGGTGGCATGGCATGGCATGGTGGCTCAGCGGTTAGCACTGCTGCCTCACAATACCAGGGACCCAAGTTTGATTCCACCCTTGGGTAACTGTCTGAGTGGAGTTTGCACAATCCCCCCATGTCTGTGTGGGTTTCATCCAGGTGCTCTGGTTTCCTCCCACAATCCAAAGGTGGATTGGCCAGGCTAAATTGCCCAATGGGACTGGGTAGGATACTCTGAGAGTCAGTGTGGACTTGTTGGGCCAAAGGGCCTGTTTCCATACTGTAAGGATTCTATGAGGTTTATTTGATTTAACAAGCTTTTGGAGTCTCATTCCTTTGTCAGATGCAGTGATAGAAGACACACAGACACAGCATTTAAAGGCAGAGAAATCAAAGGATGCAAATGGTGTGAGTGGAGTGAACAAACATAAAATGGCTGATGGAGATCTCTGTTAGAAAGGCAACATAAGTTTTGATTGATTAAGATGCAAATTCCAGAATTGGTTTCAAGTCACGGCTCCGAGATAATTAAAGGTTTTAATAGTGTCTGCCTAACTTTCCAAACTTCAATCAGGCGGAGATGCAAAAGGTGACATCTCAGGTCAGACACTGAATTGCAGGTGTGAGGCCTCATTCAGAATCTGTTTCAGAGTTCAAACTTGGAATCAGGCTGGTTTTATTCCAAAAGCAGGAATTTATAAAATGCAACACTGACTGACTGCGATGACAAATTGTGTGCTTTATGAACAAAATAGAATGTATCTGCAAATGGACAAACATCTTGCATGAAATAATTCACCCCAAAGGATTTTATAAATTCCTGCTTTCAGAATAAAACCAGCCTGATTCATCAATTCTGAAGATGGCAATAGGTTAACAGGCACAGTGCACGTTTTAGGAACAGCATGGACAATAACTGTAGAAGCGGGTGGACATCACCGACTTTAAATCTGAAAAAGAGCCTTGAGAGTAATTTCTCATTCAGGAGGTAGTGGAGCTTTGAAAGAGCAGAGAGATTTGTTTTTGTTCAAAGGGAGCTAGTTTCAGCAAGATGTACAGTCCCTGTGGATACAGTATATCCTTGGACTTTCAACAGGATCTCCAGTGCTCTGTCCAAGAATTTGGGGCACCCTCTTTCTAGGATCCTGAACCAAAAGTGTCTCTAGGATAGGTAGAATTGAGGTGACCACCTCCAGCTTCGCGCTAATCTGAGGGGCTCCTTGCTGGGACCATAGATGCCTGAAGACTCAGAGAACTTTGTTTGTTGCACACCCACAGGAGGTGGAGAGGGGGTCCACCATCCTGATGGACAGCTCTGCCCTGAGCCATGGGAACAAAGGAGCTCCTAGTGGGAGCGATTGGAAGAAGATCGTACTCACTAATCCAGAAAACCTGCAGCTCATCAACATTTGAATGCTGAATCGGCATCGTTTAACATCTCTGGGCAAGTTCAAATGATGACATTTAGCATCAAAGTTATGTGCTAACTCCTGATTTTCAAACAGTCATGTCGCAGTAGAGTTTAGAGCCTGTTTTCATCTTTTCACCAAAATAACCCCCTGAGTCACCCATCAATCAAACTTAGTTGAACCCAATATGTCTGCATAATTGACAATAACCTCATGAAAGGCAAGCTTAAGATAAATACACTGTACGCACATATGCATAACAAACAACAGATCCACAAAGTATTTATAAAAAGCCTAACCTTGCATCGGGTGAAGGTGTCACCGACTAGCCAGTAGGTGTGTTTTATTTGAAATTCCAGAAGATGTTCAACAAGGTATGTCACAAAACATTAACCCACAAGATAAGAGCCCATGGTTTTAGAGGTAGTAAATTGGCATGGATAGACCATTGGCTAATGAGCAGGAAACAGTGAGTGTGGATAAAGGGTTCTTTTTCAGGGTGGCAACCCATCAGCACTGGGTTTCACAGGGATCGGTGCTGGCACCACGACTGTTTACAATGTATAATCATGACTTGGTAATACTGTAGCCAAATTTGCAAATGACACAAAAATAATTGGAAAGGCAGGTAGCAAGAGGAATGCAAAGAGTTTAGAAAGTAACATTGATAAAAGTGTGTAGTCAAAAAGATGGCAAAGGGAGTATAATGTGGGAAAACATGAAGTTTTCATTTTGGAAGGGAGAACAAAAGAACAAGAGTACCATTTAAATGGACAGAAACTGCAGAAAGTTGCAACACAAAGGAACTTGGGAGTACTTGTACATGAAACACAGAAAGTTAGTACACAGATGCAGCAGGTAATCAGGAAACCTAATGGAACATTCACCCTTATTTCAAGAGGGTTGGTGTATAAGAGTAGGGAAGTCTTCCTGCAACTGTACAAGGTGCTTTAAGCCCCATTTTTAAGGAAAGATACCATTTCATTGGAAGCAGTTCAGTGCAGTACACTAAAATGATCTATTGTGTGGAGGGATCATCTTATGGACAAAAGCTAAACAGGTTGGGACTCTACTCACTGAGTTCAGAAGAATGAAAGATGGTCTCATTGAAACAGATAGGATTCTTAAGGGTCTTGATAGGATAAATACCGAGAGGATGTTTCCCCTCATGGAGAGTCTAGGACCAGAAGGCATAGTCTCAGAACAAAGGAGCTTCAATTTAAGACTGAGATGAGGAGGAATTTCTTTTCTCCAAGGTTTATGAGTCTTTAGAACTCCTTGCCATAGACAGCTGTGGGCGTATTGCTCTTGTGTAAATTAAGGCTGAGATAGATATATTCTTGATCAGTAGGAGAATCAAGGGTTATGGGGAAAAGGCAGGAAAATGGACTTGATGCATGTCGGATCAGCATGATCCTATTGAATGGTGGAGCAAGCTCGAGGGGCTGAACAGTCTATGCCCGTTTTCTTTTTAATATGGGCTTTTTCTGGTTATTTATTGTCTGTCACTAGCTGCCTTCTTGAACCACTGCAGTCCATGTGCTGTAGGTGGACCATTAGGGAGGGAATTCCAGGACTTTGACCTAGCAAACCATCAGTTGTGACAAAATCTGGTGTTAAACTGGGTGGAACTCATGTGGCTCCATTCTTATTCCTATAATCCAGAGAGTTTCCATTGAATCAGAATCTTAGAATCATTACAGCGCAGAAGGAGATCATCATGTCTGCACTGACTCTCTGAACATTTTATATTGGTGCCAATATCCTGCCTTAACATTCATAACACTCTGAGGTAATGAACTCACGGATTCATGACTTTTTTGAGAGAAGTAATTTCTCCTCATCTCTGTTTTAAATCTGCTGCCCCTTATCCTAAAACTATGACGTCTTTTTTCAGATTGCCCCACAAGACAGAATATGTTCTCCACATCTACTTTTTTAATCCCTTTAGCATCCTATATAACTCTATTAGATCTCTCTAATTCTTCTGGCAGGGGAATTGAGTTTAAGAGTCACGAGGTAATGCTGCATTTCTATAAAATCCTGGTTAGACCACACTTGGAATATTGTGTTCAGTCCTGGTTGCCTCATTATAGGAAGGATGTGGAAGCTTTATAGAGAGGGTTCAGAGGAGATTTACCAACATGCTGTCTGGACTGGAGGGCAGGTCTTATAAGGAAAGGTTGAGGAAGCTAGGGCTTTTCTCATTGGAGCGAAGAAGGATAAGTGGTGACTTGGTAGAGTTGTACAAGATGATGAGGGGCATAGATAGAGTGGATAGCCAGAGACTTTTTCGCAGGGTGGAAATGACTATTACGAGGGGCCATAATTTTAAGGTGATTGGAGGAAGGTATAGGGGAGATGTCAGAGGGAGGTTTTTTACACAGAGAGTGGTGGGTGCATGGAATGCACTGCCAATGGTGGTAGTGGAGTCAGATACATTAGGGACATTTAAGCGACTCTTGGATCGGCACATGGAGGATAGTATAATGCAGGGTATGCAGGGTAGTTTGATCTTAGCAGGATAATAGGTCGGCACAACATCGTGGGCTGAAGGGCCTGTACTGTGCTGTACTATTCTATGTTCTTTTCTATGTTCTAAATATCAGTGATTATAGGCCTAAACTGCTCAATGTCTCTTCAGAAGCCAAACCCTTCGCTTCTGGAATCAATCTAATAAACCTCCACTGAATTGCCTCCAATGCAACTGTATTGCTTCTCAAGTAAGGACTAAATGCAATACTCCAGGTATGGTTTCACTAATGCCTTGTACAGTTGCAGCAACACGTCCATACATTTATATTATATTCCTTTAGCAATAAACGACAGAACTCTATTTACCTTTCTAATTATCTGCTCTACCTATGTACTATTTTTGCAATTCATATATAAGGACAGCTAGATCCCTCTGCACCAAAGCACTCCAAAGTTTCTCTATATTTAGGTAGTAAGTTGTCTTTCTATTCCTCCAATCAAAATTAGTAACCTCTCACTTATCTACTTAAACTCCATCTTCCAAATTTTAGCCCATTCACCTAACCTATACATATCCATTTGTAAATTTCTTATTTCTTCATTGAAACATTACCTCCTTGTTCCTGTATTCTATGCCACTATTTATGAAGTCTTTAACACTATGCTTTATGAACAGCTCTCTCTACCCATCTGCCTTCTTTAATGACTTATGCACAAATACACCCAGGTCTCTCTGCTCCTGCATATTCTTTAGAATAGTTCCCTTTATTTCATCAGAGATAAAAGGTACTGCAGATGCTGGAGAATCCGAGATAACAAGCGTGGGGCTGGATGAACACAGCAGGTCAAGCAGCATCATAGGAGCAGGAAAACTTGACGTTTCGGGCCTAAACCCTTCATCAGAAATGGGGGAGGGGAAGAGGGTTCTGAAATAAATAGGGAGAGAGGGGGAGGCGGATAGAGGATGGATAGAGGAGAGGATAGGTGGAGAGGAGGCAGACAAGTCGAAGAGGCGGGGATGGAGCCAGTAAAGGTGAGTGTAGGTAGGGGGGTAGGGAGGAAATAGGTCAGTCCAGGGAGGACGGACAGGTCAGGGGGGCGGGATGATGTTACTAAGAAAGGTGATGTGGCTGTGGTACCTGGTTTGCTTCAGGACGTGGTCGAGCAGTTTCAAGGCTGAAGAGATAATGAGAGAGTTGCAGTGGGAGAAACATTCCCTGAGGTTTGTCCGGAGGGAGGAGGGTAACTTCTTCAGGGTAGGCATCCTTAGAAGAGGCTTCGCAGTGGGGTTAAAATTGTATCAGAGATAAAAGGTACTGCAGATGGTCCTCCCTGGACTGACCTATCTCCTCCCTACCCCCCTACCTACACTCACCTTTACTGGCTCCATCCCCGCCTCTTCGACTTGTCTGCCTCCTCTCCACCTATCCTCTCCTCTATCCATCCTCTATCCGCCTCCCCCTCTCTCCCTATTTATTTCAGAACCCTCTTCCCCTCCCCCATTTCTGATGAAGGGTTTAGGCCCGAAACGTCAAGTTTTCCTGCTCCTATGATGTTGCTTGACCTGCTGTGTTCATCCAGCTCCACGCCTTGTTATCCCTTTATTTCATTCTGTTTTTTCATGTTCTTGACACCAAGGTGCATCACATCATACATTTCCACAGTGAACTTCATCTGCGACGTATCTGCACACTGCACCAATGTGTCATGTCCTTTTGAGGTTCTACATTCTTTGTTCACAAACTTTGAAATTGTTCCTTGCTTACTTATTACTCCTACACCATTACCTCTACTGACCCCTAAAAATTTATCTTTGGTCCCCCTCCCTTTTCTCATCTTCATGCTGCTCTTTGGTGACCTCATTCAAAAATACAGTGTCAATTTCCATACGTGCATTGATGACACTCAACTTGATGTCACTACCAAGATAACAAGCTGTGGGGCTGGATGAACACAGCAGGCCAAGCAGCATCATAGGAGCAGGAAAACTTGACGTTTCGGGCCTAGACCCTTCATCAGAAAATGATCTTTTCTGATGAAGGGTCTAGGCCC
>JAHRHZ010000039.1:29176271-29196779 GCA_024137785.1 Ginglymostoma cirratum
GGGCCTAGACCCTTCATCAGAAAAGATCATTTTCTGATGAAGGGTCTAGGCCCGAAACGTCAAGTTTTCCTGCTCCTATGATGCTGCTTGGCCTGCTGTGTTCATCCAGCCCCACAGCTTGTTATCTCGGATTCTCCAGCATCTGCAGTATCTTTTATCTTTGATGTCACTACCACCTCTCTTGACTTTTCAACAGCCTCAAAATGATCAAACTGTTTTTCAACCAATCAGAACTGGATGAGCAGAAAGAAATATTGACAATACTAAAGCTATTTTCTTTGCTGGTCAGTACAAACTCTGTGTTCTAGCTCCTGACCCCGTCCCTCCCTCTTTCCGAGACTGCACGAGACTTTTCACAAACACTAGTTTCAGATCTGGTCCTGAGATCAATTTCCAACTATATACCTGTGGCAACACTAAGAACTCTTATTTTCATCTCCTTAAAATTCCCTGCCTTCACCTTCATCTCAGCTGATCTGAAGTTGTAACACTCACGTCTGCATTTGTCACTTTTAGATTTGACTCCCGTCTTCCATCCTCAGTAAGCTTGAGTTCATCAAAAACTCTGCTGCCAGTTTTCTAATTCCCATAAAGTCCCAGTGACCCCGCACAACTGTACTTGCTGATTAGCATCGGCACGCTATCAAGCAGCAGCACAATTTTCAAATTTTCATCTGCATTTTCAACTCCTTACCCTCCCTGTCTCTGAGGCTCCGCAAGCTCTGTAATCCTCTCAGATAGCTACACATCTAAATTCTAAACTTTTGTATGACCTTAATTTTTATTTCTCTACCATTCAACTGTTCAAAACCAGAGGACTGGAACGTGCTCCTCTCCATTTCTACGTCTCTTTCCGCTTTTAATTTGCTCCATAAAATCTAATACTTTTAGTTAAACTTTTGGTTATCTGCCCGACTATCTCCTTATGTGGCGTAGAGTAAAAATTTTGCTTAGTAATGTTCCTCTGAAGCATCATGGATATTTTACTACATTTAAGCCCCTTTATAAATCTGTATTGTGTGTGTTTTGGAGAGGAAGTGTTGGCAGTGTTCCTGGGGGGGAGCTTGTAGGTTGTAGAGGTGAAAACATTTTGAAACAATAAGTGGTATAACGCAGAATTAAGTCCACATTAATAACATGCACACATGACCTCTTCTTAAAATGCATTACATCACTCAGTATAGAATGGGAAACAGACCATCAAAGGCAAAGTTTATCTCACTCTGCAAGGTCATTAGCGTAGGCTGCAGTGAGTCACTGGAGCCCTACACACAGCACATAATCTCTTCCTGGGCTTTGATCTCCCGATTCCCAATAGTCAAAGGAATCTACCACAAAATATAGATTGGAAACCACATACCACTGTTATGGTTGTGAAATTGTTTATACCTTTTAAACGTAACACCTTAAAAAAATTTATAAAGTTACAGAATCTTATTCAGACTTTGCACTACATAAGTAAATGGTCAGATTCTTGTTAATGGATATTTGCTATAGGTTTCATTTGAATAGGGAGTTTCATGAGATAAGATTCTATACATCACATCCCCTCACCAATATCATTCAAATAGAAGGTCTGGCCATTATACCGTTCTCATGGGACTCTGTTGAGTTTAAAGTAACTATAATGACAGGGTTTACTACAAAAACAGTTAATTGGCTGCAAAACATTTCAGGACACTCTGGGACCAAGAAGTGTGCTATTTAAATGCGAGTCTTTATTTTAGCAAGTTGTCAAAGTGTATTGCAACATCGCAGGACAACGGTAAAAAAATGAAAATTCAAACAGTCACAGCAATTCATGCTACAAACAAAGATATGTAGAAAAACCTGCTGTGGTTGTTTGAAGTTTTGGTGCGTTTGCATTTGTTCTAATGAGTGCAAAATTTTTAAAATTTGCAACGTTCTTCTGTTTTCAACAGCATTCAGGCTTTTGTTTCAAGCTGACCTCAAGTGGGAATGGTCAGGTTAAACCCTGGTCTCGGTTAAATGTTGACTCTGCAGGTCCTTTCATAGGCTCAGATTTCTTGGTTATTGCGCTTGCCCATTCAAAATGGTTAGACATGCATAGAGTTCATTCAGCAAACTCAGGAATGATGATTGAAAATGTGCGAGCATCATTTGTGATACACAGATTGCTGGACATATTGGCCACGGACAATGTGACGTAATTTACCAGCAGGGATTTTGAGTATTTTCTAGAGGTGAATGGCATTCAGCATGTTTGGACACTTCCATCATCCTATGGTCCAAACATCGAAGGCATGCTTATAGAAACATCCTACAGTTTCACTCAATAGCAACTGTCCCGGTTCCTGTTTGATTATAGGACCACTCCTCCTGCAGCTACAGAGATAGATCCAGCAGAGCTATTGATGGGGAGAAGATTCCACACCAGGTTAAACCTAATATTCCAGGACCTAGGGGCACGGGGTGAAACGGCAGCAGGAACATCAATAGTAGCCACATGTTCCTCTAAGTGAGAGAGACAGTTTGCTTCAGGGATGAAGTTTGTTGTCAAAACCACGTGAATGGCCCTGTGTGGATACAAGGTGAGAGAGACACGAGGTCTGGTCCTGAACAAATATGTGGATCACGTGAATGTTGCTATCTCACAAACAGGGCAAGAGCAAATCACACCTGGCCCCTCGGAACAGCAAGCTAGACTATCAGAAACCATCGGTTCTCTACCTCCATCTAGCATTGAAGAAACCCTAATCCAAGATGGATGTGGCCTCGATACTGTTACTGCCTGAAGAAGAGACGAACATCTCCCAAGATGCCTCAGGCGCAAGAGACAGGCTACAGCCCGCACATGCCACCCAAGTCCAAGTCAGAGTTGGAGGAATCGGACCTGGAGTGGAAATGTCCCAGGAGAAGCTACAAGGAGAAGAACAGGCCTATGTCCCTGGACTTGGTGGGTGGGTGGGGGGTGTGGCTGGACTGCAGTAATTGGAATGAGATTGGCCAGGTGGATCCATGGAGTATGAGTTTCCTAATTGGGGCTGTTAGCCTGGTCCAATCAGGGAGTCTGGCTGACAGATAGAAACAGGAGTCTTAGAGTCTCCTCAGTCTGAAGACTGACTCTGAGTTGGCCGATCAGAATCCATGTACTGTGCAGGTGTAAATAAAGGGTGGCTTGGTGACGGGATACCAGCCTCTGTGCAGTTATTTCAATGGGTCACTTGTGAAGAGTAGATAGCGGAATGTTAATATGCGAGCAGTCGATTTTGGAATTCTTGGCTTTTGCATGTTAGTCAAAACTCTTATCCATTTCTTTTTGATGGTAGTTGGCTGTCAGCACTCAGAGCATGTGAATCTTTCAACTCACAAAGTACGGGTAACCAGTTGCTAGTTCTTCAACTTTGGCCTTCACAACACGTTAGCATTTGAACCCAGGGCTAGTACACAGTCCGTTAGGACACCTTCTTCCATTTGCACATCCTCTCCCACTGGTTCATATAAACCAGGATTGCAGTCAGTTTTTACCTCCTTTTTTTGTGAATTCTTGAAAGGATAAAGACAACAAAATGTCTACAAGAGATGGATTTTTGTTGCGAGGATGACAATAGTCAGCCCCCTTGGTATCCCTTTCTGTTATGGCTCTCTCCGTTTTAAGTTTCCCTGATATTTTACAAGTGCAACTTTCCATGTGTCTCACAGCAGACTTTTCCAGACAGCAGTGAATTTACATGCCCAGTGTTTTTTTGGCCTTTAGTGGTCCTCTTTTCAAAAACACATTTTGGTAGCAAAATATTGATGGGGGATCTTTCACGTGTATCTGACATTTCATAGATAATCTGAGAGGCAACATTTTTTCAGACAATTCAGCTGCCCTTCAGTACTGCCCTGGAGGGTTGACCTATGTTACATGCCCAGGGCAATGTGAGTGGCATTTACTGTGAACTAAATAAATGGATCAGTCTGGTATCTACAACCATCTGAAGGGTTGGCTCTTTCTATTCATGATGAAAGCGTTCGAAATATGTCTACGTCCAAATTTCCCATCTCTTGGCCTCCAATAGACTAGGAAAGCTCAGACCATTCAGACACAGTAGCTCAGTGGTTAGCACTGCTGCATCACAGCACCAGAGCCCTAGGTTCACTTCCACCCTTGGGCAACTATCTGTGTGGAGCTAGCACATTTTCCCCATGTCTGTGTGTGTATCCTCTAGGTGTTCTGGTTTCCTCCCACAATCCAAAGATATACAGGCTAGGTGGATTGGCCACGCTGAATTGCCTGTAGTGTTCAGGGATATGTAGGTTTGGTGGGCTATAGGGGCAAGGTTCTGGGTGGGATGCTCTGAGGGTCAGTGTGGGCTTGTTGGGCCGAAGGGCTTGTTTCCATGCTGTAGGGATTCTATGATGATTCATTGGTACTAGTTCCACCCATCTTCTTCTTAAACAATTTCAAGGTTTGTGTCACTCCTATTCTTCTTGGAGGCCCATTCCATATGATGATGATGCCTTTGCAGTTTGTTCCTTTGATCAGATTGTTTAAGACTTCTCCTTGATAGTTTTCCATTGTCTTGCTTCTTTTGTCTCAGTTGTAAGCCAATCACAATCTGCTCAGCCTTATTTGTGGAGTTATCTGTTGCTGTCTTCAACAGATCCTAAATGTGTGGGACTGATACAGTATTAGGTTGTCTGTTTAATATCATGCTTTCTGAATGTTAACAGCCACACGCAATGCCTTAGCTTTATGATAAACCCAGGAAAGGGCTAACCTTTCGAGATCCCTCCTATGATGGTTAGCACATTGTTTACACCCATCCCCTGAGCTCCTTACTCTGTCATCTGCTCTAATCACACCATCAAGGAGTTGGGACATCATGCTGTACAGGACATTAGTGAGGCCTCTTCTGGAGCACTGTGTGCAGTTCTGGTCGCCCTGTTATAGGAAGGATATTATTAAATTGGAGAGGATTGAGAAAAGATTTACCAGAATGTTGCTGGGAATGGAGGAATTGAGTTATAAAAATTGGCTGGATAGGCTGGAACATTTTTCAGTGGAATGTAGGAGGTTGACGGATGACCTTATAGAGGTATATAAAATCATGACAGCCACAGATAAGGTAAACAGCAAGGGTCTTTTTCCTCGGATAGGGGAGTTCAAAATGAGGTGGCATATTTTGAAGGTGAGAGGAAAATGTTTTAAAAAGGACACAGAAAGTTGTTTGTGTGTGGAACGAACTGCCAGAGGAAGTGATGAATGTAGGTACAGTTACAACATTCAAAAGACATTTGGATAAGTACATAAATAGAAAAGGCTTGGAAGGATATGGGCCAAACACAGGCAAGTGGGACTAATTTAGTTTGAGAACATGATTGGCATAGACTAGTTGTTTCCACGCTGTATGACTCTGTGACTCTATGACTCTATCAGGACAGGACAGAAAGCAGCCTCATTATTTATCATGTCTGCGTCAGCTCCCTGAATGAGCATCTCATCTAGTACCACTTGCATACCTGTTCGCCTGGAAATCTGCAAGCTATTCCTCTTCATATCCTCAGATCCTAACCACTCATTAAGTAAAACATTTTTCCTCATGTTGCTATTGCTTTATCAGTCAAACATCATAAATCAGCGTCACTAGTTCATGTTTCTTGCTTACAATTCTCCTCTTCATTTCTGTAACCTCCTCCAGCCCTAAAACTTTCAGAGAGCTTCAACTCTAGCCTCTTATCCATCTCTATATTTGCGTGGTTTTTTTGTGAACGTACCATTTAGACACAAAGCTCTACTATCCCCTTCTAGGGAAAGGGAAGCTATTGCAGAGGAGGAAGGAAGACGGAATCATCCTAGAATATTTCTCTCTATGAGATGCTGCCTGTTTGTGAACACCCCAGACTTCAATTCTTTGGAAATATTATCCGCACATCACAGCTGCTCTGTGACTTCCTACGTTTCTCTTTACTTCTTTTATATATTCATGAGATGTAAGTACTTGGAACTACGATATTGTGGCCATTACAGAAACTTGGGTAACTCAGGGACACGAACAGTTGTTGGAAGTTCCAGGATTTAGATACTTGAACAGAAATAGGGAGGGTGGAGAAAGAGGCAGAGGAGTGGCATTGCTAGTCAGGACTAGTATAGCAGCTACTGAAAAGCAGTTCGAGAATGATATGTTGACAGAGTCAGTTTGGGTTGAGGTCCGGAACAAGAAAGGAGCTATCACATTGTTGGGGGTTTTTTACAGACCTCCTAATAGTTGCAGAGGAGTAGAGGAGTGGATTGGGAGGCAGATACTGGAAAGGTGCAGAAGTCACAGGGTTGTAGTCATGGGTGACTTCAACTTTCCAAATATTGATTGGAAACATTTTAGTTGTAATAGTTTAGGTGGAATGGATTTTGTCCAGTGCGTTCAGGAAGGATTCCTGACACAGTATGTAGATAGACCAACATGAGGAGAGGCCACTTTGGATTTGGTGATTGGCAAAGAACCAGGCCAAGTGTTAGAACTGTTCTGTTGGTAGGAGAGCATTTTGGCGGTAGTGATCATAACTCAGTTACTTTTACAATAGTCATGGAAAAGGACAGGTACATACAGCAGGGTAAGGTTTATAATTGGGGGAAGGGTAATTAGAATTCTGGTAGGCAAAAACTGGGTAACATAAAGTGGGAACAGATGCTGTCAGGGAAGACCATGAAATGTAGAGATTGTTTAAGGAATGCATACTGCATGTGCTCGATATGTTTGTCCCTAGCTGGCAGGGAAGATGCGGTCGAGTGAGGGAGCCTTGGTTCTCAAGAGAGGTCAAATGACTGGTTAAGAGGAAGAAGGATGCTTATATAATGTTTAGGAAATAAGGAATGGAAAAGGATCTAGAGGGATACAAGTTATCCAGGAAGGAGCTGAAGAAAGGCCTTAGGAGAGCTACAAGGGGGCATGAGAAAACCTTGGCAGATGGGATCAAAGAAAACTCTCAGGCTTTTTATACATATGTGAGGAATAAGAGAATGACCAGAGAAAGGGTAGGGTCGATCAAGGATTGTAAAGGGAATTTGTGCACGGAGCCTAAAGAGATAGGAGAGGTCCTTAATGAACACTTTTCTTCGGTATTCACAACTGAGAGGGACCTAGTTGTGGAGGAGGACAGCGTGAAACAGGCTGGTAGGCTAGAGGCAGTGGATGTTAGTAAGGAAGATGTACTCAGAATTTTGAGGAAGTTGAAGATAGATAAGTCCCCTGGGCCTGATGGGATTTATCCAAGGATTCTATGGGAAACGAGGGAAGAGATCGCAGGGCCTTTGGTGATGATCTTTTCGTCCTCACTGTCCACGGGTATAGTGGTGGAATATTGGAGAGAGGTAAACGTCATTCCCTCGTTCAAAAAAGGGAATAGGGATAACCTCGGAAATTACAGGCCAGTTAAGTTTAGCCCTGAAAAGTATGAGGTGATTCATTTTGGAAGGACAAACTTGAAAGCAGAATACAGGGTTAATGGAAAGATTCTTGGCAGTGTGGAGGAGCAGAGGGATCTTGGTGTTCATGTCCACAGTTCCCTGAAAGCTGCCACCCAGGTGGATAGAGTTGTTAAGAAGGCGTATGATGTGTTAGCTTTCATTAATAGAGGGATGAGTTCAAGAGCAGTGAAGTTATGCTCCAGCTGTACAAAAACCTGGTTCGGCTACATCTGGAGTATTGTGACCAGTTCTGGTCGCTTCATTACAGGAAAAACCTGGAAGCGTTGGAAAAGGTGGAGAGGAGATTTACCAGGATGTTGCCTGGAATGGAGGGAAGGTCTTACGAGGAAAGGTTGAGAGAGCTAGGGCTTTTCTCTATAGAACAACAAAGGATGAGAGGTGACTTGATAGAGGTGTACAAAATGATCAGATGTATAGATAGGGTGGACAGCCAGAGACTTTTTCCTCGGGTGGAGGTAGCTATTACGAGTGGGCGTAGTTTTAAAGTGAGTGGAGGCAGATATTGGGGAGATGTCAGAGTTAGGTTCTTTACTCAGAGAGTGGTAGGGGCGTGGAATGCATTGCAGGAGAGGGGAGTGGACTCGGCCTCATTCGGAACATTTAAGCGGCTTTTAGATAGGCATATGCATGATAGTATAAGATAGGGGTGGAGGTTAGATATACCTTAGGATTAGGGTTAAAGTTCGGCACAACATCGTGGGCTGAAGGGCCTGTACTGAGCTGTACTGTTCTATGTTCTATGTAAATGTTGTTGACTGTCTACTGTACACCCTTAACTGCCTTGGAGAAGCTGTTGGTGAATAGTGTTGATGCGCTGCCATCCTTGGGGTGTAGGGACACTCACTGTGCTGTTAAGAACGGAGTTCCCGGAGTTTGTTCCCATGGAAGACAATGATACACATCCAACTGGAAATGATGAGGACTTGGAAGGGAACTTGCAGGTGGGTGCTGTTTCCATGTATCTGCAGTCCTTATGGTATAGGTGTTGAAAGTTGCTGTCAATGGAGCCTTGGTGAGTTAATGGAGTACATCATGTAAAATGGCACACACTGCTGCCACTGTGCCACTGTGAGAGATGGAGTGTTCAAAGTGGTAGATGTGTTGTCAATCAATAGGGCTACTTTGTCCTAGAAGGTATCAAGTATCTTGAGTGTTGTTGGAGCTGCACTCATCCAAGCAAGTGGATGTATTCTGTAACACTCCTAACAGCTAGGTGTTGGCAGACAGGCAATGAGTTACTTACCACTGGATTCACATTTTCTGACCTGCTTTTGTAGCCATTGTATTTAGTTAGCTCGTCCAATTCAGTTTCTGGTCAGTAATAACCCCTAGGTTGTTTAAAGGGCGTCAGTGATGGTCATTATCATTGAATGTCAAGGGAATGTCAATGTTGGATGCTCTCATGTTGAAGATATTTATTGCCTGGTACTTGTATGGTGTTAATGCCACTTGCCATTTATCAGCTCAAACCTGGATATGGACCTAGACTGATTCAGTATCTAACGAGTTGCAAATGGTGCTGAATATGGTAATTATCAGCAAACTTCTCCACTTCTGATGGAGGGAAGGACATTGATGAAGCAGATGAAGATGACTGGGCCTAGGACATGACCCTGAGGAACTGCAGAGATGTCCTGGAGCTAAGATGATTGACCACAACACAACCATCTTCCTGTCTGCCAGGTATGACTTCAACCATTGACATTTTCCTCCTGAGTCACATTGACTCCTGTTTTGCTACAGTTCCTTGATGCAGAACTCTTAACCTCTTGAGTTCAGTTTTTTTAATCCATATTTGAATATGGCACTCAGTGCTAAGCATCCATTAAATGTGCAACCAGTTAGCAGAAAGCACATGGCTGCAAGCTGATACCAGTTAGAGGAGGGGACAGCACAATATTTGTGTCATGTGATTGCACCTCCCTATTCCTGCACTGCAAGATGGCCCTTAAATATATTCCTTGCTAAGATTCGTTAGAATAATAGCTCCGTAAATATCCTACACCGATACAACCACCCATAGAGGGAATTTCCCTCCTCTAGCTCCCTCTTCCAGTAACGTCCCTGCCCTGTGTCACCTCTGTTCATTCTCCCCGTGATTCTGCAGTGCAAGGGAAACACACACTTCTACAGCACTCATGTCTGGGAGCAAATCATTGCGCAGAACCCTTAGTTAGGGTAAATTGACCTGGAGTGCCTGCCTTATCATGCCTCGTTGACTTCAGGAACTTTAAACAACTGTGGGAACCACCAAATATTTCCACAATCACAGCAGAAATCAATCAACAACTCAACAGAAAATTGCCAATGATCCCTTTAAATAATATTGATGGAGTGAGGGAGCCCTTCCTGCTTCTAAAATATTTTAGGGTGTTTAGCAAAGGTCATTAACTGGAGCCATGTACTACAAAATAGCAGTGCTGGTGGTAAAAGTACACTACGCACTGATTGATGTCCCCATCTACCGACTTTGCATCTTTCTGGGGAATACTGTCCACCCTGTGCTCATGTGCTGATCTAAATGGCATCCAATGCAGCCTGCTCCTGGGTTCTGTCTGTGCACATGCTGCCAGTATCATAGTAAAGCCTCAACTCCAGCTCTGGAGCTGCAAAACCAGACCCTCCACATCTGAATCTTGTGGCCACAGGTCCCATGGTTGTTCTGGTTTGAAACAGTTGAATTGAATTATTCAGTGCAAACCAGTCAATCTCCTGAAACATAACTCCAAACCCTGTGAAACTGAGCATATCATAAATCCATTTGCAGCCATCACTAACTGGTCCCATGTGAGAATGGCTTTCATACTCTTTCTGCCAGTTTAAACACGCTCACACACATGTTCGCTCACACACGTTGAAGCTCCGTCTGAAAACTGCAGCCTCCCCTTCATAGTAAACACATGCTTTATATTTTAGGAAGAAACAAGAATTATTCCAAGGGCATGTTTAGAATGTTATATGCTGATATTTTCATCAGTTCCATATGTTAAAAATTTGATTATTCCCAGCTTTTATTTGATGACTGACAATAGGTTAAGGATTGCTTTGTCCACTGCAAGTAGGGATTTTATAACAGGGTCCTCCCTAGTGACCAGGCCCCTTTGGGTCTCTGAGCCTGCGAGGGGCCTGAGTTCCCTTGGCCCGCCTGCCAGCCACATGAGGACCAGGAGCCCATTTTTGTAAGTTTTCCTCTTTTGAACAACGACCCAGTGTGTGTTAGTGATGATGTGTGGTGCTCCAGAGCATGGTTCCTATTCTCCAGGGCCGATCAAGAGGAGATGTCCACAAACACACAGATTGGAAGAAAGGTTACCCTATTGTAGTCTAACCCCAGCCTCCTGCATACATCTGAACTCATATTCAACTAAGGTTTGTCCTACAGAAACTAAGTCTAGCATCGAGCTATATTTCAAGCACTCTCAACATCTCCAAATCAACTATTCAGAAAAGTGATTACACTTTGCAGCAGACATTGACACACTGGGAACACCTTAATATTAAAATTCTTATCGCTGTTTTCAAATCCCTCCAAGCCCTTGCTCTCTCAATCTCTGGAGCCTCCTCCAACCCTACAGCCTTCTGAGACCACCCCACTCTCTCACTTCTGATGCCTTGCACGTCCCAGATTTCATTCTGTTGGAGTCTGTGTCTTCAGTTGCCCAATCCTAAACTCTCTGCCTACTTTTGTCTCCTCCTTTAACATTGGCTTAGTGGTTAGCACTGCTGCCTCACAGCTTCAGGGACCTGGATACGCTTCCACCCTTGGGTGACTGTCTGTGTGGAATTTGCACATTCTCGCTGTGTCTGCGTGGGTTTCCTCCGGGTACCTTGGCTTCATCCCACAGTCCAAAGACTAGGCTAGGCGGATTGGCCATGCTAAATTGCCCGTAGTGTTCAGGGATCTGCAGATTAGATCTGTTAGCCATGGAAAATGCAGGGTTACAGGAAAGGGTAGGGGGATGGGGGATGGGCATGGGTGGGATGCTCCTCAGAGTGTCGGTGTGAACTTGTTGGGCCAAAGGGCCTGTTTCTCCACTGTAGGGATTCTATGAATCTATGACTGTCTGTAAGCCCTACCTCTTTGGCCAAACTTTTGCCTCACCAATCCCAATGTACTTCTGAGTGGCTAGGTTACAAATTTTGTCAGATAGTCATTGTCTTTGCTTGTCACAACCACACACCAAAAGTCCTTGGTGCAGTTCATGAATGAATAATGATGTAATCTCGTATTTAACTCCCTTTTGCTTTCTAAGTGTCTCAATTTTAAAAAGCTGCACAGCTTAATGTTTTAAACAAAGTAGAGGTGAATTTATTTACTACACAAGTATTGCTGGAGGTTATTTAAGTGAAAAGTGATTATCTTATTAACTACAATAAAGAAACAAAGACTTAGTGTAGAGATAGAAGTACATATCGAGTTGAAATGAAACCTGTCTATGCTAGTTTTGCAGCTTGCCTAAAGAATCACTTCTGAAGTGAAGGAGTTTAAAACTTGAATCCACATTCAGCAGCTGTGGTGGCTAAATAATTGGAAATTGCTCCCACATTTCAATGGAGTAGGACAGGTCCTAGGACTAAATGAAGGCTGTTTTGTTTCACTTTTACTGGCATTGCAGAATGTGGCATTTGGTAACCTGGCTTAGTACAGAGTCTTAGAAAGCTCCCTATGACTATGTTCAGACAATTCTCCTGAGATTTATGCACAACACTTTGTTGCTCACAGCCACAATTTTGTACAGTTTAAAAGTTAAAATCGGCTGCTAGCCCAAAACTGTAGAATCATGTTTCCATTTTAGGTGTTTGGGTAAACCAGGCCCAGGGAGCACAGACCCACCTATTGTCTTCCAGTCGAGATAATTAAGGTTGTAGCTGTGTTAGCCATAATTGTGGATGGCTGTCATTCGGTCAAGTTTTTTAACTTAGGAGGGTCCATTCACACTTCCAAGGAAAACATTTGCAGTGAGTTCCTGTTTGATCTTCGAAATGTTTGTTGAGTGTAAAATGATGCCTTGTGATTCTTCTTGACATAAGTACTGTCTGTTCTTATTCCCAGGTGAAACCACATGGGAAGGCAAGTGGCCTCTGGGAGGCGGTTTGTGAGCCTCCTTGTATCATTTAAAGAAATATGAACTTTGTTTGCAAAATATATAATATGATAACTACACATTCATGACCCTGTGAAAGACTTTAGTATGTTTTGTATTGCTAATGGAATATAAACACAAATCGTTGAATTTTAATCTGTTCCACATTATGCTTTCTGGGGAATATGTTTTGTCAGATCTCCCCCTTTATGTTTCCTGCATTATTTCCCTTATTATTCATTCATCTTGGTAAACCACCTCAGGCCCCATCATGACTTAGAATACAGTGATTAGATCCCAAAATTGGCTGGACATTCCAAAGATGTTTGCCCTGCTCCTTGATCATTTTTGTAATGGAATGGGTACAGTGTCTTCCACTCATGGTCAAACACAGGCAAGATTATATGATGTAATGAAGTTGATTGGGACCTGTGTCAACATGGGTACATTTGGAAAATTCACAAATCTCTACAGTGTGGAAGCAGACTATTTGGCACATCGAGTCCACACCGACCCTCCGAACAGCACCCACCAGACCCACCCCCCCCCCACCTTATCCCTGTAACTCTGCAATTCACATGGCCAATTCACCCAACCTACACATCCTTGGACTATGGGCAATTTAGCATGGCCAATCTACCCAACCTAACTTGGGCTTGCAACAGAGAGGATTCAAATACAAAACTAAATAGACTCTTGGGCTGATTGTTTTTAGTCTTTCTCATTCGCCCGAGGAGAGCTGTCGGATAAATAAATAGATCTCCTTTATAGGGATATCAATCATAAGAGACAAAATAGGGGGCCCTTGGCTGTCTTCCAAAGCAGGACGCAGCTGTGGAGAGTTTGATGGTGTTCCCTACCCTGACCCTTGGAAGAACACATGCGTCAAGAAGCTTCTCTCCACAGAGCCATCTCCTCCAATATCCTGAGTCATGATTGACTGGACCTGTTCCAGGTCATGTTTGTAATTTCAGGCCCATAGCTTGGGTGGCGAGCAAGATCCCTCAATAGTCAAATATTCCTGGGTTCAAGCCCCACTCCAGAGAACTGACTACTCAATCTAGGCTGATAACACAGTGTAGCACTAAGGGAGTGTTGCACCATGAGGGCTGTATCTTCCAGTATGTGATAAGAAAAGGCCCTGTCTACTCTCTAAGGTTGATGTACATGATCCCCTGGAACTATGCTACAAATGAATAGGATATAGATATAGATATAGAACAATACAGCGCAGAATAGGCCCTTCGGCCCTCGATGTTGCGCCGACCTGTGAACTAATCTAAGCCCATCCCCCTACACTATCCCATCATCATCCATATGCTTATCCAAGGACTGTTTAAATGCCCCTAATGTGGCTGAGTTAACTACATTGGCAGGCAGGGCATTCCATGCCCTTACCACTCTCTGAGTAAAGAGAGTAAAGATCCTAGCCAATATTTATCCATCAGTCAACATCTCTGAAACAGATGATCTAATTATTACCACATTTTTACTGCTACAAGTCAGAATGAGAATGTTCTCTGAAAATGACTAGCTGAAGGTTGGCTCATTTTCACAACTTATAATCGTGATATCATTCCAAAAGCTCTTTATTGTCTGAGAATAATGATAGGATATAACAAGGTAATGTAATAAATAGGTCCTTCTTTCCACCTATCAGAGAAATTGATTCCCCATCCCTTTGACCTCCCTGATCTCTCCTCCATGGAAATTCACTGGAGACATTTTCTAAGTCAATATTGTCTACCCTCAAAATCAATTACATTGTTAACTCCCATTGCAAAGATAGCTTTCATGGCCTAATCTTTCTCTAAATTCTTGTTCCGTCTGTGTTGATTTATTTGTGAAGAAACACAGATCAATGCATTTTGAGTGAGGAAATCTATCTATAGAACATAGAACAGTACAGCACAGTACAGGCCCTTTGGCCCACGATGCTGTGCTGAACTTTTACACTAATCCTAAGGTCTATCTAACCTCCACCCCTACCTTATACTATTATCCATACGCCTATCTAATAGCCGCTTAAATGCCCCTAATGAGGCCAACTTCACTACCCTGTCCTGCAATGCATTGCACGCCCCAACAATTCTCTGAGTAAAGAACCTACCTCCGACGTCTCCCCTAGATCTACTCCACTCACTTTAAAACTATGCCCCCTCATAATAGCTACCTCCACCCTAGGAAAAAGTCTCTGGCTGTCCACTCTATCCATACCTCTGATCATTATGAACACCTCTATCAAGTCACCTCTCATCCTTTGTTGGTCTGAAGAGAAAAGCCCTAGGTCTCTCAACCTTTCCTCGTAAGACCTTCCCTCCATTACAGACAACATCCTGGTAAATCTCCTCTGCACCTTTTCCAACGCTTCCACATCTTTCCAGTAATGAGGCGACCAGAACTGGACACAATACTCCAGGTGTGGCCGAACCAGGTTTTTGTATAGATGGAGCATAACTTCACGGCTCTTGAACTCAATCCCTCTAATAATGAAAGCTAACACACCATACTCCTTCTTAACAACTTTATCCAGCTGGGTGGCAGCTTTCAGGGAACTGTGGACATAAACCCCAAGAACCCTCTGCTCCTCCACACTGCAAAAATCTTTCTGTTAACCCTGTATTCTGCTTTCAAGTTTGTCCTTCCAAAATGAATCACCTCACACTTTTTAGGGTTAAACTCCATCTGCCACTTCTCAGCCCAGCTCTGCATCCTATCAATGTCCCTTTGTAACCTAGAACAGCCCTCCGCACTATCCACAACTTGACCCACCGTCAAATTGTCCGCGAACTTACTAATCCACCCTTCCACACCTTTATCCAAATCATTTACAAAAATCACAAACAGAAGAGGACCCAGAAATGATCCTTGTGGTACACCACTCGTAACTGAGCACCAAGTTGAATATTTTCCATCCACTACCACCCTTTGTCTTCTAAGGGTCAGCCAATTCTGAATGCAATCTGCCACATTTGCCCCTATCCCATGCCTCCTTACTTTCTGCATGACCCTACTAGGGGACCCTTATCAAACACCTTACTTAAATCCATGTATACCACATCCACTGTTCCACCTTCATCCACATGTTTGGTCAGCTCTTCAAAGAATTCAGTAAGGTTTGTGAGACATGATCTACCCCTCACAAATCCATGCTGACTATCATGAATCAAACTGTGCCTTTCCAAGTGATCATAAATCCTATCTCTCAGAGCCCTTTCCAATAATTCGCCCACCACTGAAGTAAGACTAACTGGCTTGTAATTTATCCCTATTCCCTTTTTTGAACAAGGGAATGACGTTTGCCTCTCTCCAATATTCCACCACTATACCCGTGGACAGTGAGGATGAAAAGATCATCACCAAAGGCCCTGCGATCTCTTCCCTCGCTTCCCATAGAATCCTTGGATAAATCCCATCAGGCCCAGGGGACTTATCTATCTTCAACTTCCTCAAAATTCTGAGTACATCTTCCTTACTAACATCCACTGCCTCTAGCCTATCAGCCTGTTTCACACTGTCCTCCTCCACAACTAGGTCCCTCTCAGTTGTGAATACTGAAGAAAAGTGTTCATTAAGGACCTCTCCTATCTCTTAAGGCTCCGTGCACAAATTCCCTTTACAATCCTTGATCGACCCTACCCTTTCTCTGGTCATTCTCTTATTCCTCACATGTGTGTAAAAATCCTGAGAGTTTTCCTTGATCCTATCTGCCAAGGTTTTCTCATGCCCCCTTATAGCTCTCCTAAGGCCTTTCTTCAGTTCCTTCCGGGATACCTTGTATCCCTCCAGAGCCTTTTCCATTCCTTGTTTCCTAAACATTATATAAGCATCCTTCTTCCTCTTAACCAGTCACTCGACCTCTCTTGAGAACCAAGGCTCCCTCATTCGAACGCATCTTCCCTGCCAGCTAGGGACAAACATCTTGAGCACACATTGTATCTATGTGAAGACGGAAGGGACTTTCCTGTTTTATACACAGCCCGGCCTTTTTCATGCAGGAGTTACAAGCCAGAAATAAGCCTCTCAATTAAACAGACCCATGTTAATGTTTACATTTCCTACAAACCTGACCCTTTTACACTCAGGTCAATGACTGGCAGGAACTACAACTGAGAATATGGCCATGATATAAAGAGTGGGGGTGATTGAACTATGCAATCAGTTAAATGAGGTATGAAGTGAGCAATTTTCACGTCCAGTTCATACTTCAGCTACCAGTCACTCTTTCTTTTGAGTCAGATGTTTCGTATTAGTGCTTGAGATTAAAAGGCAGATTGCCACAGAGTGAATGATGAAGATTGGATTACAGGTTACAGACAGTGGAATCTGGAATCAGCAGGGCCCATAAGATAAAATTTCACCTTATTGATCTGGCCATAAAATCCGTGCACCACACGTTGACGTGCTGCTGTCGGCTCATTCCCAGATGGTTCTTAATGTTCTCAGGATGTAAAGGGAGTAAGGAAGGCAGTATTAATGTTCCATCACGAGCTGATCTAAGAAAGTGGGTGGCCTCTCCTTGCTTCGTGCTTTATGTCACCAAGCAGATTGGTCGATTTCAGAAGCCATGAATCTTTTACCGTGCAGTGTGTATTTGGACTCATATCAAAATCAGGTTTTGGATTTCTCCAGCAATGAGATAACACCAATTCAATGGACTGAATTGTCTCTCTCTGTCTGTGCTGTAAGCTTCTGCTGTATCTTAACAGAGTTGCAATTATGCTACCGGAGAAGAAGAAAAGCAGATGTTGGAACTGAATTTGGTTGCTTACAAACTGTGAACAGATTTATTATTATCTCTTCCAAGAAACAAAGCCCTCCAACAGCTGTTAATAGTGTAAACCTTCGCTGGCTCCAGGCAGCCTCTGCTATGTTTGACAAAGTAAGATTTGGGCATCCTCAAGCAACTGGTGTATTGATCGTTATTACAAGGGGATGAGTATAAGACCAAAAATGAGTCATAACTATTCTATAGAGCCTTAGTGAGACTGCTCCTGAAGTATCATGTGTAGTTTTGGGTCTCCTTGCTAATGGAAAGATGGAGGGGGTGCCATGTAGGTTCACCAACTAATTCCTGGCAGGGGCTAGGAGGGATTACTGTGTGAAGAAAGATTAAACAGCCCTATGTTCTCTGAAGTTTAAAAGGATGAGAGGGGATCACACTCATACAAAAATATTACAG
Source organism: Ginglymostoma cirratum (assembly GCA_024137785.1). NCBI lineage: Eukaryota > Metazoa > Chordata > Chondrichthyes > Orectolobiformes > Ginglymostomatidae > Ginglymostoma > Ginglymostoma cirratum. The sequence goes on from JAHRHZ010000039.1 coordinate 29,193,970, forward strand.
AATCCACAGGGTAAATGTCGGAAGAATATTTCCCCTGGCTTGAGAGGGACGGATCTCTATCTCAAGTGACACAGTCTCAGGATAAGAGTCTGGCCATTTAGGGCTGAGTTGAGGAGGAATTTCTTCACTCTGAGGGTGGTAAGTGTTAGAATTCTTTGTCCAGAGCACTGTGAAGGCTCAATCATTCAGTCAGTTCAAGATAGATTCAATAAATTCTAACACAATAGAAACATCAAGGAATACAGGGATTGTCCAGAGTGGTGGAGTGAATGGTAGAGTGCACTCAAGGAACTGAATGGCCTTTTTCTCCCCCGATTTCTGATGTTCTTAACTTCCCAGTGACTGTCAGTTTGCCTCGCAATCTAAGTTTGATTCTATATTGATCCACAGAAACATGTGTACAGTCAGCCATAGAAAGAAATGAATGGTGGCGGTACAGATGACCACACACCATGATCTCTAAACACAGGTATTCTGACAGGGACTCACATTTATCACATTCAGAATCACATTTAAAAGGTAGCTATAAATCAGATCTTTCCAAACTGTGGGTGTCAACCCCCAATCGGGTCAACTAAAGCCGGAACGGAGGAGATGGGGAGGGTGGGGTCATGACTTCCAAACCTATGATGATGGCTTGGAGGGCAGCAAGATGCAGGAAAACGATCACTGAAGTGATAAACCCCCAGGTTTGACTCATTGGCCGAATATTCTGTCATTTGGGGTGGTCAGATCGCAGCCAATCTAGTGAAGATCATCCCCATTCGCGGGCTAATCATCCAATTATTGCTCTAATTCATAAAATCCCCACAATGTGGAAACAGGCCATCCAGCCCAATAAGTCCATACGAACTCTCCAAAGCGCATCCCACTCGTACTCACCCACCTACCCTATCCCTGAAACCCTGCATTTCCCATGACTAATCCACCTAATGTACACATCCCTGGATACAACTGGCAATTTAGCATGGCCAATCTACCTAACCTGCACATCTTTGGATGTGGGAGGAAGCTGGAGCACACAGAGGAAACCCATGCAGACACAGATAGAACGTGCAAAATCCACACAGACAGTTGACCGAGGATGCAATTGAACTCAGGTCCCTAGTGCTGTGAGGCAGCAGTGCTAACAGCTGAGACACTATGCCGCCCCCAAACCTACTGCACCTGGCCCTCCCAGGCAGTTTCCCATCCAAGTACTAACCAAGCCTGAGTCTGTTTAACTTCTGAGATCAGATGAGATCGAGCGTTTTCAGACTAGAATGGCCATACGTAATATTCTAGAGCAATGAGGATGACATCCTGATGCAACTGGGTGTAGGTGGTTTCTTCTCTCCCCAGTGCTTGAGGTCCACTCTACACTGTAGGCTTGCTGCAAATAGGTTCATCCTGCGCCAGCACATCGCCCCCACCAAACCCGCCCCCCTCCGCAGCCTTTGTGGTAGAGGATGAATGAGAGACCATGAGGCTGGATAGAGGGATGTTGGGTGTTATAGGCTGTAGGAGGGGCCTTGGGAATGTGTAGAGGGAAGCAGACGATGTAGAGGGGGCATGGGGAATGGGTAGAGGAGCAAAACGAATATGAGGCATGGAGGATGGGTAGGGGGCATAGAGTGACATAGGGAGTATGAGGTGGCAATGAGTAGAGGAGCACTGGATAATACATAGGTTATGTTGTGGAATAGGTTGGTGTGGATGGGGGAGAGTGAGCATGAGGTAGGAAGGGGATGCGAGGGGTGAGGTTTGAATTCGTTCTTCTGGTATTTAGCTTCAGGACAGCACTGACGTAGGGAAGCAGCTGGCTCTACCTTTGATCTGAACTTGCCCACCTCCTCCCCCACCATTCAGGAACCCCAGCACCCCAGAACAAAGATCCAGTGTGCCAAGCCCATTTCTCCCAGGATGGGTTTTGTGGATCCTAGAAAAGTCCTGGCTTCTGAGGAGTGAGAGAAATTGCAGCCAATTTCTTGCTCCTCAAGCTTGTGTTGAACTTAATTGGAACACAGCGTGAGGCTGTGGACAGGAAGGTCAGTGTGGGAGTAATTAAAATGCCAAGTGACCAGAAGCTGGAGTCGTGCCTGGGGACTGAACAGTCCATTTTGATGAAAAGTCACCAACCTGAAACAATTATTCCATTTCTCTCCACAAATGCTTCCTGACCTGTTGAATGGTACTTATTCTACTCATATCTGCCTCTGATTCCCTTAGAATCAAAAATTCCATTCAAATATATTCAACAATTGAACACCCGCAATCTCTGTGATAGAGATTCCAAAGCTTCACTACCCTCTTCTTGAAGAAATTTCTCCTTGTCACCCTCCCAAATGAACAATCCTTTCTCCATGATCGGATACTGGGAAAGGGAGCATTAACTTTCAACAGGGTTCAGTGTTTGAGGATTAAAAATCAAAAGGTCTGGCAATTCAGATGAAATTTCCCAACCAGCAACGATTACATCTGTGGGCCACTATACAATCTGGGCTGAGTTTATTTATTATTTTTTATTGTAATGTGCCATGTTGACTTACTGTTGAGAAGTGTTACGCTTGGGTCTGACTGTCTCACTGTTGGGTAATGTCAATGGGACTGACTGACAGTCTCACTGTGGGTAATGACAGTGGGAGTGACTGACAGTCTCACTGTAGTAATGGTAATGGGAGTGACTGACAGTCTCACTGTGGTAATGACAGTGGGAGTGGCTGACAGTCTCACTGTGGTAATGACAGTGGGAGTGACTGACAGTCTCACTGTGGGTAATGACAGTGGGAGTGACTGACAGTCTCACTGTGGTAATGACAATGGGAGTGGCT
>JAHRHZ010000039.1:29196789-29234045 GCA_024137785.1 Ginglymostoma cirratum
GGGTAATGGCAATGGGAGTGGCTGACAGTCTCACTGTGGTAATGACAGTGGGAGTGACTGACAGTCTCACTGTGGTAATGACAGTGGGAGTGACTGTTTGACTGTCTCACTGTGGGTAATATAACGGGAATGTCTGAACATCATCCTGCCCAGATCTGGATGCATTTTTGATCTTGCCTCCCTGCAGTCTCTAAAGGTTGGCTGTACTGTAATTAAAATGTATATCATCCTTTTCATGTGCACTTTCCTGCTTTTGACCTTGTCTTCTGAGACTAGCAGTAATCATATTGAACCAGCTTGCTCTCACAATCTTTGCTAGTTTGCACAGCACTCCAGTGAGGAGTGGCATATAATTCAGGTCTCAAGGGAGTAAAATGCAGCCAAGAGCCCCACTGATAGCAAGCAATCTGTCTGATAGAGCTGGATCTTGTGTGATTCTATGATCCACTGCCATTGTAGGAAAGGCTGGATTAATAAAATAGCAAATATCCGATTAGAGACCAGAAAGGGGCTTTACATTTAGAGATATAGCTGAGGTGTTAAAGAATATTTGAGTACAGGAGTTGGGACATCATGTTACAGCTATCCAAGACACTGGTAAGGCCGCATTTGAAGTGCTACGTACAATTCTGGTCGCCCTGTTGTAGGACCTGGAAAAGGTGCAAAAAAGATTTACAAGGATGATACTGAGACTGGAGGGTTTCAGTTATAAGGAGAAGCTGGATAGGCAGTAACTCTTTTTTTCCTTGAAGCATAGGAAGCTGAGGGGTGACCTTATAGAGGTTTATAAAATCATGAGGGGCATAGATAAGGTGAATAGCCAAGGTCTTTTCCCCTTTCCCCAGGCACAAGTCAGGAGAGTGATGGAATACTCCCCACCTGCCTGAACGAGTGCAGCCCCAACAGCACTCAGGAAGCTTGATACCATCCAGGACAAAGCAGCCTTCTTGACTGGCAGCATATTCACAAGCATTCATTCCCTCCACCACCAACGCTCAGTAGCATCAGTGTGTACCATTTACAAAATGCACAGCAGATATTCACCGAGGCTCCTTCAATAGCACCTTCTAACCCACAACCTCGAACGAGTAGAAGGACAAAAGCAACAGATATACGGCAACACAACCACGTTCAATTTCCCCTATCACCGTGTCACTGGGTCAACATCCTGGAGCTCTCTCATCAAAAGACAGTGGGTGTACCTACAGCAAAGAGACTGTGGCCATTCAAGAAGGTCCTCAACGCCACCTTCTCAAGATTAATTAGGACTGGGTAATACATGCTGGCTCAGTCTGCAACACCTACATCTCTTGAAGAAATAAATTACAATAGGGCATGGAGAAAGAGGAGTTAATTCAGTCACTGGAAAGGTTTAAAGTTAATAAGAAGGAAGTATCAGATCGGCTGTCTGTACTTGAATTGGATAAGGCACCAGAGCCAAATAATAAGATACGTCAGGGATACTGAGGGAGGTGGGAATGGAAATCGTGAATGCACTGGCCAAAATTATTCAGTCTTACTTTGATGTGAAATGGTACCAGAGCACTGAGCAATTGCAAAAGTTCAGTAAAGCAAAGTCTAACATCTACAGGCCAGTCAGTTTAACCTTGCTGGTGAGGAAATGTTTAGAAACAATAACCCAGGACAAAAACTAATGATCACATGGACAAAGAAAGTCAGCATGGATGAAAGTTGTGTTCAACTTAACTGCTGGAGATTTTTGATGTTGAAACAGGGAAGGCTGATAACAGCAATGCAGTTGATGCGCTATACATGGATTTCCAGAAGGTGCCAGATATAGTGTCACACAAAAAAACCCGTGAGGAAAGATACAGATTCATACAATAACCGAGACAGTGGAAACAAGGATATGGAATCAGCTGAGTTACCAGCTGAACCTAGTTTGGTCTCTGAGGTTGGGGAAACAATTTCTGCCCTCAGATGATGCGTAGACATGTGAAGAATTTGTCAGGAATCTGCAGATTTCTCATTGAGTGGAAAATGAAAACAATCTCAATCTTAGAAACAAAAGTGAAATATCTGGATCCTGAACACCTTGAAATAAAAACAGATAGTGTCAGAGAAACTCAGGAGGTCTCACAGGATCTGTGGAGAGAGAAACAGAGTTAGTGTTTCAAGTCTGGTGTAACTGTTCATCAGAAAACTAATCTCCAATATTGAAAATATGGGACCCAGCCTTAACCCTGTTCACATGAAAAATAAAGGGGAGCCCTGAAAATAAGGTATTTGGCACTTGTACCAGTACAGAGCTGAAAGAGTTAAATGATGAGGGCCAGTTGAACAAACTACCTTTGGATATAAGGTGATTTAATTGAGGCATTTACGAACATTAACGGAGTCGATGGCGTGGATCGAGACAAGTTACTTCCCATGCAGCTTCTTGGCAAGGGGAACATAACCTTCAGATTAGATCTTACTGGTTCAGAGAAATGCCAGGAAACACTTATTCACACAAAGAATAGTGGAAATCTGGAACTTACATGAAGCTTTTTGGGACTGGAGGTCATTTGAAATTTTCAGACCTGGTATTGATAGCTTTATTTGAGGCCAGACTATAACTGTTATTGGGTCAAAGTGGATGGATACAGATACATCCATAATCTTATCAAATGATAGACTAGGCTTGATGGGCTGAGTGGCTTTGACCGGTTTCTATGCTATGCTGTTCAATATAGCTTCCATTGAAGAATCTGTTTAGCCTGCTGGCTACACAGCATTGCTGAACATTGCTAACTTAGCCAGACAAATCAAATCAGCATGGTTTGTTGATAACGGTTCAGGTTGGTTCAGATCATTATAAACTCTCCCTTCTGGGCTAAAAGTTTGTGAATTTGAACCATTTGCTACACTTTTAATAGAGGATGCATATTAAACACTTACAGCCCGTTCTGCAGGATAGTAATAGTGAACATATGATTGCATACTTGTGATATAAATAACATGGCAAGTGACACTAGTAATGAACATAGCCATTGGGACAATTATAGCTCCAGCTGAAAGCTTGTTACATGGGATATACCATGTATAGAACTAGGCCGTTCAGCCAATCTGTTCATGCTGGCATTGTGCTTCATCAAAGTTACCTCCTATATTTTCTCATCCCACTCATCTGCAATACCTTTGAATCCTTTCTCCCTCGCATGTTTATCTGGCATCCCCTTAAACGTATCTCTAATGTTTGCCTCACCCACTCTGCCAATGGAGAGTTCATCATTCTCACCACTCACCAAGTAAAGAAGTTACTTCTGAATTCCTTATTTGATTTTATTAATTTGTTAGTGCTGATTTTTTCATGTCCGTGGGACAGGAAGACTGGTGTAAATTATTTAAAGCTATACTTTTCCTTTTCTATTTTGAAAATGGACTTTGCTGTACTTGTGAAGTGGCTAGAATTCATGTGATTTACAACTTGGCCAAAAGTGTGGAAACTTCCAACAATAAAGTTAAGGTTGGAAAGAGTTAGATGATCATCCTGATGGAATTCCTCACCTTTTATGATATGGTCACATTTCAAAACAGCCCAGATGTCCTTTTATTTCAAGGACCACAACTTCCTCCCCTCAGTGGTCGAAAATGCTCTCGAATGCATGTCTTACGTTTCCCGCACCTCTGCCCTCACATCCCCTCCCCACAACAAAAACAAAGACAGAATCCCTCTTGTCCTCATGTATCATCCCACTAACCTCCGGATTCAACGTATCATTCTCTGCCAATTCCACCAGTTGCAATCTGACCCCACAACCAAGGATATATTTCCCTCCCCACCCTATCTGCCTTCAGCAGGGACTGCTGTCTCCGTGACTCCCTCATCCAGTCCACACTCCCCACTAGTCCTACCACCCCCGACACCTTTCCCTGCAACTGCAGGAGGTGTTCCACCTGCCCCTACACCTCTCCCCTCACCTCCATCCAAGGAACGAAAAAAACCTCCCACATCAGACAGATGTTCACCTGCACATCCGCTAATGTGGTCCACTGTATCCGCTGCTCCCGATGTGGCCTCCTCTACATTGGTGAGACCAAGCGGAGGTTCAGAGACCATTTTGTAGAGCACCTGCGCTCTGTTTGCAACAAACAACAGTGCTTTCCAGTCACGAATCACTTCAACTCCCACTCCCACTCCCACTCCCTGGACCCTGGGCCTCCTCCAGTGTCACTTTGACCCCACCCAGAAACTGGAGGAGCAGCACCTCATATTCTGCCTTGGGAGCCTACAACCCAATGGTCTCAATGTGGACTTTGCTAGTTTCAAAATCCCCACCCCCGGCCGCATCCCATGACCAACTCTCCCTCTCATCCCCGCATCCTTGACCTGATGCAACCTGCCCGTCTTCTCTCCCACCTATCCATTCCTCCCACCTCACTGACCAATCCCCACAGCTGCTTACCTGCACTCACCTATCACCATCCCACCTACCTTCCCCAGCCCCACCCTTCCTCTCTCTATTTATTTCAGAGCTCGCTTCCCCCTCCCCCATTTCTGAAGAAGGGTCCCGACCTGAAACGTCAACTTTCCTGCTCCTCTGATGCTGCCTAGCCTACTGTGTTCCTCCAGCTCCACACTGTGTTATCTCTGACTCCAGCATTGGCAGTTCTTACTATCTCTAAGACAAAAGATCTGTTGTCTTGGGCCTGGCCTGATAACTGTTCTATATTTCTCACAGCTAGTGCACAATATAGCTTGAAGAGACATGACCACGATATCATCACCATCTCAAAGCATGTTACCTGATGGTATAAAGTCTCCATCTTACTGAAGCCACTTGCAGCATGACACACTGAGAGAAGTATGCAACAGTTTGTGACTGAATTGTTCAGTAGTAGCCCAGGCACAGCAGTACCTGTTATTGTAATAGATGTAGCTACCAGGAACTGTAATAAACATCTATGGAATCTTTCAGTACTGTGTAACCCACATCTAGTTTTCATGTTATGACGGCTAACATAAATATTATCACATCCAATACAAATACCCTGCTGAAGGTAGACAGCCTATTGCTATGGCAATGACAGATAGAGAGTGCAGATCAGATCAATAACAAAGATAATTTTTGAAATTCGTTATGTCTGCAGAAATGCTAAAAGACACCACCTATTTCTTAAGAGATAGTAGGAACTGCAGATGCTGGAGAATCTGAGATACCAAGATGTAGAGCTGGATGAACACAGCAGGTCAAGCAGCATCAGAGGAGCAGGAAGGCTGACGTTTCGGGCCCAGACCTTTCTTCAGGCTCTACACCTTGATATCTATCTCTTACTGTGTTCAATAGATTTTGGGCAGAGGGATAGAAAGTGATTTATTGCCTGATGATTAATCATTTAGGTTAGTATCCCATGATCTAAATTTCTTTGCTTTTTGAACAGATTTATTTGTACATCTCGAAACTCTTGAACCAGTACTTTTTTCCCTCTAACAACCACTTCAGTCTGAAAACACCAATCAAGAAAAGAACAGACTCCAGGCTAACAGCTTGATCTGTCTGAAAGTTGAAACACCCCTGAAATCTTTTTTCCAGAAAGAGTGGCCAGTAAAATAAACTGCTTCCCAGTCTACCAACATCGCCTTGCCCCATTGTTGGACAACTGGGTCTTCAACCACCTGTACTCAATCTGATGTTTAATTTCTGGGTGAAAGTCTCTTATTGGACTCACATATTTATGCAATATGATAATTGCACTAATGGTTTTTAAATTCAGAGATATAAAACTTTTTTGCTTCCTGTATCTTGTGCGCGTGTGCGCGCACACGTGTGTTTGTGTGTGTATGTGTGTGCACACACACGCGCGTGTGTGTGTGTTAGTGTGTGTGTCTGTAAACTTATGAAGACCACTACAGGTTTTAATATGTAAATACATAGTGCTCCTGGTTTAGCTTTAACAGATGTTGCTTCGTGTCAGTTGAAAATTGACTTCACCAAAACAGGGATTTGTAAAACCACACTCCAGCTTTTCCAAAAGTAAATCCCTCTATTTACAGACAGAAACCAAGGAGCATAAAGGAGTTCAGTCTATCTTTCTCTCCTGTCTGTAACAGTATCGTTTGACCCCTTGAACTCTTCTTCGTTAGATTCTATGAAGCGAAAAACAAAGACCCAAAATAATCTAAATTGTCTCTCAAAGCAATAGTTAGGAGCTCCTGTGCAGACTTTTAATGCAGAAGGTTGAAAAGGCACAAAGTGTCCTTCAGGAAGCTGGTTTCTGAGTCTTTTCCATCTCTGGAGTTTGGATACCATAATATTTGAATTTTCAAATACATGCTTCAAAGACCCACGCAGGTCAAACACAACCAACGTCAGCACTTCTGAATGAAAAATAACTAACAGCACAGAATCCTCTGCCCCTCCCAATTAAAGACCAAGCTTCATGTTAATGAAATACATGAGGGGGCCACGAGCGCTGAAAACTAGTTGGATTTCACCACAGATTTCCTTCAGTTCGACTTGGATATTCTTGGTCTTTTGCAATGGAATTATAGGGCTGGAAAGATGGAACTTGATTGAAGGCAGATCTGGAGTTTTAAAAAGCCAACCCAGTTCTGCCAATGTGTCTGTATTTATAAATATTTAAACAAGATGGACATTCCCAGCAGTGCAGTTAAACTAAGAGGGCTGTGTTCAGCTTGTTTCTGAGACACCTTTCCAGCGGCTGCAGTAGATTCTTTATTTAAAGGCTGCCAAAGAAATATGGTGAGTTTTGACTATCTGTCAGTCTTAATTCACATAAAACAGGGTGTTCTAATTCCTACCATTCACAGATGTGAGCAGAAAAGATATATTCAGCTGAAAAGCAAACATTAGTGATGGCAGGTTCAAGCCATGCTCTTAAGAGTCTATTTACTAATGAGCTCTCATGTCACCTTTGCCCACTTTTCCTCAATTCACAGGAGTCCATTCAGCCCATGTCCAATCTCTCATATCCCTCCCCAATTTACTGGCCCATTTACTGAGGGGATCTTCTCCCAAACTCAAACCTTTGTGTTCCAGCTCCACTGATGGGGCTTTTTTTTAAATAATTCTGTCTATAACATCCTTCTATGATATGATTCATTTTTTTTTGTTGCATGGCAACCAATCGCTGGAATCTCCCAAACATTGGTCCCTGTTCTAAAATTCATCAAACATTAATGTGGCCTTTCCACCAAAAACCATCTGGTCCCCAAATGTTGTCCCAAGGTTTACTTCTGCAAGATCCTTTCTCAACTAATGGTCATAATTTATGACAGACCGGACTGAGGGGAACACCAAACACACCGAGCAGTGAACTTCCAATTTCGGCTCCTGAAGCTTTTTGACTAAAGCAACAAAGGGTAAGGGAGGGCAACATATATCATTACACCATCCGATTTATTGATTGTGAACTTTAAAGACTGGTTAACATTGTTTTTAACTTTAGGCAAATGTTAGAAACTAATGTAGATCCACATGTTGAGCTGTTGTTAATGTTTAATTTGTTTGAGGCATTGATGGGACAACTTTTATTGCACACACCTGGTTGCCTTAAAAACATTAATATCTGTCCCAGTGTGAGTCTGGAGTCAAGTGGAGGTCAAAACAAGTGTGGAGATAGGAGGAGGTGAGTGAGTTGGGTGGAGCCTCAGGAGTGGGGGTTGGGGGAGGAGGGAGGTGAGGTTTGTGGTTGGCAGGAACTATCCCTGACCTGGTCATTAGGGTGAAGTGGCAGCAACAGCTCCTGGTTATGGCAGGCCCAGAGCAGGGTCTCCGGGTTATCAGGGACGTGGCAGCAACAGCAGAGCTGGGGGCTCCTGGGTTGCAGTGTGAGTGTGGATCCAGCACGGGATCTGGCATCAGGGACCCATCAGCAAGGTGGGCCCAGCGACAAACAGATGGCTCCTAAGGAGTGACAACACTGATGGTGGGATCTTGTGCAGGCAGCAGCATGGGGGTGTCATTGGTTAGTCAGCTCAGGGCTCAGGACTGATGGCAGAGGTGGCAGAATGAAATTGGACTCTCTTTCAGCTTTATTGTTTTATTCTTTTTGTTCTTAAACTATTCAAAACAGTACTGGATTGTGGCAATAGTTGAAGCTTGTCACTCTATGTTACTGTGTTGTTCATTGTAGAGGACAAGTGACAATAAATTATCATTCATTCATTCAGCTGGATGTTCTCAATAATCCAGCAGCTGTCATTGTCATTTGTCCAAGTTGATTAGACTTCATTGCACAACTCACTGTGGAAGTGTTTCAGAGATAGTAGGAACTGCAGATGCTGGAGAATCTGAGATAACAAGGTGTAGAGCTGGATGAACACAGCAGGCCGAGCAGCATCAGAGGAGCAGGAAGGCTGACGTTTCGGACCTAGACCCTTTTTCAGAAAATGATCATAATTTTCTGAAGAAGGGTCTAGGCCCGAAAAGTCAGCCTTCCTGCTTCTCTGATGCTGCTTGGCCTGCTGCGTTCATCCTGCTCCACACCTTGTTAAGTCTCTGTGAATGTGTGTTGTACTCATAGCTATTGAATTCTGAATCCAGCACTCTGGGCAGAATCTGACAGGGCTCTGAGTGGATGTGGGCTATGGTGAAATATGTGGCAGAATTGGATGACAGTATCTTATTCAGTATCTTGACAGATATATGAATGGGACAGACTGTGTAGAAGGAGAAGGTTTTTAAGTTTACATCATGTGACAGTGCAGTCTTGGTGAGCTGAAGAACCTGTTCCTCTGCTGTGTTCTCTGCAGCCTATCTTGACTTTGAGATCATCTCACTTAAGCTTTTATGCTTTTCACAAGCGGGGTGGTGTTTTTGATGAGGAATAGCACTTGTTTAGCACTTTGTTAATGACATGACTCGCCTCATTAAGGTTCAGATGTCCATGTTATCAAATTGACCAAACTTGAGGGAACTCACAAGGAAACCTGAGCTTGTAGCTGTTGGATTCAGCTCAATGCTTGCTACAAACCATCTTGCTGCTGGATACTGGACAGTAACATGACAGGGCGTAATCCACAGATACCACCTGCACTCACCCTTTGTCTACGGACAATGGCATCCAACATCTGTCGTTGCAGATGTACAGGCACCAGGCTGAGGTCTAGGCATGTCTTGCCCCCCCCAGGGCTGTTCAGTCATTTTGGTCAGGGGTATGTGGTGGGCAGTGGTTCTCTATTGTTGGGGGACATCCACAATAACCTCAGGAGAATTGGAGGTGGGTATGGGGTGGGGAACGATTGTGTCATTGCCAGTGGATTGAACCTTGACAGATTAGTCTTTGGCACAGGGATCTGCAGACTCTGGCCTGAAGCATGGTATAATTGTGAAGGGTGGGGGTGGGTGGTGGGGGTGTGGGGGAACAGGCAGCAGGACTTCAGCAAGTGAGGAGGGTTGGATATGGTAAATCAAAGCTGGGAAAAGTTTAATGCAAGATGGGAGGGGAGTGCAGGTTGGTCACCCACTGTCAGCAGTTTCCTGGATTTAAAAGGGAGCAATGAATACCACACCAGGCATGGTCACCTCATTTGGTCAGGTCTGGATTGGGAAGGGTAGGCAAATATCGATGCAGTGGGAATGTGGGCAAATGTGAAGCCCATGGGGTAAACAGGATGGGTTAGTAGGAAGAGGGTGCAAATGTTTGGGGCTCCGTAGCATATTCAGGCTGAGATTGGAAGCCACTGACAGAGGAGCACTCACTGTCGCCTTTCAATGTTCTGGAAATCAGAAGTGTACAATGGGGAAGAAAATAGCTGTGAGCACACTCAGAGTGGATGAGGTAGGGCTTTGAAAGGTTTGTTCTGTAATGGTTCTAGAACAAAGAACAAAGAACAAAGAAAATTACATCACAGGAAAAGGCCTTTCGGCCCTCCAACCCTGTACCGACATGCTGTCCGTCACAACTAAAACCCCTACCCTTCCGGGGACCGTATCCCTCTATCCCATCATGTATTTGTCAAGACGCCCTTTAAAAGTCACTATAGTATCTGCTCCCCCTATCTTCCCCGGCAGCAAGTTCCAGGCACCCACTGCCCTTTGCACAAAAACCTTGCCTCGTACATCACCTTTAAAGTTTGCCCCTCACGCCTTAAACACATGGCCCCTGGTAACTGACTCTTCCACCCTGGGAAAAAGCTGCTAACTGTCCACTCTGTCTATGCCCTTCATAATCTTGTAGACCCTAATCAGGTTGCCCCTCAATCTCCATTGTTCCAGTGAAAACAACCCAAGTTTCTCCAACCTCTCCTCATAGCTAATGCCCTCCATACCAGGCAACATCCTGGTAAATCTTTTCTGTACCCTCTCCAAAGCCACCACATCCTTCTGATAGTGTGGCAACCAGAATTGAACACAATATTCCAAATGTGGCCTAACTAAGATTCTATAAAGCTGCAACATTACCTGCCAATTTTTAAACTCAATGCCCTGGCCGATGAAGGCAAGCATGCCATACGCTTTGTTGACTACCTTTTCCACCTGTGTTGCCACTTTCAGTGACCTGTGTACCTGTACACCCAGATCCCTCTGCCTATCAGTACTCTTAAGGGTTCTGCCATTTACTGTATATTTTCCATCTGGATTAGACTTTCCAAAATGCATTACCTCACATTTTTCTGGATTAAACTCCATTTGCCATATCTCTGCCTAAGTCACCAACCGATCTATATCCAGCTGTACCCTTTGACAGTCCTCATCACTATCTGCAATTCCACCACCCTTTGTGTCATTGGCAAACTTACTAATCAGACCAGCTACATTTTCCTCCAAACCATTTATAAATATTACAAAAAGCAAAGGTCCCAACACTGATCCCTGAGGAACGCCACTAGTCATAGCCCTCCATTCAGAAACACACCCTTCTACTGCTACCGTCTGTCTTCTATGCCCGAGTCAGTTTTTATCCATCTTGCAAGCTCACCTCTAACCCCGTGCAACTTTACCTTCTGTATCAGGCTGCCATGAGGAACCTTGTCAAAGGCCTTACAGAAGTCCATGTAGACAACATCCACTGCCCTCCCCTCATCGAGCTTCTTCGTCGCTTCCTCAAAAAACTCAACCAGGTTAGTGAGACACGACCTCCCCTTCACAAAACCATGTTGCCTCTTGCTAATAAGCCCATTGATTTCCAAGTGGCAGTAAATCCTGTCTTGAAGAATCCTCTCCAATAATTTCCCTACCACTAATGTAAGGCTTACTGACCTGTAATTAGCTGGATTATCCTTGCCACCCTTCTTAAACAAAGGAACAACATTGGCGACTCTCCAATCATCTGGCACCTCCCCTGTAGCCAGTGAGGATACAAAGATTTCCCTCAAGAACCCAGCAGTTTCCTCCCTTGCCTCTCTCAGTATTCTGGGGTATATCCCATCAGGCCCTGGAGACTTGTCTACCTTAATGTTTTTCAAGACCCCCATTACCTCTTCCTTTTTGATCTTAACATGACCCAAACTATCTACACACCCTTCCCTACATTAATCATCCACCAAGTCCTTCTCTATGGTGAATACTGCTGCAAAGTACTCATTTAATACCTCACCCATTTCCTCTGGCTCCACACATAAATTCCTTTCCCTGTCCTTGAGTGGGCTAACCCTCTGCCTGGCTACCCTCTTGCTTTTTATATTTGTATAAAAAGCCCTAGGATTTTCCTTAATCCAGTTGGCTAATGACTTTTAGCCCTCCTGACTCCTTGCTTAAGTTCCTTTCAACTTTCCTTATATTCCACCCTTGCTTCGTGTGTTCCCAGCCTCCTAACCTACATAAATGCTTCCTTTTTCTTTTTGATTAGGCTCACAATATCTCTTGTTGTCCAAGGTTCCCTTAACTTGACATACTTATCCTTCATCCTTACAGGAATGTGCCGGCCCTGAGTACCCAGCAACTTATACTTGAAAACCTCCCACATTCCATATGTTGATTTGCCTTCAAACATCTGCCTCCAATCTATATTATTCAGTTCCTGCCTAATATTGTTGTCATTAGCCTTCCCCCAGTTTAGCATCTTCACCTGACAACTACACCTATCTTTATCCATCAGTACTTTAAAGCTTACTGAATTGTGATCACTGTTCCCGAGCTGCTCCCCTACTGAGACGTCGACCACCTGGCCGGGCTCATTCCCCAACATTAGGCCCAGTACAGCTCCTTTCCTAGTTGGACTATCCACATACTGTTTCAAGAAGCCCTCTTGGATGCTCCTTACAAACTCTGCCCCATCCGAGCCCCAAGCACTAAGTGAGTCCCAGCCAATATATGGGAAATTAAAGTCACCCATGACAACAACCCTGTTACTTTTACATCTTGCCAAAATCTGCCTACATATCTGTTCTTCTATCTCCCGCTGGCTGTTAGGTGGCCTATACTAAACCCCAAACATTGTGATTGCTCCCTTCCTGTTCCTGAGCTACAGGAACAGGAATACAGCTTTAAGTGTATTTTGGAGGTTCCTCAATCTAGGACAGAAAAGCACCTTAAATTATGAGAACATTGAACTCCGCAGGCCAGACTTTCAGAATTGGACTGGAAACTTTCCTTAGGTCCCGGATTAGCTTTGAAGCCAGGCTTGAAAGATGAAACATCATCACACCGCACTGCTGTATAACTCAGTCGTCATTAACTCCAGCCCAGAAATCTGCCTTCAACTGCAGAAACTCGGTATATGTAAGTAAAACCATAAGCAGAGCCTGCTTCCTGCTTTAATCAATGTTCTGCCATTACCATTACAGAACTCATTTATAACATAAACCCTGTAGGCATCAAGCAAATGCAGGAAATGCAGGTTGACTCTTCCAGATTGAAAAGATCAGGATAATTCCTGGTGAATTCTAAAACCATTTCATACATTGTTATCAAGTGCCAAAAATAGGAGCTACCGAGTTCGACAAACAGGTAGAAATTTAATGCAGGACATTTAATGACAAAAGGTATTACAGGTATTTGAAATATAACAACAAGAAGTGACAAAAATTAACAGCAGGTGATTTAACAATAGCTTACATTCACATAGTCTTTCACTGTAGCAACATTTCAGAGGAATGGTATCAGACAAAAAACAATATCAAATCAAAAATACCAAAAAACTTAGCGTGGAAAGTGCTGGTAGTTTTTATGGAGCATTTTAAAAGAGGAGAGAGTGACAGAGAGAGAGATGAGGAGGTTGAGGGAGTTTATAGTCCAAAATGGCTGAAGGGAGATGGGTGAATGGACTGGGAAATGTATAAGAGTCAGTACGTTTTAGCTGTGTGTCCTATATTTGGTTCCTCACAATACATTATCTGAAACATTTAGCCTTTCTTTGTCTTTACTGAGATAATGGACCTGCAGTTTACTTCCAAACATTTCTGTGTTTGCATCAGATCTGTATCCATCTTTATATTTAAGAAAAACCAAAAGAACTTCAGACGCTGTAAATCAGGAACAAAAACAGAGTTGCTGGAAAAGCTCAGCAGGTCCGGCAGCATCTGTGGAGGAGAAAACAGAGTTAATGTTTCGGGTCCGGTGACCCTTCCTCAGAACTAGGAAGGATCACCGGACCCGAAACGTTAACTCTGTTTTCTCCTCCACAGAAGCTGCCAGACCTGCCGAGCTTTTCCAGCAGCTTTGTTTTTGTTTATATTTAAGAAGCATGGAACAAGAATCTGGCTGTGCGGAAGTTAAGCAACAGAGAGGGGAGAAAAGAAGCACCAATTTTTGAGACTGATAGACCAAACACTATTAACTTCCCATAACTCTAATTTACAAGTGGCACATGTGCAGTGTGAGCTTATCTTCAGTGATTTGTCATGAGAGATTTACACTGCAGATCCACATCAGGATACAGTCATTTACTGAAAAGAAAGTGTCACAAGCTGGATGACTCACTAGCCCTCCAGGCATTGCTGAGCTGCAAGTCAAATATCTGACTGTCTCTGATCCACCACTTTCACAGTCTGCTCCACTCACTTTGCAGGAACATAATTCCTGATCATAATTCTGGCATCAGCCATTTCTAGTTGAGTCTGAAGTATTACTTATTAAGATCAACTCAGTTTGCATAGAATAGCCTTTTCTTAACTTGCACGTGGAGATTTAACGGGAATTTAAGGTGATAAAAGGTTTTATTGGGTACATAAAGGAAAACTTAATCATGTAGCAGGACAGACTGTATCAAAGAGGTGTTTTGGTATATTTTGTACCTCACATCACTGTATGTCTGCTAACTTATTCTCTGAGCTCACACTCAGGTTTAACCAATGAAACCAACAGTTCCGCTTCCACACTTCATTTCAGCTCTATGAAGAGTCATTTAGACTCAAAGTGTTAGCTTTGTTCTCTCTCTGGGAATGCTGTCTCACCCACTGTCATCCCCAGCATTTGTTGTTTTCAGTACAGGTTCCACCATCTGCAGTAATTTGCTCCTACCTTAACCAATGAAGCATTGTGAGCATAGCTGAATTAACAAAGTCACATTATCAAACACAGAACAGTTGAATGATTAAATGCTGCAGATATGACCTTAAAATTACACCTGGGTGCCAAGGAACATTATCAGGAAGACCTGCTTCATGCAAAATTCCAGACGTCCCTGCCTCAAAACCCCTCCAAAATTTCAAAACTGAGTTTGATAAGACCACGAGAGCTAGGAGCATAAGTAGGCCATTCAACCCATTGAGTCATGAGAGGTATAGACAGGGTGGATAGCAAGAAGCTTTTTCACAGAATGGGGGACTCAATTGCTAGGGGTCACGATTTCAAGGTGAGAGGGGAAAAGTTTAAGGGAGATATGAGTGGAAAATTCTTTACGCAGAGGGTGATGGGTGCCTGGAACACATTTCCAGCGGAGGTGGTAGAGGCGGGCATGATAGCGTCATTTAAGATGTATCTAGACAGACACATAAATGGGCAGGGAGCAGAGGGATACAGATCATTGGAAAATAGGCGACAGGTTTAGATAGAGGATCTGGATCGGAGCAGGCTTGGTGGGCCGAATGGCCTGTTCCTGTGCTGTAATTTTCTTTGTTCTTTGTTCTTTGAGTCTGCTCTCTTAATCAATGAGATCACAGGCTGTTCTAATAATCCTTAACTCCACTTTCCCCATAACCTTTGCTTCTCTTACTCATTAAAAATAGGTATATCTCATCCTTGAATATGCTTTAATGACCGAACCTCTGTAGCCCTCTGCGGTAAAGAATTCCACAGATTCACAAACCTCTGAGAGAAAGAATTCATCCACATCTCTGTCTTAAATGTGTGACGCCTTATTCTGAGATTATGCCCACTGGTTCTGCATTATTCCACTATAGGAAACAGCCTGTCTGCATCTAACTTGTCAATCCCCCCGAAACCCTGCCTGTTTCAGTAAGGTTGCTTATCATTCCAGTGACTACAGATGCAACTTACTCAACCTCTCCTCATAGACAGTCCCTCCATATCCAGGATCAGGCTGGTGAACCATCTTTGAACTGCATCGAATGCCAGTTGATTTCTCCTTAGGCAATAGGCTAACTGTTCACAAAATTCCAGCTGTGGTCTGACAAGTGCCTTGTATAATTTTAGAAAGACCTCCCTACTTTACACTCCATTACCTTTGAAATAAAGGCCGTTATTCTATTCGCATTCCCTATTTCCTGCTGTATTTGTACGCTAGATTTTTTGAGATTTATGGGAGGATTCCCAAGTCACGCTCTTCCAGAGCTTTTTGCAGTCTTCCTCCATATTTTCCCACATTTTATTCAAAATGCCGATTTTTTGCCCATTCACTTAACCTGTCTCTATCTCACTGCAGACTGTATCATCCTCATGTCATCCTCACCATTTGTCTTCCCACCTATTTTTGTGTCATCTACAAATTCGGGGTTAGTACATTCACTTTCTTCATCAGAGCCATTAATATATATTGTAAATAATTGTGGCCCCAGCACTGATCTCTGTGGTACTCCACTAGTTACAGGTTGCCATTCTGAAGATGCCATCCTTATCCCAACTTTCAATCTTCCATTAGTTAGCAGTTCTCTATTCATGTTAATATACTACCTCCAACACAGTCGACTCGTTTTTTGAAGTAGTATAATGTGTAAAAATTCTTAAATGCCTTCTATAAATCCCAATATATTGCATCTACAGCGTCCCTCTTATCCTTACTGCGCTTGATCATGCTTTGTATATCTAAATGGTCTGCTATTACATCCTTTATAATAGAAGCATATAATTGCCTGTTTTTTAAACAAGAAGTTCTTCCAATTTTCTCAATTTTTTCCGGAGTCTAAATATTCTTAGAAAACTCTGTAGCTACCTCTGCAGTTGCTGCTTCTAATATTCTATGAGGTCATCAGGCCCGGGGCCTTATCAGTCTTTAGTCCCATTAGTTTCCTTAGAACCTTTTTGTCTAGTGATAGTTATTGCGTTTATTTCTTCTTCTCCTTTTGCTTATTTTGTATTTTTCAAATTCTTTTACTGGTAAAGACTGACGCAAAGTATTTATTCAACACTTCTGCTATTTCTGGTTCCCATTATTGTATCCCCTGCCTCATAATTTTTTCTTAGGTAAGGTCTTGAGAACGAAAGAATCAAGGTTAATACTAGAATCAAAATGCAGGTCAGCTATGATCTAATTGAATGGATGGAATAGGTTTGAGAGGCTGGATGGTCTAATCTTGTTCTTATTCTTGTGCCTCTGAGCCAAGGCTGTCTCAGGGCCAATAAAATTGATGGATGGGATTTTTTTATCATCCTGAATGCCTGAGCATATATGTCTGTGCTAACTCAACTCTCAATCTCACTTGGTTTTGCCCTCTGATTTCTGGCATGTATCCAAAGACATTGTCCTGGGTTCTGCTGATGGGCAATCATTTAAGGAAATGAAAGGGACCACTGTGAACATTCTTGCCTCAGTCCCTTATTTCCTCACTGGCCATGCCCCAATTTGGAAGCGACTCTCAGCAGTCCTCGCCTCCCTAACCTGTTCTTCCTCTCACCTATCCCCTCCTCCCACCTCAAGCCCCACCCCCATCTCCTATCTACTAACATCATCCCGCCCCCTTGACCTGTCCGTCCTCCCTGGACTGACCTATCTCCTCCCTACCTCCCCACCTACACTCACTTTTACTGGCTCCATCCCCACCTCTTAGACTTGTCTGTCTCCTCTCCACCTATCCTCTCCTCTATCCATCTTCTATCCGCCTCCCCCTCTCTCCCTATTTATTTCAGAACCCTCTTCCCCTCGCCCATTTCTGATGAAGGGTCTAGGACCGAAACGTCAAGCTTTCCTGCTCTTATGATGCTGCTTGGCCTGCTGTGTTCATCCAGCTCCACACCTTGTTATCTCGGATTCTCCAGCATCTGCAGTACCTATTATCTCTCCCAGCAGAAATGGGCCTAGAGGCCTTGTGGTAGATCTCCAACTGTTAACCTGGTGAGGAACCAACTGTGTGTCAATATAATGAGGGCTGCTTCAAAGAAAAAAAGAGTCAAAGATTGGACTGAGGTCTTCTGGCTGCTATGTTTGAATTTCTGGGGTCGCTCCACTGGTCATTGTGGGTCAACTTGCCTCCTTAACAGGAAGGCTGCAGTCAGGTCAGACAATTATTAGTCAGTGACATGTCAGGGCAGCTCTGAGGCCTTGAAAACCTTTTATATGAGTTTGAGTGTTGTATCCAGCAGTGGTATACATTGTGAGTAAGTTAATTCCCTGACAAAGTGCACATTCCAATCACATCTGGATGAGCAACTTGATCCCAGTGCTCCAACAATTAAACTATAATGACAGCATTGCAGAAATACTCTTGCAATCTCAAGATCCAATTAATTCTTGAGACACAGCCTGCCTGAAACTTTGCTTGTAATTCTATTAAATACAACATGAGGAAATAAATACATTTAGTTTATTGCCGGCAGCTTTGGTTCCAGTTTCATAACCCTAACTCATGAAGGCCAAAAGGAACAAAGGCATTTGACACCAAATAAATTTAACTTTTGGTTTAAATGCTTCAGTTTAGAGGAATAGGGTTCTTTATTCACTGCATCAGATTCACTAATTTGCAATCTAGCCCCCTCAAAACATGTCCACTTCTGAAGCATCTGGTTCTTTTTTAAAGAAGAACTACTTTAAAAGAATCTCCTCTAATGTCCTGGAAGGAGGAAAGCAATAAATAAATTGCCTTTAGCAGCCGCAGCAACAGCTGCCTGGGGTTGCAATCCTCCAATCAGGCCTTCTGCTCCTCGCAAAGCCTGAGTCTGAGTTGGCAACATCTTCCGTTCCTAACCTCATCGCTGACCTTTGAACTGAAGATCACAAGGAGCAACAGCAGCTGTTGCGATGGCTACCACAGGCGGGGCAGAGACAGCAAACGCAGCTTCCAAAGTGGTTTCATCAGCAAATCTTTTGAATCAGTGCAACCTTTGACGCGAGACAGTTGTTGGCCATATGGTGGGAGACGCTGGCCCATCCTCTGACAGAGCTTAGCCATGGGCTAGAAATATTGGTGCAAGGGTGTGGAGTGGTCCCTCCCATTTATCATCCCTTAAAGCATAAATCTAGTTTCGAAACTAAGGTACACGCAGAGGTTTAGGGTGGGAGTGAGGGGGAGAGAGAAATAGGGGAGAAAAATAGGGATCCCAGATCTGAAAGTTGGAATTTTTTAAAAATTTTCTTTCAACACCTTTGACAATAAGTTGTAAACAGACTGGACACATGCCATGGGAAGGAGAAGGATGTTTGATAGATAATCAAGAGTCATCAGAATGGGTCAAGGAAAGACTTCAGTTACAATTAGCGTAAGGGTATAATTTCCCATGAGGACATCTACCCTGGTCAACCAATGCAGGGAGTTGGTCATGATGGAGGGTGTGGAAGGCAGTTAGAGATAGAAACCACCATCAGGGAGGATAAAAGTAGCAAAGCCCATTTTCAGCACTGCATTTCTGGAAATCAGACTGTCAGTATATCTCCCAGGCTCAAAGATCAGGAAATTAAAGACTGTGGTGCAACGGCTTTCACCTTTTCACCTCGTCCCTTGATTTCTAGGATTTCCCCTGGGTTGGGGAATGGAGATCTTGCCTCCCAAAGATGAAGGTCAATTGGCCCACATTAAAGGGCATGAGGGCCCATTCTTGACCTCCTGTGTTAGGTCTCCATGACTACAACCCAGGACACAGGGATATCCTTCATATCCGGAATCAAGGGGGCATCTCAGATTGCTTTGCAACTTGGGGAAGTGGTGAGTAGCTTTGAAGCACCATATCATCTTCAGCAGCTCTGCAGGGATCTGAAAATAGCCAACAATGTGCCACATTGGGCTCAATGGTTGTGCACAGAGCTGCAGGCCTCTGAGGCCTGTACTGCTGGTACTGCCCTGGTTTTTGGGGC
This sequence comes from Ginglymostoma cirratum, assembly GCA_024137785.1. Classification (NCBI taxonomy): domain Eukaryota; kingdom Metazoa; phylum Chordata; class Chondrichthyes; order Orectolobiformes; family Ginglymostomatidae; genus Ginglymostoma; species Ginglymostoma cirratum. The sequence continues at coordinate 29,216,101 of JAHRHZ010000039.1, forward strand.
AAGGCCCAGTCAGCAGATAGGCCTGTGACTGTGTGAGGCTGGGGACTCACAGTGTAAGGGCCTTGTAAATGGCCAGCTTCACTGAGACTGTGCATGACTGTTTCTTGCCCAGTATGATGTCAAGTGGTGACCCAGGAAAACTACTGATTACCACTGTCCTGAGGGAGCAGTCATTTTCTGGCCACCGTGACATGGAAGAGCTTCTCATAGCACTTCCCCTGGACGTGTTAGAAACTTTCCATTGCAGTTCAAGGATGAGGGTCATACCGATTACCTGTCTGTCTTCTTTAGCCTTGGCTACACTCAGGTGACCTTCGAAAAGGAACACGTTTTTCTGAAGAAGGGTCCTGACCCGAAACATCAGCTTTCCTGATCCTCTGATGCTGCCTGGCCTGCTGTGTCGCTCCAGCACCACAATGTGTTATCTCAGACTCCAGCATCGGCAGTTCTTACTATCTCTGATACCTCATTCACTGGTCTGTTTGGCAGATCTGTGGCCGAAGGTAATAAGCAGCAAGCAAAGATCATTTTGTAAACAATGCTAATGGGATCGTGATTCAAGTTGGGAATTTATCTCAATTTTGTTTGATTTCCTGTATAATTATATTACTGGAGGCAATTGTTTAGAATTTACTTTTGCTGACACTGGGACCCTGCCCACCCCCTCTAATGCATTCCTTTTTCTGTTGCCAAAAGCAGGGTTGGCGCTGTAATAGTGAAATCTTCCAATCCAGAGCTCCAAGCTGGAGATGTGGCTTCTAATCCCACCATCACAAATGGTGAAATTTGATTTCAGTTTAACGAAAAAGCTGGAATTAAAAGCCAGTTTGGAAGTAAAAATGAAAGCAATTGTCATTATAAACCCTCTGGTTCACTAACATATAATATTAAATTTAATCACTAATCAATCTGGCCAATTTCAGACTCATAGGTTGACTCTGAAATGCCCTTTGAAATGTCCTGGTGAGCAACAAATGTTGACCCTTGTTAGCAAAGCCCACATACCATGATACTACAAAGGAACAAAATAAACCAGACGAGTTTGGAGTCCCAGATCAGAGCTGAAATTTTAAGATATAATGCGTCGGAAACTAAGATCATGACCAGAAGAGGGTTAAAACACCAGAGTGTGTTAATTTGTGCTATAATCTGTCCATTTAACCAGCACCATTTGAATCTCATGAGGTCAATGCTCCCCCTACTGGTGCAACTGGAAGTGTTCCGAGACAGCAGGCGTTCAGAGTGATTGAAACAAAATGTGGGGGTTCACAATCATGAGCTTGTGCAAACACAAATTCTCATCTTTCATCACAAGTTAACTAGAGGCAGTTAATTTGAGACAGTTCAAAGACAGAGGTAGGCAGTAACACTGCCAGGTTTTCATTTTTGATTAAAGAACCAAAAAGTCTTTGATACTTCATTGTGTCCATCTCATGCAGCGTGTCCCTCTGCTATCCTGAGGCACTTGGGAAATGAATGCTGCATTTGACCCCCGACCTACAGTAAGATGGCACCCTTCCTGTCAGCCTTGGCTGGGATTAACCGCTGCTCATCTTTGTCAGTTCTTTTCACAGAGTCATAGAGTCGTGCAGCACCGAAACAGCCCCTTCAGACGAACCAATCCATGCCAAACATTATCCCAAACTAAACTAGATCCATCTGCCTGCTCCTGGCCCATATCCCCCCAAATCTTTCCTATTCAAATATCCATCCAAGTGTCTTTTAAACGTTGTAATTATACCCGCATCCACCACTTCCTCAGGAAGTTCATTCCACACGTGAGCCACCCTCTGTGTAGAAAATTTACCCCTCATAACTTTTTTTAATCTCCCTCCTCTCACCTTAAACATGACCCCCCTAGTCTCGAAATCCCCCATCTTAGGGAAAAGACAACTACCATCAATTTTATCTACACCCCTCATTATTTTATAAACTTCTGTAAGGTTGCCTCTTAACCTCCTATGCTCGTGAATAAAGTCCCAGCCTATCCAGCCTTTCTTTATTACTCAAACCTTCGACACCCGGCAACATCCTGGTAAATCTCTTCTGAACACTCTCCTGCGAATGAAGTCTTTAAATGGGATGACGAAGTTGAATTGTGGAGGGTGGTGGAAGGAATTATTAAACTCCTTCTTCCAATAGAAACTGAAGACTCAGATCGCTCTGACAGACTTGCCATGATTCTAAAAACTGAAAAAACTGCGGATGCTATAAATCAGAAACAAAAACAGAAGTTGTCGGAAAAGCTCAGCAGGTCTGTTCTGAGGAGGGGTCACTGGACCCCGAAACGTTAACTCTGATTGATTTCTTTACAGATGCTGCCAAGCCTGCTGAGATTTTCCAGCAACTTCTGCTTTTGTAGCCTTGATTCTGTCCTGAGCCTCATGTTAACATATGGCCAATGGGCCCATTTGATTTGGTGCCGGAGCCTCAAAACTGGATTGACATTAGGGTTCTATTATGTGGATAGTTACCCAAAGGCCCACTGGGCAGTGCACCGACCTTTGGTACTGTGGACATTACAACGAAACATTACTCAGAGCTGGGCTAGAAAATGGTATCTGGGAGGCTGAGGGGCTGGCTAAAAGGGAATGGAATGCTTTCTGGGCTTTCCAGGAGTGATCTTGGTCATTGTGGCCACTTTCCAATGATTTGGATGAGAGCATAGGAGGCATGGTTAGTAAGTTTGTGGATGACACCAAAATTGCTGGTGTAGTGGACAGTGAAGAAGGTTATCTAAGCATACAACATGATCTTGATCAACTGGACCAATGAGCTGAGAGAAGGCAGGAGGAGTTTAATTCAGATAAAAGTGAGGTGTTGCATTTTAGTAATACAAACCAAGGCAGGATTTATACAGTTAATGATAGGGCCCTGGGGAGGGCTGTCGAACAGAGAGACCTAGGGGTCGCACGTACATAGTTCGTTGAAAGTGGTGTCACAGTAGGCAGGGCGGTGAAGAAAGCATTCATCGGTCAGTACATTGAGTATAGGAGTTGTGACGTCATGTTACGGCTGTACAGGACATTGGGAAGGCCATATTTGGCATGCTGCAAACAATTCTGGTCACCCTGCTAAAGGAAGGATGTTGTTAAACTGGAAAGAGTACAAGAAGATTTTCAAGGATTTTACCAAGACTATAGGGTATGAATAGAATAGAATTGGGTAGGTACATGGATGAGAAGTGTTTAGAGGGATTTGGACAAACGTGGTCAACTTGAAATAGCTCAATGGCCATCATGGTCAGCATGGACCAGTTTGGGCCGAAGGGCCTGTTTTCATGCTGCATTAGTATATGACTCCATGACTCTAATAGCCTTTATTGCCACATATGCTGACTGAGTACAGTGAAAAGTCTGTATATTGCCAATTACAGATTTGACTTAGATACAAAAGTACCCAGGCTTCTTTAGTTACAAGGTTTAGACAATGTGGAAATACAATGTCCAGCATTACAGAAATAAAAGTTCAGTACAGCAGACCACACTGGCACCTAGCTTCCAGTCCACACTGGGACCTGGCTCTTCACCGTGCTGGCAACACAGCACAACAGGAAGCCACTGCAGGAGGCCGGAAGGTCACAACGCCACACTGGGAGGCCACTGCGAGAGGCTGCTGAGCCAGGCTGAGAGGTCATCACACCACATCGGGAGGTCCCCATGGCAGGTCCTGGCCTAGTGCACCAGGCCAGGAGGTCATCACTCCATGCCAGGAAGGTGGCTAGGGAGGCCAGGAGGTCTGGGAGGCCACAGTGCCAGGCCAGGAGAATGCCACTTCGGGAGGCCACTACCCCAGGCCGGAAGGCCGCTGCACTAGAGGAAGCCAGGAATCATCGCCAGAGGCCAAGAATCATCACCGGAGGCTGAGAGCTGAAGAGAAAAAGAAGAAAAAGAAGAAAAGAACAGCTATAGTGGATGAGCTCCAGCTGAAGAGTCCTACGCCGCTGCCATCTTGCACCAAAAGGAAGAAGTTGGATAGGCTGGGGCTTTTTTTCCTGGAGTGTAGGAGGCTGAGAAGGGACCTTACAGAAGTTTATAAAGTTATGAGGGGCATAGATAAAGTGAATAACCAAGGTCTTCTTCTCAGGGTAGGGGAGTCCAAAATTAGAGGGCATGGCTTTAAGGTGAGAGAAGAAAGATTTAAAAGGGATCTGAGGGGCAGCTTTTTCACAGAGAGGGTGGTGCGTATGTGGAATGAACTGCCAGAGGAAGTGATAGATGCAGGTGCCATTGCAATATTTACAATACATTTGGACAGGTCCATGGATAGGAAAGGTTTAAAGGGATATGGGCCAAAGGCAGGCAAATGGGAGTAGTTCAGTTTAGGAAACCTGTTCCGCATAGAAGTGTTGGGCTGAAGGGTCTGTTTCCATGCTGTATGACTCTGAGTCTAAGACTCTATCCCCATCACCAGCTAGTGATCCCTGTCTAGACATGTGTACAGGGATACGTACACATATGTACACAAGAGGAATCACTTGTGATGCTCCATGTGGCTGAAGAGCCTACCTGGACGATGGTCACTTGAATAGGGCACTTGGAATTCTAACAGTCAGGTAGGCAGGTATTGGAGAATTCAGGTCTTTCTGGTCACTAACAAGTGTTTAACGAAAAAAGGCTGAGGCTGTCAATTTCTCAGTTCAGAGACGAGAGGGAGCAGGCATCAGGCCTGTCACATTTTAAAAGGCTTTGGATAACTACTAACAAGTAGAATCTGCACAGAATATAAACAAACAGCTGGTAACAATATGATACTGAATACAGCCAGTGTGAGCCAAAGTCCTGCCCTGTTTACCCTGTTGCCAGCTCAATTAGAACTCTAACCTTAAAGCAAACAGGAGCCAAGCATATCAGGAAACACTTTGATGATCTGAGTATAAAGCTGGCCTGAGTTACCACCCTTCAAAATGCTGAGGGTATCCATGGGGAGTTCTGAGAGTAAATCTCGGCTAATTTGTTATCAGATCAAGGAATTGGTAAGTGAGACTTCTCAACCACACTGCTTCCTTTGGCGCAGTGACTCCTCTATCAACCTTTCCAACATTGCCTTCACCTCATTCCATTCCTACTGATCCAGTTACAGTCACAGAATCTCCTGCTAACAGCTTCAATTACCATCCGTGCTCTTATACTCTGGTGTCCTCCAAGTATCTATCCTTGCCCATCGCCTACTTCTCTTCCACATGATGTCTCTTGGTGATGCCATTCCCTAGCCAGTGATCCCATCCCTCTCTCTCTCACTATTATCTGCAATTAGACCAGACAGGACTCCCCCATCACTCTGAGTTGATCCTCTGGTCCCCTTTGCAAAAAATACCTTGCTTTTACTTGGTGTGGTTATTTGAGCTCACTTAGTGCTAAATCAGTAGATCATTCCCAAAGTGGCCAGAAAAGGTGATATTTCATGTTAAATAAAAACCCATGAGGAACAGACATTTGGAAACCCATGAACCAGGAAGGAATCACGGCCTTCAGGAGAGGAAAGTAGACAAACTTGCTAAGAATTGCAATAGGAAATCCTTGAAGAGATTAAGGAGATTGGGAGCTCTCATCTTATGAAACCAATGGAACTGGAATGTGTCATATAGTCTCTTGGGAGGGGAGAAAGGTGCATAACAGTGTAGATCCTGCGGCTTGAGGTGTAACACTGCGATCTGTACATAATGCAGTTTGACAGCCTACATAGTGAAGGGCTGCTGTGGAACTTACTCTCTGAAAGTACTTACCTCTAAAGAGATTCACTTAGCTGGTCCCTGCTAATGTTGGGGAGTCTCAAATTAGGGGCAAAAAACATCACAGTATAAGGAGATACTCGTTTAAAATTGTGGTATGAAGGAATTTCTTCTCCCAGAGGATAGTGAATGTCTGGAATTCTCTACCCTGTTGAGTTGTGGAGGCTAGATCTCTGAAAGTATTTAAAGAGGACAGAGATAGAATTTTGAAATATCAAGGCGTTGACAGCCTTGAGGAACTGACATTATAAAGGAGTTGAGGCCTGGGGCAGATCGACAGAGCCTTTATTGAATGGCTAAACTGCGGTGACAGACGGAGATGAGAAAACGTTTTTTCTCTCAGAAGGTTTTGGAATTCCTTTCCTCAAAAGGCAATAGATGCAGAATCCTTAAACAAGTTTTAAGGCAGAGATAGGTAGACTCTTGATTACCAAGGAGATGAACGATTATTGGGGAATGAAGGAATGTAGAGTGGAGGTTAAAATCGCATCAGCCATGATCTTATTAAATGATGGAGCAGGTTCAAAGGGCTAAGTGACCTACTCTTGTTCTTTGTTTATATGTTAATATGGTGATGAATGTTTGAGGGTAGGAATTTCCACTCCTTCTCCTAATTCTAATGTTCTCTGTTCTTACAAAAGGGCAAATTCAATGGGAACTTTAAAAAGCCAATTGGACTTGTACCTAAAGAAGGTTAATTTACAGATTATGGTGGGGAAGGGGGTAAATAACTAACGTGTGGAATTAAATACACAATGAAAGCAAAATTCTGGGGATGCTGGAAATCTGAAACAAACACAGAGAATGCTGGAGAAACTCAGCAGATCCAGCAGCATCTGTGGAAATACGAGCAGAGTTAACGTTTTCAGAACTGGAGAAGAGTCACACCTGCCTCGAAACGTTAATTCAGTTTTCTCTCCCCACAGATGCTGCCAGACCTATGGCGTTTCTCCTGCATTCTCTGTGTTTGTCATAGAATTGAATGGTTTGGTAATTCCAATGAGCCAGTAGATGCACAATAGGTCGATTGGTCTACTCTGTTCTGTAAAATTCTATGATCCTATTGTAAGATATTGTATTATGATTCTCTTTACTAACTCACTCACAAGCGCTCTATGTTTACTATACTTCACTCATTCATAAAACCGTATTTTTGTAGTACATTTTATTCTTACATGATAAACTAAATTAAACATCTCTTCCAACACATTACCCTTTTTTTTACACCTTTTAATTCTTATCGGCTCCATATCAAAACAACGCTTCCATGAAACTGCATGAATGAAAGTGTCAGAACTGTCAAAACTGGTAATTGTAAATGAAATCTCATGACCCAGCTGCGGAAGATCAGTTTAATATCCTCTATACTTTTATTTCGTTCATGTATAAGTTTTCGCTTATTTAGAATCATATAAGTCTAGTATTTTTACTGACGTTACTAACTTTAAAGACAAAAGGACTAACACCTCTTATTTATGCAAGCTCAGACCAGACATTTTAATCCCATCAGGAGTAACAGACAGCACTTAGTAAGTGCTTAGACCATCTCCTGTTTCCCCAGGACAGATATCACACAACCTTTGTGTACAATAGGTACAACTATGTGACACTATAGTGCTAAAATTTTAATGTACGTAAAAACTGTGTATCAAAAAGGCTACTGTGAAACTGTACTTTGGATTCCATTGCCGCCTTGAACTGTGCTACTGTGCTGAATAAAGAGGCTATTTTCATGACTTGCTGATCTCGGTCATTATCGAACACGATATCACATTATAAAGAGGAGAGGATGTGGAGGGAAAGGAAGCTTGAGGATGCTACCTTTCGCACTACCTTGGCTCCCACTGTCCCTGATGCCCCAACACGACCAGTCAGTTCCACCGGATGAAATGTTAGCAGGGCCTCCACACGGTCAGGGGGCAGGGACTCACTTTCTGACCAGCATCAAACATTATCACATGCGTGACCTGAAGCCTGCACTTTGACCCAGTGCGGCAGTGGAGAGTAACATGGGCCTGGCAGCACATTTGCCAGCAATCAGGTAGAAGCTGCAAAACATTGCTTTTTCAAAAAAATATACTGACACATCAGTGGGCCATAAATGACCAGATGAGCAAAATAGGCTAGGTCCTGCCAAAACTGGAAGTTTGTTCTCATAAAATACAATTCCTTGATCAAAGCTTACTGGAGAACCATCACGAAGAAGGGTAGAACTTTTACGAATCCAGTTATACTGATCTAACACATCTCACTTCTCAATTCTTCTAGTGTTGTTCCCTGTGTGAATTAGCAGCTCTCCTATGACATTGCTCGCATTCTGTCAGATAGAGTCAAAGAGATCTACGACATGGACACCGACCCTTCGGTCCAACTCGTCTATTCTGACTAGATATCCAAATTTAATCTAAATAAGTCTTTTCCCTCTCATCTTAAACCACGGCTTTGTGCGTGGGAAATCATGTCTCACAAACTTGATTGAGTTTTTTGAAGAAGTAACAAAGAGGATTGATGAAGGCAGAGCGGTGAACTTGATCCACATTGACTTCAGTAAGGCGTTCAACAAGGTTTCTCATGGTAGACTGGTTAGCAAGGTTAGATCACACAGAATGCAGGGAGAACTAGCTGTTGAGATGCAGAACTGGCTCAAAGGTAGAAGACAGAGGGTGGTAGTGGAGGGTTGCTTTTCAGACTGGAGGCTTGTGACCGGCAGTGTTCCACAAGGATTGGTGCTGGGTCCACTGATGTTCATCATTTATATAAATGATTTGGTTGTGAACATAGGAGGTATGATTTGTAAATATGCAGATGACACCAAGATTGGAGATGTAGTGGACAGTGAAAAAGTTTACCACAAGTGTAAAATAGGGTCTTGATCAGATCAGCCAATGGCCTGAAGAATGGCAGATGGAGATTAATTTAGATAAATGTGAGGTGCTGCATTTTGGAAAGGCAGATTAGGTTGGGACTTATATATTTAAGGGTAAGGTCCTGGGGATTGTTGATGAGCAAAGAGACTATGGAGTGCAGGTTCATAGTTCCTTGAAAGTGGAGTGGCAGATAGACAGGGTAGTGAAGAAAGCATTTGGTATACTTGTGTTTATTGGTCAGTGCATTGAGTATAGGAGTTGGGAAATCATGTTGCGGCTGTACAGGACGTTGGTTTGGCCACTTTTGGAATATTACATGTAATTCTGGTCTCCCTCCTTTCGGAAGAAAGTTGTGAAACTTGAAAGAGTTCATGAAAGATTTACAAGGAGGTTGCCAGGGTGGGGGGTTTGAGCTACAGGGAGAAGCTGAATAGAATGGGGCTATTTTCCCTGCAGTGTCGAAGGCTGAGGGGTGACCTTATAGAGGTTTATAAGATCATGATGGGCAGGGATAGGGTAAATAGACAAGGTCTTTTCCCTGGGTTGAGAAGTTGAAAACAAGAGGCAGAGGTTTAAGGTGAGAGGGGAAAGATGTAAAAGGAACCTAGGGGAAACTTCTTCATGCAGAGGTTGTGGCATGTATGGAATGAGCTGCCAGAGGAAATGGTGGAGGCTGGTACAATTACAACATTTAAAAGGCATCTGGATGGGTATATGAATGGGAAGGGTTTAGAGGGATTTCAGCCAAATGCTGGCAAATGGGACTCAATTAATTTAGGATATCTCGTTGGCATGGATGAGTTGGACTGGAGGGTCTGTTTCTGTGCTGTATATATCTATGACTCCATGACTTTATGCCCTCTAATTTTGGTCTCCCCTATGCAGAGAAAAAGACCTTGACTATTCACCCTATCCATGGCCCTCATGATTTTATAAACCTCTATAAGGTCACTCCGCAGCCTCGAACACTCCAGGAAAATAAACCCAGTCTTTTCAGCCTCTCCCTACAGCTCAAACCCTCCAAGCTCAGCAACATCCTTGTAAATCTTTCCTGAACCCTTTCAAGTTTAACATCGTTCCTATAGCAGGGAGACCAGAATTGAATGTAGTAGTCTGGTAGAAAGAAAGGAACAACTTTCATTTTGATAACATCTTGCACAATCTCAGGATGCGCCAAAGTGCTTTAAAGTCAATGAAGTCACTTTTGGATTGCTCCAATATTGGAAATGAGACAGCTTTTGCACACAAGAGTAACGGCGTTTTGGCTAATCGGCCCATATGAAGCGGTAATACGTCCGATTTCTGTAAATAGCAGGTTCTGATTGAACAGAATAAAATTACATTCACCAGAGAGGTGGTACTGAGCAAATTGGTAGAGATGTGGCTGATATGCTCCTGTACCTTTTGATAGGTTTCATCCTTGTCTCCCAAAAGTAATGGTTAGTGATTTAGTTATGCCCTGGTTTTAATTTTCCAGAATTCCCTTGATTCGAGTAAGGTTCCATTGGATTAAAAATTAGCAAATGTAACTATTCAAAAGGAGTGGATGCAAAAGGGATTTTTCCTGTTGTGGGATAATCCAAAATTAGGGATCGCCCATTTAAGACTGGAGTGAGGAGATTCTTTTTCTCTCAGAGAGTCGTGTATCTTTGGAACTCAAATCTCCAAAACGCTCTCATTAATATTTAAGCAAAGGCAGATTGATTCTTGATAAGAAAGGATGTGAAAGATTATTAGGGATAGGTGAGAATGGGAAGTAATTAAAACAGCCGTGATCTTACTGAATGTTGGAGCACGCTGGAGGGATTGAGCGGCCCACACCTACCGCGAATTAACCTGTTCAAGAGCAGAGGGAAGAAGTTACAGGAATCAGTGTTTTGTTTAACAGAAAATGAACCGAATGGAATATTATCATTCAATGTTTGGAATGAATGTGATCTGTTTCCTCGCTGAACTGGCCTAACCTGCTGCACAGCTCCAGGTCTCATCACATTGAAATTGTTTGGTAATGAAGTGCTGTCTCAGAGCTCCCTGAATGCAGGCTTTGCTCAGGGTCTTCAAGAGAAGAATATCTGAAAGCCAGTTCATATATTGGCTCAGGACGCAGTCTGTCACATTGGCAACTATAGCTGTCATCCAGGATACTGCTCATATCACTGTTTCTGAAGGAGGGTCTAGGCCCGAAACGTCAGCTTTCCTGCTCCTCTGATGCTGCTTGGCCTGCTGTGTTCATCCAGCTCTACACATTGTTATCTCAGATTCTCCAGCATCTGCAGTTCCCACTGTCTCTGTACCACTGTTTGTTTTTGGCTTTAATATTATCCTGATAAATAAAGATGGAAACTGTTTACCTCTGCCAATGTATGCTTTCATTTACACCCCCACCCAGTTTAGACCCACCCATACAATTTACAACACCCGAATCTCTCTTCAAATCCTACAGTACACAAGTAACTGCACTTCAGAAATAGCCCTGGTCTAGTGCTTTCCAATAGCCTGAGGATTTGAAGGCCGTTATATAAAATCAGAGACCTGATTTACAACCCTAAACAATTTACACATTCTCTGGCCAATTTCTACTGTCTTAATGTTCACCCCATATTTGATTTATGCAGTTCCCTCCCTCCCCATCACACCGACTGTCGCTGCTCCTGCCCAAATTTAGAACCACTTCCTGATTTCATTTTCCACTGCCATCTCAAGAGCCTTGCCCTTCAATCTATTGAGTCCCCTGATCATACGCAATGATACTGACAGAGTGAAAATAGAGGCAGATGCTGGGTGGCCTCTCCATTAAAAAGTCTCCTACAGAGCTATAGAAGGGAAGCTGCCAGCACATTATTACTGCAGCTTCTTGGTTCAACATGCTGGGACTTAAAACCCAGGGCACCCTATTGGAAAATTGCTTACAATGATATCCAGATGTGTAAGGTTCATGTAGGAATGCATCTTTTTCTTTAGGTAACAGGAAACGTGCAGGTCCTGTCCCAGTGAACTGTTTTGCATAACGAATGGTGTTATTTACTGAGGTGCTGTATCTTGCTTGCAGCATCCAAGCCAGCCACAGAGGTTAGAAGTTGGCATATCTTTATTGATGCAAGCATATTTGCTGAATATAATCTAATCCTCAGGCTACTGGAAAGCACTTTATAGGCCAGGACTATTTTTGAAGTGGAATTACTTGTGTACTGTAGGATTTAAAGAGAACCGATTCAGGGCAATGTGTGCAATTTCATTGTAATCACATCCTCATTCACAGCAACAACTTGGATTTATATAGCTCCTTTAACATAATAATACTATTCCAAGGTACTTCACAGGAACATTATCAAACAAAACGTGACACTGAGGACAAACAAGGCAAGGAATACATGATGAACATTAGGACCCCGGGAAGCGCTGAGGTTCAGGGGGACCTTGGCAGGCATGTCCATCAGTCCCTTAAGGTATCAAGATAGTTGAATAAAGTGATTAAGGAGACAAATGGGATACTTTCTTCTATTAGCCAAGGCCGAGAGCTTAAAAGGAAGGAGGTTATGCTGGGACTGTAAAAAAACGACAGTTTAAGTGCCAGCTCGAGTATTGTGCACAGTTCTGGAATCAACATTGTGGGAGGGATGTGATTTCACTGGACAGGGTTCAGAGGAGATTTACCAGAATGTTGTCTGGGCTGGAGAGTTTTAGTTATGAAAAGAGATTAAATAGACTGGAGTTGTTTTCCTTGGAGCAGAGGTGATTGGGAGGCGACACAATTGAGATGCATAAAATGATGAAGGACACAGACAGGATAGACAGGAAGGATCATTTCCCCTTGGTGGAGGAATCAATGGCCAGGGGTTAGAGATTTATTGCAAATGGCAAAAGGTTTAGAGGGAATGTGAGGAAAATCTTTTTCACTGAGAGGGTGGTGGGTATCTGGAACTGACTGCCAGAAGATTGGCAGAGGCAGAAACCCTTATAACATTTAAGTTGTGAGATAACAAGCATGGGGCTGGATGAACACAGCAGGTCAAGCAGCATCATAGGAGCAGGAAAACTTGACGTTTCGGGCCTAGACCCTTCATCAGAAATGGGGGAGGGGAAGGGGGTTCTGAAATAAATAGGGAGAGAGGGGAAGGCAGATAGAAGATGGATAGAGGAGAGGATTGGTGGAGAGGAGGCAGACAAGTCGAAGAGGCGGGGATGGAGCCAGTAAAGTTGAGTGTAGGTAGGGGGGTAGGGAGGAGATAGGTCAGTCCAGGGAGGATGGACAGGTCAAGGGGGCGGGATGATGTTAGTAGATAGGAGATGGGGGTGGGGCTTGAGGTGGGAGGAGGGGATAGGTGAGAGGAAAAACAGGTTAGGGAGGCGGGGACGAGCTGGGCTGGTTTTGGGATGCGGTTGGGGGAGGGGAGATTTTGAAGCTTGTGAAATCCACATTGATACCATTGGGCTGCAGGGTTCCCAGGCTGAATATGATTTGCTGTTCCTGCAGCCTTCGGGTGGCATCACTGTGGCATTGCAGGAGGCCCAGGATGGACATGTCGTCTGAGGAATGGGAGGGGGAGTTGAAATGGTTTGCGACTGGGAGGTGCAGTTGTTTGTTGCGAAGTAACCACCTAGACACCGATGTGCATTTCAAGCCCACTGACTCCCACAGCTACCTGGAACACACCTCCTCCCAACCACCCTCCTGCAAAAATGCCATCCCTTATTCCCAATTCCTTCGCCTCCGCCGCATCTGCTCCCAGGATGAGACATTCCATTCCCGTACATCTCAAATGTCCTCATTCTTCAAGGACCGCAACTTCCCCCCCACAGTGGTCGAGAACGCCCTCGACCGTGTCTCCCGCATTTCCCGTAACACATCCCTCACGCACCGTCCGCGCAATAATAACCAAAAAAGAATCCCCCTCGTCCTCAGGTACCACCCCACCAACCTCCGGATCCAACGCATCATCCTCCGACACTTCCGCCATCTGCAATCAGACCCCACCACCAAAGACATTTTTCCTTCCCCACCCTTCTCTGCCTTCCGGAGGGACCACTCCCTCCGCGACTCCCTTGTCCGCTCCACACTCCCCTCCAGCCCCACCACACCCGGCACCTTTCCCTGCAACCGCAGGAAGTGCTACACCTGCCCCCACACCTCCTCCCTCATCCCAATCCCAGGCCCCAAGAAGACTTTCCACATCAGGCAGATGTTCACCTGCACATCTGCCAATGTGGTATACTGCATCCGCTGTACCCGTTGTGGCTTCCTCTACATCGGGGAAATCAAGCGGAGGCTTGGGGACCGCTTTGCAGAACACCTGCGCTCAGTTCGCAACAAACAACTGCACCTCCCAGTCACGAACCATTTCAACTCCCCCTCCCATTTCTCAGACGACATGTCCATCCTGGGCCTCCTGCAATGCCACAGTGATGCCACCCGAAGGCTGCAGGAACAGCAAATCATATTCAGCCTGGGAACCCTGCAGCCCAATGGTATCAATGTGGATTTCACAAGCTTCAAAATCTCCCCTCCCCCAACCGCATCCCAAAACCAGCCCAGCTCATCTCCACCTCCCTAACCTGCTTTTCCTCTCACCTATCCTTTCCTCCCATCTCAAGCCCCACCCCCATCTCCTATCTACTAACATCATCCCGCCCCCTTGACCTGTCCATCCTCCCTGAACTGACCTATCTCCTCCCTACCCCCCCACCTACACTCACCTTTACTGGCTCCATCCCCGCCTCTTCGACTTGTCTGCCTCCTCTCCACCTCTCCTCTCCTCTATCCATCTTCTATCCGCCTCCCCTCTCTCCCTATTTATTTCAGAACCCTCTTCCCCTCCCCCATTTCTGATGAAGGGTCTAGGCCCGAAAGGTCAAGTTTTCCTGCTCCTATGATGCTGCTTGGCCTGCTGTGTTCATCCAGCTCCACACTTTGTTATCTCGGATTCTCCAGCATCTGCAGCACCTTTTATCTCTAACATTTAAATTGTATTTGGATATGCACTTGTGATACAAAGGCATATACGACTATGGGCCAGGTGCTGGAACATGGGATTAGAATTGTTTCAGGGGAAGTAGGGACTGCAGATGCTGGAGAATCTGAGATAACAAGGTGTGGAGCTGGATGAACACAGCAGGCCGAGCAGCATCAGAGGAGCAGGAAAGCTGACGTTTCGGGCCTAGACCCTTCTTCAGAAATGTTAGGTGGGTATTTTTGATCAGCACAGACATGATGAGCTGAATGGCCTTTTTCTGTGCTGTCGATCTCTCAGACTCTATCACTGAGATATGTAAGGCATGTTAAGACAGATGCAATGATATCAGATGATACAGAGATATGTAATTGTTGTTATCCACAATGTGCCAGCTTTTATCAGCTTCATGGCTGCAGTAGCCTTCTTCAGACTTGAATATATTTTTGTTTTTGGTGAACCTAATTACAACTCTGGCTGGAAAATCTGTTGCCTTTTTTTTAGCAAGTCTTAAAGTGATATGTCCTCGCCACCTACAGGTCAAACTGGGTTAATGCTGCCAAATCTGCTCAGCTTTCCTGAGCGTGGTCTTTATGATATATCCACCCTGGGGAATTATTCCACCTGACAGTGGCCCAGGTCTCAGAAGGTAAAATTCTGCTGGAATCCTCTGAAAAAAGGTCCCAGTTTTACAGTCAGAGGCTTTGGATGGTTCTGATGCACTTAGCTATATAGTTACCCAAGAAAGGTTACAGGTTGAAATCTGCATCTGCACCTGGCTAACTATAGGACAGACTGCCCCAGTTTCACACTGACCCCCATGCCCTATTGAACATCTAGTGCCCGATCGCCAAGTATACCTGACCGATCCATTCTACCATACTCACCCACTTATCTGCCATCCTACCCCCTCACCTACTTAGCATCCTTCACCAACATGCACCCTGACCTCCTACCCACCTGCCACCCTAAACCCCACCCTGCTCAACTTCTTGCCCTCTAGCTCCTCACACATTTATTTCATAAATGCACCTTCTCACAGCAGCAGTCAGCGATTTTGGGCCCCTTAGACTGTGTTTACTGACTGAATTTCAGCAGCTACTACCATAAAAAGAGACTGTGACTCATGGAAAGTTTCACTCTGATGCCGCCTGCATTGTTTGTTCTACTGCATTCTGTTTGGATGGGAGCCCACCAGATTGTGGAAAGGTAAGAAGGCGCCTCTTAGTCTGAATCAGGGAGTTTGACATGAATTGGAAAATTTGGGCTAATAAAGCAAACAGATTTAAATTCGGACCATTCCAACCACTCTTGCAACAGTAGTACAGCTATATTCTGGGGCTTAATAGTCCAAAAGGCTACAAACAGAGGGTAACTGTATAAGGTGAGTGGGTGAGAGGTTGGAATGGCGAGTGGATGAGGGGGTATAGTGAATGGTTAGTGAATGAGGGGATATAGTGGCAGGTTAGTGCATGAAGAGGTAGAGTAGCAGAAGGGTAGGTGATGGTGTAGGGTGGCTGGTAAGGGGTAGAGCAGCCAGTGAATGAGGGCTTTTGGGTGGATCATTTGTTGGGGGTGGCAGCGAGGTGAGGTGAGGTGAGATATGTGGGCAGGAGAGATGTCAGTTTCAGTGATTGAGAGGGAAGATCAATTGTACAGCTAACCAGGAGTTAGAGATGGTTTTAATCCTTTAACCTTTCCCGGACAACTACCCAGGAAGGTAAGTGATCATAAACATTGGTGAGTGTTGTTTACAGGTCATCAAAATGACCATGTTAATGCTGGCACATTGTAAATCAGAAAATTAAAGATGCATATAATGTGGGCTACAGGAACAATGGGTAACTTCAATTTACATATAGATACCTAAGCTAAATCAGCAGAAGTACTGTGGCAGATGAATTCATGGACTATGTGTGACATGGGCTTCTGGAGCAGTACATTGAAGATCCAAATAGCAATCATTCTATTTTATATTTGCTATTATTGATGAGAAATAGTTAATTAATAACCTCACTGTAATTGAGTCATTGAAAAATAATGACCATACTGATGTTGATGTAGAATATTTAATGACATAATCTCAGGAGACTTAGATCATTGGGAGAGCACCACCCCAAAGAAACTCTGAAGTACAGCTTTGTCCTCAGCAAGATATTTCAGATATTTATAGGTTGTCAGCCACTCAAATTCAAAATGGTCTGTTTTGGACAAGTATCTTGTTTTTTCCACATTCCACAATGACAGGAGTATCTCTTGTCTATGCCCCCAGGGGCTGCCATATTTCCCTCCTAGAGCCTGTTCTAGTCTCACAGCTTTGAACCCCCTTGGTGTGCCTGGTGGTACTTCACTTGATGTCATATGGGGCCATTGACACTTCAGTTTCAGAAAAAACTCAACGATTATTGCTCATTCAGCCACATTGCACTTTTACACAATTGTGCGTGTCTGATTTCAGGAATTTGACCTTGCCTGTGTGTTTTAATTTTGTTTTATATAACCCAAAAACTTTACTTGAATAGGAATACATGAATTAAATATATGAATCTTACTAATTAAGCTAACTAAATTCCATACTTCTTTCTAATGTAATTGCTTAATTCAGCATGAGATTTCAATAATCTTCCCCAAATAGGTTAATGCGGGGTTAAACTCACATTAACCAATGCCATACTTAATATTTCCTCTCACAATGTGATAAAACTTCACGTTAAGTTGGAATGTGATAAAGTTCATTCTGAAACCAAGGTCTTAAATCTGAACAAAGGAAATTATGAAGATATGAGGGACAAGTAAACCATGGTGGATCAGGAAAATACAATGAAAGATTTATATATACTCAGGCAATATATATACAATTGGTATACAGGCAATAGCTAGTAGTTATAGAAATACTAGAGGACCCACAATGGATATCCATTCCTCTAGAACATAGAACATAGAACATTACAGCGCAGTACAGGCCCTTCAGCCCTCGATGTTGCGCCGACCTGTGAAACCAATCTGAAGCCCATCTATCCTACACTATTCCCTTATCATCCATATGTTTATCCAATGACCATTTAAATGCCCTTAAAGTTGGCGAGTCTACAACTGCTGCAGGCAAGGCATTCCATGCCCTTACTACTCTCTGAGTAAAGAACCTACCTCTGACATCTGTCCTATATCTATCACCCCTCAATTTAAAGCTATGTCCCCTCACGCTAGCCGTCACCATCTGAGGAAAAACGCTCTCACTGTCCACCCTATCTAATCCTCTGATCATCTTGTATGTCTCTATTAAGTCACCTCTTAACCTTCTTCTCTCTAACGAAAACAGCCTCAAGTCCCTCAGGCTTTCCTCATAAGACCTTCCCTCCATACCAGGCAACATCCTGGTAAATCTCCTCTGCACCCTTT
>JAHRHZ010000039.1:29234445-29321043 GCA_024137785.1 Ginglymostoma cirratum
TCCTATGATGCTGCTTGACCTGCTGTGTTCATCCAGCCCCATGCTTGTTATCTCGGATTCTCCAGCATCTGCAGTACCTTTTATCTCGATTGCAAGTAGAGACTGGGAGAGCTGAGAAGCATGAGAGAAACTGAACAATTACTTTGTATGCCTTCACCCAAGAAGATACAGAAAAAGTAATAAACAACCAAAGGATTTGTGAAGCTGAGGAACTGAAAGAAATTAGTATAGTGTCAGAAATCAGTGTTAATAAAAGTCTAGTACTTGAAAGGTTATTGTTTCAGAGATAGTAGGAACTGCAGATGCTGGAGAATCCGAGATAACAAGCGTGGAGCTGGATGAACACAGCAGGCCATCAGCATCACAGGAGCAGGAAAGCTGACGTTTCGGGCCTAGACCCTTCTTCAGAAATGGGGGAGGGGAAGGGGGTTCTGAAATAAATAGGGAGAGAGGGGGAGGTGGATAAAAGATGGATAGAGGAGAAGATAGGTGGAGAGGAGGCAGACAGGTCAAGGATGCGGGTATAGAGCCACTAAAGGTGAGTGTAGGTGGGGAGGTAGGGAGGAGATAGGTCAGTCCAGGGAGGATGGACAGGTCAAGGGGGATGGATGAGGCTAGTAGGTGGGAGGAGGGGATAGGTGGGGGGAAGGACAGGTTAGGGAGGCAGGGACGAGCTGGGCTGGTTTTGGGATGCGGTAGTGGGAGGGGAGATTTTGAAGCTTGTGAAGTCAACATTGATACCATTGGGCTGCAAGGTTCCCAGGTGGAATATGAGGTGCTGTTCCTGCAACCTTTGGGTGGCATCATTGTGGCACTGCAGGATGCCTGGGATGGACATGTCATCTGAGGAATGGGAGGGGGAGTTGAAATGGTTCCTGCTCCTCTGATGCTGCTTGGCCTGCTGTGTTCATCCAGCTCTACACCTTGTTATCTCTATACTTGAAAGGTTAACTTGATTGAGATTGAAATATCTCCTGCATGACATGAGCTATATCTCAGAATGTTAAAGGAGGTGTGATAAAGATAATGGATACGTTGTTGATTATCTTTCAACAATCTGTAGGTTCTGCAAAGGTTCCTGCAAATTGGAAGGTAGCAAATGTGACCCTGCTATTAAAGAGGGCATGAGAAGGAGAACGACAGACCTGTTAGTTTGTCATCAGTAGTTGGGAAAGTATTATAATCAATTACAAAATTATAAAGAATATAATGGCATGATTGTAGAGCGGCATCATGAATTTATGAAAGGGAAATCATGTTTGACAAATTGTTGGAGATTTTTGTGGATGTTGCTTACTGCATAGATTGAGGAGAACCAGTGTATGTGATTTTTCTTTGGATAAGACCCCCATAGATGGTTGGTAAACAAAATTACAATGCATGGGATTGGGGGAGAGGCAAGTAAGTATTCATTGCATATTGGTTAACAATGAGGCAAGAGAGTAGGGATAAACAGATTGTTCTCGGGATGGTAGGCTGTTACTTCGAGAGGTTCTACAGGGATCAAACCTGGGTCCCGGACTTTTCACGTACTTTGTAAATTGTAATCTTTCCAAATTTGCTGATGATACAAAAGTAGGTTGGAGGCTAATTGTGAGGAGGATACAAAGTGGCTTCAAGTGTACTTGAGACAGACTAAGTGAATGAAACTGAACATGGCAGGTGGAACATACATGAATGATGGTGAAATTATCCTTTCTGGTAGAAAGAAACAGAACGGCTGAGTATTTCTTGAGTGGTGAGTGTCTGGAAGGTCTGGTGTCCAAAAGGACCTGAGCGTCCTCGTTCATGGGTTGCTAAAGTTGCCTGGAGAAGCACAGTTCCAACAATGCTCATGAATCTTGACATGATCCAGGACAAAGCAGCCTATTTGTTTGACAGCACATCCACAAATATTCACTCCTTCCACCACCGATGCTCAGGAACAGCAGTATGTACAATCTACAAGATGGACTGCAGAAATTCACCAAAGCTCCTTAGACAGCACCTTCCAAACCCACAATCACCTCCATCTAGAAGGTCAAGGGCAGCAGCTACACAGGAATACCACTATGGTCTGTTTAAATTGGGTGAGAATAACCCTGCCTCCATTCCTGACCTTGTGGCTAATAATTGGCCACCAAATCTGTCTTCCAGCCAAACAAGGGGGTGGTCCATCAAAGTGGGGCCAGTGACTATTTCTGGGTTTTGGTGTCAACCTTAATTTCCCACCCCCGGAAGGAAAGCCTGTCCCTGCTCCGAGATTTTCCAAGTTATGTGAGAAAGGGTAGAAAAATAACTCACGAGGTTTGTGGGATGCACTGAATTCTGCTCACGAAAACACTGAATTAAAGCAAGTTAACCAAGCCTGGAAAATTGTCTTCTTGATGTTCTTTCACAGTGTTTTCGTGTTGGCTGATACCCAGGGCAGTTGCATGCAATGGGACTAATACGCTGAGTAGGTTAAAAATCTCCTTGCGTGCGAAATGGTCATTAGAGCCTCCAGTTGTCCGAAGTGATCAGACAATTTGTCACATGCTTAGGTTGGCATAACTCAAGGCGATTGCCACTTGAGTGCATCATATGAGGTGGGTCAACTACTTGGTGAGACGGGCTCTTTGTGTGGGAAATTTTAATTAGCAACAAGAAAACAGAAACTGCTACAACATTGAACGTGCTACTGTTTGGGATTAATTGAATCCCACTAGGGGCTCCAACAGTAGGATTAGTTTTAAATGCGATAGACCTCCGTAAGTATTGTCCGTCATCCGACATAATCCCATTACTGAGGATTTAAGAAGTACTAAGCCTCCTTTGGGAAGTGATCCAAGTAAAACAAAATGGAAAAGCTTTTTAGCAGTATTGTGAGTGGCTTTCTGATGAGACACAAGCTACCAGCCTGTTACTGTGCAAGGACATACTGTGTTAACCGAGCAACTAAGCATCATTGTACTATTGAACCAGGCAATTAGGCAGTGTCACACAATGTGAAGTAGCCAACAGGGTAGCGCCACTCTTCCTATGAATACAGAGGAGAATGGATGGGTTTCTAGTATTGAACATGGTTGAATAGAATTATTTTTAGAGTTTAATTAACTTGAATCATTACAGTCAGGAAAAGATTGAAAAACTACCAAAGTAACACATTTATTCAAAAAGGGAGTGAGACAAAACTGTAGGCCAGTTGGCTTAACATCTGTCATTAGGAAATTGTTGAGTCCATTGTGAAGGATGTAATAGCAAAGCAGTAAGAAATAAGAAATGCAAACAAACAGATGTAGCGAGGCTTCATGAAGGGGAAAATCATGCCTAATAAGTTTATTACAGTTATTTAAGAAAGTAACAAGCAGGATAAATAAAGGGAAACCAGGAGATTATTGAAATTAATGAAAAATTAATTAATTAATGAAAAGTGTTCAATAAAGTACTGGACATATGGCTACTGAATAAGATAAGACACTAAAGTGCCCATAGCGCTCAGGGATGTTTAGGTTAGGTGGGTTAGACATGGGAAATGCAGGGAGAGGGGAATGGGTCTCGGTGGGATGCTCTTCGGTGGGGCGGTGTGGAGTTTTTGGGCCAAATGGCCTGTTTCCACACTGTAGGGATTCTATGATTCTTTGATTCTATGATTCTAAGACATTGTGCTGTTGGGATAATGGAATATTAGCATGGATAAAGGATTGGCTGACTAAGGCAGGATAGTAACCTCTAACTAATGGCATGCCACTGGGATCAGTGCAGGGGCCACAATTATTTACAATATATGTGAATGACATGGATGAAGAAAGTGAATGTACAATAGCCAGTTTGCAGATGATGCAAAAATCAGTAGGAATGTAAGTGCTGAGGATGATGCAAAGAGTCTACAGAGGGACATAGACAAGTGGCTCGGTGATTAGCACTACTGTCTCATGGCACCAGGGACCCAGGTTCGATTATAGCCTTGGGTGACTGTATGTGTGGAGTTTGCATGTTCTTCCTGCTTCTGTATGGGTTTTCTGCAGGTGCTCCGGTTTCCTCCGCCTGTCCAAAGTGTACCGGTTAGATGGATTAGCATGTTAAACTGCCCTGTAGTGTGCAAGCATGGGGCTGGATGAACACAGCAGGTCAAGCAGCATCATAGGAGCAGGAAGCATGTGCAGGCTAAATGGGTTGACTACATAAACTTGTGGTTACAGGGATAGGGTGGGATATTCTTCAGAGGGCCAATGGGCTGAATAGCCTCTATCTGTACTGTAGAGATTCTATGATGATTTCAAAATGTAAATATGACAACAATTTGTTAACATACCAGTGGAATAGCAGAGGAGGTGATGGCCTAATGGTATTATCACTGGACTGTTGTTCCAGGGACCCAGGTAATGTTCTGGGGATCTGGTTTCAAATCCCATCACTGCAGATGGTTGAATTTGAATCCAATAAAAATGTGCAATGATGACCATGAGTCTATTGTCGATTTGTTGGGGAAAAATCCATCTGGTTCACTAATGACCTTTAGGGAAGGAAACTGTCATCCTTACATGGTCTGGACTACATGTGACTTCAGACTCACAGCAATGTGGTTGACTCTCAACTGCCCTCTGGACAATTAGGGATGGGCAACAAATGCTGCCTAGCCAGTGATGCCCTCATCCCTTGTATGAGAGAAATAAAAAATCACATTTTTTACAGAAAAATGCTACAAAACTAATATGTTCCAGAGCATTCACAGGGTACCAGCCTCTTTTCAAGGCCTTCAGCCTGTACAAAGATGGCTGATCCAGGACAAGAGTTACCCCCTCCACTTCTGACTTTTGATGTCTGCAGGAAATCTTCAGATTGCCATAAGGCAAATGTATAAAGCTGCCCATGCTTTACCAAGGAGCACTGTGAAACAGACCACGTGCTCTGATGTTATGTGGTTAGAAATATAGGTTTAATTGAGAAATAAGTATAATTACTTGGATAAGACATATACGAATGTGGAAAAAATATTTAAAGGTAAGGATTCATGTCGATCAATGAGTTAACAATTAAAGACATCACAGTCAGAAGAAAAAGCCAGAAATATTCATTTTGAAATTAATCAATGAGGAATGAAACATGGCACCATCACATATGGGCTACCTTTAGTGGCATTTCAAGTCCTGTTTCTAGTGACCATTCAACCTTACATCTTGTTCACCAACCTGACTTAGGCAGATCTTCCATTCAAGTCTAAATCATTCTGTTATTCATGAATTCAAGCTTTGTTCAAGCCACATATGCTACCAGATTTAAAAATGCAACCCTTTACAGCGAAATGCCTGGAATTACTGATTGAGTCAAAGGTTTGTGCCCAAGTGCCAGTTCACTTGAGAATGCAATTTAAACTAACAATTCAGTAAATCGCTGAGGATTTGATGCATTATTAAAATCATACATTTATGCTAGGTAGCAGGAGATAGTTTTGCACATCATTCCTTCACTAGTTCTTTGAACAACCTATCCAATTTGTCCTGTATCACCTGCTTTATCCCCAATCCACATAACACTGCAAAGTTTAGCTTTAAGTACATATGCAATTCTCATTTGACAGTTACTACTGAGACTTCGTCCTCAATGCTGTAGATAGCACATTCCAGATCATAAAAATTCACTACTTAAAATAAAATGTTCATCCCCGTTCTGATTCTTTTGGCATTTACTTTTTCTAGGTGCCGATTTTCTTGCCAATGGAGATAATTCCTCATTCAGCACATGAACAAAAATCCCATAATTTTGAATACTTAATTTAAATGTTCCCTTAATCTGCTCTGCTCTAAGTGGAACAATCCCAGTTTCCATAGTCATCTATTCAAGGCCTTATCCTGGCCACTGTCCGTAAATGAATCAGACCCTGTGTGAACTTCTGAACCTACTTCCTATCAATCATCATGGAACCTTTGTGCCATATTTTCAACTGTAAAGCCAGATACAGTGTGTTTAATTCCCCAGCCTCATCCTCTAAGGGACCAACATCTACTTTAGCTACTCTCTTCTGTTTTATATACTTAGAGAAGCTCTTACCATCTGTTTTTATTTCTTGATTGTTTGCTCTCGCATCCTAATTTTGCCTTGTTTCTATTTAAGTCATCCTTTGCTGGGTTTCTAAAATGTTCCCAAACTTTTGGCCTACCACGAACCTTTGCAGCATTGTACATCTTTGCTTTCAATGTTATACTATCACTATCATTAACTTCCATGGTTAGGCATGGTTGATGCATCCTCCTCATAGTGTTTTTCTTTCTCAATGGAATGTATCTTTTTTAAGAATTATAAAATAACTTCTTAAAAATCGACCATGACTCACACTTGGAGTATTATGAGCAATTTGATCTCCTTACCTGAGAAAGGATGTTCTGGCTATGGAGGGAATGCAAAGAAGGTTTACCAGGCTGATTCCTGGTCATGAATGACATATGAAGAGGCATTGGATCCTTTAGCACCATACTGTCTAGAATTTAGAAGAATCAGGTGGCATCAAATAGAAGCTTATAAAATTCTAACAGGACTAGACAAGATAAATACAAGAACAATATTCCCAATGACCATGGAGTCCAGGACTTGAGGTCATAGTCTGAGGAAACAGGCTAGGCCATTGAAGAGTAAGATGTGGAGAAAATTCATCATCCAGACAGTGATGGAATTCTGTGCCACAAAAAGTGATTGAGGTCAAAACATTGAACATTTTCAAAAAGGAGTTAGATATAGTTTTTAGTGCTAATGGGATCAATGGGTATGGGGAGGAAGCAGGAACAGGATACTAAGTTGAATGATCATCAATGATCATATTGAATGGTGGAGCAGGCTCAGAGCTGAATGGCCTACTCCTGCTTCTATTTTCTTTGTTTATGTTTATTCACTATTTTATTTTAGTCTATTTTCCAAGTATTCCATAGCCAATGTCTTCATACCATTATAATTGTCTTTATCCACTTTTCAATTGAATGTGAAATTCTGCCATGTTATGATAACTCTTACCTACAAAATCACTTGCTGCATTTCACATCACATTAGCCTGTTAATAAAAGCAAAGTATTGTGATGCTAGAGACCTGAAAACAAAACAGAAGGTTCTACAGAAATTCATTAGGTCTGACAGTATCTGTGGTGAGAGAAACGAAATTATTGTTTCAGTTCCAATATTTTAGTTATTCCAAGCTCGGCCTTTTGAGTTTGTTGAGTAAGGTTTGAATTTATTATTAAAAATAGCCTGTTCCCTGGTTGGTTCCAGAATGTACTGTTATAGGAAACAATCCATGAACTGATCATCAAGGCTACATTTGTCAATTTAATTCGATCTATCCATATGAAGATTAAAATTGCCCACGATTATTTTAATAGCAACCATTACTATTTCTGAAGTTACGCTCTGTCTGACAAGCATGTCTACTGTTACTGGCCTATTATCTGCTACCACCATAGTCTTGTTTTCTTTGTTATTTCTTATCTTAACCTAATCTATGGGTGGAACCTTATTGGGACTGTATGACGCAGACTATGGAGCAATTTGTGGCAAAGATGTCAGTCGAGTCCTATCTTGTCGTTGCAAGTGACTCGCTGCATCTTTTAAATAAGCTCTAGGCATCGAGGCAGGATTCCCTTCATTCAGCAGTGAGTTATCTATTAAAAGGGGATTATTGCTTGTTAATGACCTTATTACATTCACATCTTACCTCATTAATACTCAGCTTCCTGTCCTACCACCAGCCACAAGCAAACTCAAGGCTGAGAATCCTCAAGATGGAAATCAGAGCGGGCTCCTGGAGACTTCGGATCACCACTGGCTTGTCACATGACAGCATCTTAGGGCACGATCCACGGGCACCAGCTGCACATACCTTTCAGCCACAGACATTGGCAAACCCTCATAATCCTCATGGCATTTCTCCAATTCACTCGCAGGACACTCAAGAAGTTGAGGCCTGTCTTTCAGGGCACACGGGCAACTAACATTGAAAGGCTACAGCAAGGGGGCGCTGCAACATGTTCATGTGCCCAGCTCACAGATTGGACCAGGTTAGCTCTCAAGGCTGCTTGATCACTCTCTTAACATTCATTGAGTTAGCACCGGCTTGGATGACCACACTATCCTTGCCTTACTTTGTTGCACCAATTAATACAATCACACTGGTAGGCAGCTTGCTGATCAGTGGTCCACAGTTAAGGGGCTGTGTACCTTGCTGTACGCCAGTGTGCTATGTCAGTCTCACACTAGCAGCTGATGCAACAAATGCACTGCATGTGCAGCAAGTAGGCAGCTTTGTCTCAGAGTCTGAGGGGCGTGGTCCTCACTAAAGCCCAAGGAGGAAACTGTCAATCAGGGTGGCCCAGCACAATAAGTCAACGGCAGCTTGCGAGACCAATCCAGAGGATTGGCCACAGTCAGGCATTCAGTTGGGCTGGTCTCAGTCAGGGCCTGGGCCTTTGCAGTCGAGGCAGTGGGACATGTCCCATAGCAGAATGTCTATTGGTAGGAATGTCCAGTCACTAGCCAGGGGTCTCGGCACTTCTTGACAGGGCTGTCCAGTTAGGTTACTTAAAGGGCTGGGCCACGGGCAGTGTATCAAGACCATCCACAGGTGTTTGGGGAAACGGGTGTTGGGGGGGAAGGGTCAAAGAGGCCTTTGCTATGAAAAGGAGACCCAGGAATCTATCATTGGGTGTTGGCCTGCAGGACTGGGGGAATGGGAGGATGAAAACTGTAGAGGGGGGAATGGGACATCAGTATTTGTAAGGTAGGATACATTGAAGCCTGAATGGGAAGGGGGCTCATGTGGACCTGAGGGCTGAGGCTTGTCCATGATCAGGGGCACCCTGACTTCGGTGAGGTCTGTATGACCACTACAGGCATAATAACCCCATTCTGTGGGGAAGGTGGGCAGGTGTAGATTCATGGAGATGGGATGGCTGGAGACCTGAGGAGGTGCAATGCTATGGAATTCACAGGAAGACCTGTTGAGAAGAGGATCTGGATATTCAGGACCTTACTGACATGTAGAATGTTCAGAGACTGTTCGGCTGTTACCTTCATCATGTTGGAAACTGAAAGTGTGCATTGGAAATGAGCTGCAACCAGTGTCAGAGTCGGCGGGAGTGGGATTGGGATTGGGCGGGTAAGTGAGGTGACCTGCAAACAACGAACTGCATGAAAACAGGCCCTCTCAAGGGAAACAATTTCACCCACAGACCCATGCACTGTACGGGACACAGGCCTGTGGGGTCCCCAGCCCCAGGCCGCTATTCTAAAGTCCTCTCTACAACATTAGTTATACGATTTGCATTAAAGCTCAACTTCATCCGAAACAACAATATGCCCGTTCAACACCCAATCTACAATTTAAACATTCACTTCCTGCACCAATGTCAGCAGTATGTACCATCTCCAAGATGCACTGCAGTAATCTTATCAAGGCTCCTTCATTGGCACCTTTAAAATCAATAATCTCAAACACCCAGAAGGGTAAGAGCAACAGGAACATGAGTACAACATTATCTTCAAGATCCCCATCCTCATTTGGAACTATATCACTGTCCTTTTACTGTCACTGGATCAAGCTTCAATAACAGTAGTGTGTGTGAGTTTACAGCCCATGGACTACATAAATTTAAGAAATCAGCTTCCCATTACCTTCACAACAGCCCTTAAGAATGGGCAACAACTGCTGGCCAAGTCATCTACTCCCATTTCCAATCAATGAATTTTTTTTAAAATTTGAAATTGCAATGCAGTTCTTTTGAAAAAGAAATTCAAACAATGAGCTCCTATTCCAGAACTTGGCACACCTCCAGCCAAGCTGTTCCTGCACAGCTATGCCAGTGACATCTACCCAAAAATGTGGGAAATTGTGCAGGTGTGTCGCGTACACAAAAAGCAGAACAAATCCAAACCAGCCAATTACCACCACCACCCTACCACAGTGCCCCCATCTCCCTCCCCCCATCAGTCTACTCTCAATCATCAGTAAAATTTTGGATGGTGCTATCAAGCAGCACCCACTCAGCGATACCCTGCTCGGTGGCGCCCAGTTCGCGTTCTGCTAGGGCCACCCAGGTCCTGACCTGATGACAGCCTTGGTTCAAACATGGACAAAAGAACTGAATTCCAGAGGTGGGTTAGAGTGACAGCCCTTGACATCAAGGCTGCATTCAACCAATTGTGGTTTCAAGGCGTCCTGGCAAAACTGGAATCAATGCAAATCGGGGAAATGCACTGCTGGTTGGAGTCATATCTGGCACTTAGGAAGATGGTTGTGGTTGTTAGATATCAGTCATCTCAGCTCCAGGACATCTGTGTAGAAGTGCCTCAGATTAGTATCCTGTAAAACCATCATCAGCTGCTTCATCAATAACTTTCCCTCCATCACGGGGTCAGAAGTAGGGATGTTCACCGATGATTGCTCAATGCTCAGCACCATCTGTGACTCCTCACCCACTGAAGCAGTCCATGCTCAAATGCAACAAGAACTGGAAAATATCCAGGCTTCCACTGAAAAGTGGAAAGTTACATTCATACCACACAAATGCCAGGCAATGACCATCTCCAATAAGAGACAATTTAACCACCATCCCTCAACATTCAATGGTATTACCATCACTGAATCCCCCACTATTAACATCCTGGAGATTACCATTGACAAGAAACTCAACTGGACTGGCCAAATAAACACCATGTAAGAGCAAATTACTGCAAATGCTGTAACCTGTACTGAAAACAACAAATGCTGGAGATCACAGCAGGTCAGATAGTATCCATGGAGAAAGAGTAAACTAATGTTTCGAGGCTAGATGACTCTTCATCAGAACTTCAGCTCTGATGAAGAGTCATCTAGATTTGAAACATTAGCTTGTTCTCTCTCCATGGATGCTGGCTGACCCACTGTGATCTCCAGCATTTGTTGTTTCCTAGCCAAATAAACACAAAGTCTACAATAGCAAGTTAGAGGCTAGGAATACTGTAACATGTAACTTACCTCTCGACTCCTCAAAGCCTATCCACCAGCTGCAAGTCACAAGTCAGGAGTGTGATGGAATGCTCCCCACCTGTCTGGATGAGCGTAGCTCCAAAAACACTCAAGAAGCTTGATACCAACCACAACAAAGCAGCCCACTTGACTAGCACCACATCCATCCCTCCACTACCAATGCTCAGTAGCAGCAGTGTGTATGACCTGTATGGCCATTCCCGACTGTATCATGGACCGCACGGGTCCTCAGTTAAGGTGAAGGGTGGTGGGGTATGCTTCCTGATCAACACTTCCTGAGCACTGGTGCTCAGACATAGCGACCCAGGCAAGACACTGCTCCCCGGACCTAGAATACCTTACAGTAAAATGCCATCCCTACTACCTACCATGAGAGTTACCTCCACCATCCTGACAGCAGTCTACATACCACCCCATGCGGATATGAAGGATGCCCTAGGCAAGATTTACACTGCCACAAACACTCCAGACACAAAATTCCCCGAGGGCCTATTTATTCTTGCTGGCGACTTTAGCCAAGCCAACCTCAAGCAGGTGATGCCAAAATACCACCAACACATCTCCTGCCTGGCCAGAGGACCCTGAACATTCTGGACCACTGCTACACAAACATCAAAGTTACCTACCGCTCAATCCCCCGCCAACACTTCAGAAAATCCGACCAGAGTGTTCCTCCTCCCAGAAGCTGAAATGGGAGAAGCCCTCACGAAAGGAAGTACAGTGCTGATCTGAGGTAGCAGAAGACCATCTCCAGGACTGCTTGGACTCGGTGGACTGGACTATGTTCAAGTGTTCAGCAGAAAATCTAGAAGAGTATTCCACTACTGTCACTGACTTCATTAGCAAATGCGTGGAGGACTGTGTACCAAAGAAGTCAATCTAAGTGTTCCCCAACCATAAACCTTGGATGAACCAGGAAATCCACTCCCTACTGAAGACCAGAAGTGCAGCATTCAAGTTGGGTGACCCAGACCAACACAGGAAATCCAGAAACGACATCTGCAATGCCATCAGGGAGGCCAACAGGCAGTATCGGACCAAGTTAGGGGCCCAGACCTACCAAACAGACTCCTGCCATCTACGGCAAGGCTTAAACGACATTATAGGATACAAAATGAAACAGCGTAAGATAGCAGACAATGACCCATCCCTCCCTAATGCGTTTAATGCTTTCTGTGCTTGGTTTGAGGCGAATGCCACCGGTGAGATGACGCCTGCCCCGACAGCCCTAGACACACCTGTTCCCTCTGTCACCGCTTCAGAAGTCAGATCAGTCTTCCTGGGAGTCAACCCGAGGAAAGCGATTGGCCTGGATGGTGTCCCCGGCTGAGCACTCAGATTCTGGTCGGACCAACTGGCGAAGGTATTCACCGATATCTTCAACCTCTCCCTCCTACAAGCCAAAGTCCCCACCTGCTTCAAGAAGACCATCATCACCCTCGTACCCAAGAAAACACATGCAGTGTGCCTTAATGGCTAACACCCAATAGCTCTGACTTCAATAATCATGAAGTGTCTCGAGAGGCTGGTCATGGCCCACATCAACTGCAGTCTCCCAACCTGCCAACAATCCCCTACAGTTTGCCTACCAACGTCATAGGTGCACAGAGGATGCCATATCCCTAGCCCTGCGCTCATCCCTAGAACATCTGCACCACAAAGACACCTACGTCAGACTCCTGTTCATTGACTACAGCTCCACCTTCAAAACCATTATCCCCTTCAGTCTGATCTCAAAACTGCATGACCTTGGTCTCAGCTCCGCCCTCTGCAACTGGATCCTCAGCTTTCTGACCCATAGGCCACAATCAGTGAGGATAGGTAACTGCACCCCCTCCACAATAACACTCAACATTGGAGTCCACCAAGGATGCGTCCTCAGCCCCCTACTGTACTCCCTGTATATCTGCGACTGTGTTGCCAAAATCCGAACAAACACCATCTGCAAGTTCGCTGACAACACCACCATAATGGGATGGATATCTGACAACGCCAAGTCAATCTACAGAAGGGAGGTAGAGGGCTTGGTGATGCGATGCAATAAAAACAATCTGTCTCTCAACATAAGCAAAACCAAAGAACTGATCATTGACTTCAGAAAGAAAGGAGCACAACACGCCCCCATTGACATCAACGGAACTGAGGTTGAAAGAGTGATAATAACTAATGACCTGTCCTGGGCTTCCCACATAGATGTGACAGTCAAGAAGGCACAACAATGCCTCTTCTTCCCCAGGAAGCTCAGGAAATTTGTCACGTCCATAAGGTCCATCATCAACATCTACAGATGCATCATTGAAAGTATACCGTCCAGGTGCATAATGGCCTGGTATGGCAACTGCTCTGCTCAAGACCGTAAGAAACTACAGAAGGTGGTGTGCACAGCCCAGACCATCACGGAAGCCAACTTCCCATCCATGGACTCTACTTACATGGCTCGCTGCCACGGAAAGGCGACCAATATCAAAGACCCATTGTACCCTGGTAATGACCCCCTACAACCTCTTCCATCGGGCAGAAGATACAGAATTCTGAACACATGCACAAACAGGTTCAGGAACAGCTTCTTTCTGGCTGTTATCAGACTGTCGAATGGACTCTAGCCACAAATAATGTAACCCGCAATATAACATGTATGCCTCTAAGTCTTCTTGATCTGCACATCCTTTGCTTGCTGCAATCTGCCTGTACTGCTCATAAACAAAGCTTTTCACTGTATTTCAGTACACTTGACAATAAATCAATCAAATCCATTCAAATTATAAGACACAGTGCGGAAATTCACCAAAGATCCTCGGACAGCACCTTCCAAACCCACTTCCTTCTAGAAGGACAATGGCAACAATTACATGGTAATGTTATCAGAAACAAGATGTTTCTAAGACCCCACAGACTCCTTAACCAGTGTACATAGTATTAATTTACCCAGATACCTTAGTACATATCAGGAAAGGACTACACAGCACAAATGTGCAGTCAGTGAACCAGGTCACAACTTTATTTGAAGAGAACAAGAATTAATAGATAAATTTTACACTTTTATGAACTCTATTGCTAACTATCCGATTCTTTAAAAACTTGAAATATTTCTCAGATACTTGTAATTTTCCTGGTCTGATGCATTGTTCAGTCTGTTTCTCTCTTCACAGGGTGACTGTCTCTCTCTCTGTAGTCAGAGCGCGAGCTACTCTGGTTACTGCTGTAACACAACGTGCCTCTAGGTAGGCTGGAGCGTGGCAGAGTACCCTGAGTCCAGCCAGGTTGGGTTCTTATACACTCCTAGTTACCTTCCGAAACTTTCCAATGACTTGACCAATCAGAAGGATCAAATTAATTGGCTTTATCACCTTGCAATGCTGCTAGTGGCTCTCAATGGCTTGTTTAAAGTGACCCCCTTTCCTGGGGCCTAGAACTCTGGTTCTATCCCAAAAAATACACCTGGTCTTTGTCTTACTGGGGCAAAGGGCCTAGGCCCGAAACGTCAAGTTTCCTGCTCCTATGATGCTGCTTGGCCAGCTGTGTTCATCCAGCTCTGCACCTTGTTATCCCATGCATCTAGTGTTAGAGATAAAAGGTACTGCAGATGCTGGAGAATCCGAGATAAAAAACATGGGGCTGGATGAACACAGCAGGTCAAGCAGCATCATAGGAGCAGGAAAACTTGACGTTTCGGGCCTAAACCCTTCATCAGAAAATTGTTGTTTGTTTGTCAGGAAGGGTTAAATTGCCCTTTCACACTTCCTGATGTATTCTGGCATTTCTAAGATTTCAATTGTCTGAGCTTGGATCTTGCAAGGACTTGCCCCCAGGCAGAATTGTCTCATGTGTCTGTTTTGGGTCAGGCATTCCCAGCATACTTTGCTTTTTGGCTAATTTTGATACCCTGTTTATTTCAGTTGCTGTGCCTGTATTTCTGGCCTCCCCTCCTAATGTTTTTATTTCACTTGAGTAGCTGCAGTCTGCTGCAGTAACACCACCAGCTGCAAGTTCCCCTCCAATCCACGCACCATACTGACTTGAAGATATATTACGATTCCTTCACTGTTGCTGTATCAAAATTCTGGAGCTCTCTCCCTAAGGACATTGAGGACTGCAGAGGTTCAGGAGGTCAGCTCAAGGGCACCCTGACCACCTTCTCAAGGACAACTGGGGATGGGCAACAAATACTATTTCAGCCAGTGACGCCCATGTCCTACAAGTGAATAAAAAAAAACGTTGTTAGAGTCGCTGGCTAAGTCATTTATTGCCGACCCTAACTGCCCAGTTAAGAGTCAACTGTTAGTGTGTGTCTGGAGTCACAAGTAAGACAGACCAGGACAGGATAAAGTCTCTTTCCCTCAGGGACGTTAGTGAATCAAATTTTTTTTCCCAAATATTTACAACAGTTTCATGGTCAACATTAGACTCCTAATTCCAGTTTATTATTGAATTCAAATTCCACCGTCTGCTGTGCAGAAGTCGAACCCAGATCTGCAGAACATTAGGATGAAGAAGGGTCCCGACCCGAAATGTCAGCTTTCCTGCTCCTCTGATGCTGCCTGGCCTGCTGCGTTCTCCCAGCTCCACACTGTGTTATCCCCACAACTGGGTTATTCGATTAATAGTTTAATGATAATACCAGCAGGCCATCATGATCCCTATTCATAACAACACAATTTTTGTTTTGCACAAAGTGTCGCTTCAACACATACTTTATGTAGGGTTTTAAAAAAGCTCACAACGATCTTAAATTTGAATGCAGTTTGTGAACATGTGAAAGGAAATCTCATCTTTCGCAAGCTGCCAAGAGGTTCTCTTTATTGTCAATGAAGAAGCAATCGATGCTTTGACAACTTGTTATTGGTGAACAACCCTTTCAGAGTCACTGTCGGATTAGAAAACCAAACAGGAAAAAGAAAAGTAAAACAAAAGAGGACATACTGCGTTACAAGAATATTTACATAGAGCATGGAAACAGAGTCTTTGGTCCAACCAGTTTACGCTGACCATGTTCCCAAACTAAACTAAATCTGCCTGTGCTTGGCCGATATCCCTCCAAACCTTTCTTATGCATGAACTTATCCAAATGCCTTTTAAACATTGCAACTGCATCCACCACTTCCTCTGGCAGTTCTTTCCATATATGACCCACTCTCTGTATAGAAAATTTGCCCCTCGTGTCTTTTATAAATCTTTCTTTTCTCACCTTAAAAATATGCAGAAAAGAAGGGTCCTGACCTGAAACATCAATTTTCCTGCTCCTCTGATGCTGTCTGGTCTGCTGTGTTCCTCCAGATCCATACTATGTTATCTCCCAATCTATCCAGCCTATTTTTTACATCTCAAACTCTCCATTCCCAGCAACATCCTGGTGAATCTTTTCCGAACTCTCTTTAATTTGATGAGATCCGTCTTATAACAGGGCAACCCGAACTGCATAAAATACTCCAGAAGAGGCCCCGCCAATGTCCTGTACAGCCTCAACATGACATCCCGACTCCTCTACTCAAAGATCTGAGCAATGAATGCAAGCATGCTAAAAGTCTTTTTAACCACCCTATCTACCTGTGCTGAAAATTTCAAAGAATTATGTACCTGAACTCCCAGGTCTCACTATTCTGTAACACTACCCATGACCCCATCATTAATTGTGTAAGTCCTGTCCTTGCTTGTATTACCAAAATGCAATACCTCACATTTTTTCCAAATTAAAGTTGATCTGCCACTCTGCAGCCTATTGATTCAATTAATCAAGATCTCTTTGTACTCTTAGATAACCTTCTTCACTGTCAACTATACTACCAGTTTTGGTGTCATCTGCAAACTTAATAACCAGCCTCCTGTATTATCATCCAAATCATTGTTAGAAATGACAAATAAAAGTGGACCCAGTACCAATCCCTGTGGAACACTGCTGGTAACAGAGTTCCAGTCTGAAAAACAACCTCCACCATCACTCTCTGTCTCCTACCAATAAAACCAATTTTGTATCCAATTGGCAAGCTCACTCTGAATTCCATGTGATCTAACTTTATGGATTAATCTACTCCATGGTACCTTGTCAAAGTCTTTACTAAACCCCAAGTAAACAGTGTGTACTGCTCTGCCCTCATCAATCTTTATAGTTACTACATTAAAAAAACTCAATTAAATTTATGAGACATGATTTTCCTTGCACAAAACCATGGTGACTATCTCTAATGAATCCTTGCCTCTCCAAATATATGTAAATTCTATCTTTCAGAATCATCTCCTACAAGTTACCCACCACCGATGTCAGACTCACAGGTCTATAGTTTCTAGGCTTCTCCTTAAAGCCTTATTTAAACAATGGCTCAGTGGCTCAGTGGTTAGAACTGCTACCTCACAGCATCAGGGACCCAGGTTCAATTCTATCCTTGAGTGACGGTCTGTGTGCAGTTTGCATATTCTCCCTATGTCTGTATGAGTTTCCTCTGGGCACTCTGGTTTCCTCCCACAGTCTAAAGATGTGCAGGTTAGGTAGGTTGGCCATGCTAAATTGCCCATAGTGCACAGGGCTGTGTAGATTAGGTTGGTTAGCCATGGGAAATGCAGGGTTACAGGGATAAGGTATGGGGTTGACTCTGGGTGAGATGCTCTTCGGAAAGTCAGTATGGGCTTGTTGGGCCGAGTGGCCTGTTTCCACACTGTAGGGATGGCCTTACAAGGATGGCCGTGTTGATCTTTAAGGGGTCCTGCTTTCTTGCTCGTAATGCATTTGTAGAATATTTTTCGATTATCTTTAACCTTATCTGCTCAGGCTATCTCATGTCCCCTCTTTGCCTTCCTCATTTCCTTCTTAAGAATGCTACTCCACCCTTTACACTCTTCGAGAGATTCAGTTGATCCTTCTTTAAGGAGGATGAGAGAGGCTAAGGATACATGACACAGAGACAGAGACAGGCCATTCAGTCAAGCTAAGAGAGGAAATCCTAGAGGTTATTACCCTTACACTGAATGTGCAGAATTGGTTTTATTTTCCTACAGATTTACTTTAATTCAGTTTGATCCCAGTTGTCTATATCTAATATATGATTTATTTTTATTCTTTGACTAGAACCTCATTATCTTTCTTTATCTATTGTTCCCTAATCTTACCAGCCTTGCCTTTCGCTCTAACAAGAACATAATGCCTCTGCATTCTCATTATCACAATTTTGAAGGCCTCCCACTTGTCAGTCGCCCCTTTACCTGTGAACAGTCTACTCCAATCAACTTTTGAAATCTATTTAACATTATTCTCCAACACTGAATTTCATCCACATTTCAAGAGCAACTATACTCTAAATTAGGAAAATTGTAATGTTGTTTATTAAATTTCCAAGTTTACAGCAAGTTTTTCTTTGTTTGAACAGCTTGACACTGCTCAACATCTTGGCAGCCTTTTTAGGGAGGGTTTTGCAATCACGGTACATAATTCCCTGAAGGGACACTTGTACTTCTTACATATCCTGTGTTATAAATAAACTATTCAGCTCAAAGGGCACCTATCCAATTAAAGTAAATCTGTAGGAAAATAAAACTAATTCTGCACATTCAGCTGTAAGGGTAATAACCTCTAGGATTCCCTCTCTTAGCTTGACTGAATGGCCTGTCTCTGTCTCTGTGTCATGTATCCTTAGCCTCTCTCATCCTCCTTACAGAAGGGGCTACATTAGAAATGTACCTCTTTAGCCAAGAGTTTTCTCACTTGTCCCAATGACTCTGGCTTGGCATCAGTCTATGTTTCATTATAATCCTGTTAAGCTCCTTGAGACTCTTTGCTAGGTTAATGGTGCTATCTAAAAATGCAGGTTGTTATTGTTGGTCATAAGCCTGATACCTGAACTGTTGAAGGGTTACTGAGCAGTAACTTCGGGTGTGCATTGTGGTGCACAGCTCTCACACATTTTTGGCTGACTGCCGAGTTGGCACTTCTTCCATTCCCAAAAAGGCAGAAAGTCTTGTTACCTTCTTTGCAGACATCAATAATTTTTAAGGAGAAATTTGAACTTCCGGTTAACAGCTCAAACAATAACACATCAAGATTTCATGTTCCAAAACTTTTAACATTTTCAATGATTAAAAAACACTTTGGGCCTGAAATTATTTTCTTTTACAGATCACTTATACTTTTAAAAATGTTTCGTAAATTCATACAGTTCAGAAGAGACCCTTCAACTCTTCAAGCCCACACTGACAAAAAATTACTCCAAGTCTACGCGAGTCCCACTTTCCAACACTTGACCGATAGCCTTAAATGTTATGACAAGTATTTTTTAAAAGTTGTGAGGTTTCACGCCTCAGCTATCCTCCCAGGCAGTGCATTGCAGATTCCCCACTCTCTTTGAGTGAAAACGTTTTTCCTCAAATCCCCTCTAAACCTTCCACCTTTCAACTTAAAGGTGTGCCCCTTTGTTATTGGTTCTTCAACCAAGGGGAACAGTTATTTCTGAACACTCTTTCCATGGACCTTATAATCCTATACACCCCAATCAGGTCACCCCTCAAACTTCTCTGCTTTAAAAAATAAATCCAATCTTATTCAGGCTCTCTTCTTAGTTAAACTGTTCCATTACGAGCTATGTCCCAGTGAAGTTGTTCTGCATCCCCTCCAGTACAATCACATCCTTCCTAAAGTGCAAATTCCTAGAATTTGGTGTTTGTTGCAATGTGCATTCTTCCTCCAGCTTCAAGCTAGGTAAATCTTCCAGCTTCATTTGTCTTTTCACAACTCAGTCTTCAATCTAGGTGGAAACTCACATCTAAACTTGTGTCATGGATGATAGAGTCAGATGTTTTTCTGTTTAAGATGCAGATCTCTAGATTTTTCTTTCTATTCCTCAGGTGGAACGGTGCAGGCCTTACCACACAAATCTATATTTTGATGTCTGCCTTGATATTTATGCACTTAGAAGGAAATTTCATCTCAAAACGGCTACTTCAACCCTCTTCCTCATGGCGATGGGAAATGCATTAGCTTTATCCCTAAGTAGAGAG
Organism: Ginglymostoma cirratum; assembly: GCA_024137785.1. Classification (NCBI taxonomy): domain Eukaryota; kingdom Metazoa; phylum Chordata; class Chondrichthyes; order Orectolobiformes; family Ginglymostomatidae; genus Ginglymostoma; species Ginglymostoma cirratum. Next base: position 29,254,391 of record JAHRHZ010000039.1, read on the forward strand.
AAAATTTATTTATCATTAATTATTTATCTTTGATTCCACCTTTTATCTTAGAAGACAATGGATAATTTGCAGCATCACTAAGTACAAATTGATACCTTTAACACTATTCTGAGACTTTAGGAGACCAAGGCCCAGATTTATAATGTGATAGAGAACTTCTCCATCATGATGTATGGACTTGGAATCACTAGTATAGTTCCCATTTTTTTCCATTTTTATGGTTGTTTGGAGGTGGGGGGTGAGGAGAAAGCGAAGGAATGCTTTTGGTGTGGAGTCAGGCTGAGTTTGTGCATGGACAATTCACCAAGACAGCTGTCCAGTTAAATCATCATCTGCCTCCTCTGAAGTGGGCCTTTGACACTGTTGCAATATTGAAACCAGAGTATGCACGTTTGATCTGCTAAGAGCAGTTCTGAGATTTGTGGATTCATTTAGATGGCCAGAACAGCCCTTTTCAGAGATGAGCTACTCCTTTGTATAACACACCAGAACACTTTTTGGAGCCAGTCAGCATCCTTTGGTGGGGGCGGGGGGGCGGGGGGGGGGCAGCTGGAAGAACGTGTTTATGTGCCTTAGATTGTTAAAAGAATGTACCTAAAAAGTAGATACATCTATTGGAATTATCAAATTTTCAAAGAACTGTCAAAGCTGTCAAAGATCTGTCAAAAATATCAAATGATTTCTCTCTTCTGGGCTTTAAATTCAAAATAATACGCTGTGGAAATTTTACTTTTAAAGGAAAATCGGTTGTTGCTATCTGTTAACATGAGTCTGGGTTTATCACTATCGGATTTGCATTACATGACAGATTTTCCAACCTAACATTACCACAGTGGGGTGACAGTTAAGGGAACAGTTGTTTGATATCCCCAAATAATTTTAGAATACAAATGTTTCTTTTAATAAGTCATAGTTTGAAGGAATTTCAATGTATTCAATTTTTATCAATGAAAGTGTTTTTTATTAATTGCGATACCATCAAAGTCACTTACTTTCCTGTACGTTACATGTTTCTTTTATGTCACAGGTTTACACATGATGGAGATCAGTTGGCATTGAAAATGGGTAGGGCAAATGGTCATGTTTGGAGTCGTGGTTGGCATGGAGGGTATGGGGGAACAGGCAGTGGTGCAGGGGCATAGGGTAAGAGCAGTTACAGGGCTTGGTAAAGAACATTAGGTTGCATAGGGTTTGTGATAGTGGATTCAGGGCATTAAGTTGTATGTTTCCCATGTGTCTATGGGCTTTGATAGGGGGGCATAGACTGGTATAATAGATATAAGGCAGCATGGAGTGAGGAGAGAAACATATGATGGTTATGGAGCAATTAAGTGGCCTGGGTTAGCATGGAGGTGTCATGGTGAATGTGTTTTGGAGGGAATGGTCATGGGGGGGTGTGAAGGCTGGCGGATTGTTTGCTTTCATTAGTATTTTATTAATTTTCCACACACTGCATGCACGGAGGCAAGTCTTGCTTCAGCTGGCAGCCTTCATTCTTGGTCTCAGGTTTACAGCCTCCCTCTGAACTTAAGCATCAGATTTTCCCTGGTAAGGCTCACAAAGCCAAGAAAAGCCCCCACTATTTTCCTGACCCAGAAATGACAATCAGAGCCCTGGTGTCTAATCACGGTATATTCAGGGACTGCAGTCATTGTCTCCAAACGTAAGTACCCCATACCTTCCTCTCAGTAAACAATCCAAATCCTTTTGATCTTGAACAACTAAACCACCCTGGCTAGGCTCACTATCAGCTATTTCAGAGTCCATTGAACTGGAGTGGAACCAGTGACCGTCGACCTCGAGGGACTACCACAGAGGACGCAAGATAAGGTCTTATGGAGTTGGGCAATATATTAGTATGGATCATTTAATACACAAGTAAATGGCACCTTTGCAAGTTGGCAGCACCAAGCACATGATTAGGGTTGGTGTCTCAGGTATTTACAAGCTATATTCATGTCTTAGATGAACAATCAGAGAATAAGATATCTAGGTTTTCTGATGATATAAAGCTAGGTGGGAATGCAAACTATAAGAAGAACACAAAGAAACTTCAAAGAGTTATAGACAGTATAAGTGAGTGGGGAGCAAGGTGGCGGGTTGATTTATAATGAGAGGTTGAGTAAATTAGGTCTACTCTTGAGATTAGAAAAATGAAAGGCGATTTCCTTGAAACATACAAGTGTCTTGACAGGATAGATGCAGAGGTGATATTTCTGCTGACTGGAGAATCCAGAGCAAGAGAATACAGTTTCAGGTCAAGGCACTGATTGCTTAAGGAAATGAGGAGAACTTCCTCAGAGGAACTCTCTACCTCAGAGGTTAATGCAGTCTTCATCATTGAATATATTTAAAGTTAACATAGACAGGTTTCTCCTGCAATCAAAGAAAACAGGGAGTGGGCAGGGAAGTGGAGTTGAAAGTCATTACTGAATCTTCTGACATGGAAGAAGATGAGGAATACAATGGGGAGAAGTTGTATAAATGAAAAATTGCAGGGTTATAGAAAAAGAATAGAAAAATAGGATTAAAATGATCATTGCCAATATGATTAGGGAAATGTCTTCCTTCTGTATTACATTATTCTATGATTTTATGATATATAAAACTCACAGTTATGAATGCTGCATTTATCATTTCTTTGAGTGTTAGATTGGATTTGATTTATTATAGTCACGTGTACCTAAGTATAGTGAAAAGCTTTGTTTGCGAGCAGTACAAGATAATCATAGCAAACAAGGACATACAGATCATATGGTGCTTAGACAGAGCAAGACATACAGGTTACGCTGCACAGAACGTACACAAAGCAAGATCAACATTAACAAGACCAACATTATTTGAAGTTAGTGAGTCCATTCATCAGCCTAATAATGGCAGGAAAGAAGTTGTTCCTGAACCTACTGGTACATACATTCAAGCTTCTCTATCTTCTGCCTGACGGAAGAGGTTGTAGGAGACCATTACTGGGGTGGGATGGGTGATGATGTTGGCAGCCCTTCTGCGGCAATGAGAAGTGTAAATGGAGTCCATGGATTGGCTTCCGTGATGGTCTGGGCTGTACACACAACCCTCTGTAGTTTTTTACGATCCTGGACAGAGCGGTTACCATACCAGGCCATCATGCGCCTGGATAGTATGCTTCCTATGGTGCATCTGTAGAAGTTGGTGAAGGGTCCTTATGGACATGGCAAATTTCCTAAGTTGACTGAGGAAGAAGAGGCATTGTTGTGCTTTCTTGACCGTCGCATCTATGTGGCAAGTCCAGGACAGATTGTCAGTTATCGTCACTCCTGGGAACTTGACACTTTTGACCATCTCAACCTCCGCTCCACCGATGTAGATGGGGGTGTGTCCTCCTCCTTTCTTCCTGAAGTCAATGATCAGTTCTTTTGTTTTGCCGACATTGAGAGAGAGATTGTTATCATTGCACCACAACACCAAGCCCTCTATCTCCTTTCTGTATTCTGACTCATCACTGTTTGATATCCATCCTACCAAGGTGGTGTCATCCGCAAACTTGTAGATGGTGTTTGTTTGGAATTTGGCTACACAGTCATGGGTGTACATGGACTGCAGTAGGGGGCTGAGAATGCATCCTTGGGGGGGCTCCAGTGTTGAGTGTTATCTTGGAGGAGGTGCAATTGTCTATCTTCACTGATTGTAGTCTTTAGCTCAGGAAGCTGAGGATCCAGTTGCAGACGGCAGAGGCATGACCTAGGTCTCAGAGTTTTAAGGTTAGTCTGGAGGTGATAATGGTGTTTGGCTCAAGTGAATTCTTCAAAACCTAGGATAGTGCTCAGCTGACCCAAACACTAGGCTACAAATACAAACAAGACCCTGTCTCTATCGCCACCCCTTTCCCACTCCAGCAATCTTGTCAATAGCCGCAAGAGTCAGAATAGGCAGGCTGCTGGAGGAGACTGATGTTCAGCCCCTACTTCTTTGTGCTGGCTGCCCACTGCCGATTAGACAAGACCCTGCTCCCACTGTGTCAGAATGGAGAACAATACCCAGAACTGAGTGAGATATTGAAGAATGATCAGAACCCAAATGTGGAGGGCAAAGTGAATTCTTCCATTTCCATAGGGTTAGGGTTAGACCAAGGTTTCCATGGTCCAATTGATTGGTCTGCAGCAATTTGTGTTGTCTGCCCATCTGTGCCGGCAGTATTTTGGTTGACCGACCTCTCATCTCTGGGTCAGGATGTTGTGAGCTTAAATCCCACTCTCGAGACAGGAACACAAAATCCAGGTTGAACACTCCAGTGAAGTACTGAACCCAGCGTATGAGGGGCTACCTTTTAGTTAAATCATCAAATTGAGGTCCCTCAACCAACACCACTGAAATCGTAATGATCTCTTTGTTGTGTATGGGAATTTGCTAGATGTTTACTTTTTTCTGTGTTCCCTGCATCTCAATAGTAACTGTACTTCAAAAGTACTTAAAATGATTTAGGGGTGCGCTGAAGTTATGAAAGGTGCTATTCAAATGCAGGTCTCCTATTTTTGTTTTGATTTGCTTTGTCATGGTGAAGCAGGGAATTAGCAGAGAACATCCTTGTGGCATATTAACAATGAAAGTTTAATCCATCTTCTGAAATTCCTTTTGTTTCTTACTTTAATGAGTTTGTCAGATATTTGAAGCACCGTGCTGGCCAGATAGCATACTACCTTGTCCTTTCCACCTGCTGTTCAAATATGTCTGAAGCAGTATTGATAGTGCTTCTCTCATTAAAGTCAATGGGAACTTACCTCTCGTGCAACCCCAATATTTGTTTCATTATAGTGACCCTGAGGCTTTCAACCTGGCTGTGGAACCACATGCATCGTCACTGATGCCTTCAAACCCAAATTAAATGCATTTCAATGAAAGATGACATGAGAGCTCTTCAAGATTGCAGATAAACAGATTAGTGAGATTGTCAGATTATTTACCTAAAGAGACTGCCAAGAAAGTTTAAAACATGATGACATCCACTTACACTGACTACATCTCAGTGATTAGCTGGAATAATTAGAGGTCTTGCAATATCAACAGACAAAACAACCCTGAGAACAACCAAACCCAGCCAGTTTATAGCTCATTTCTCCCCGGGGAAGTATACATTCATTTCTCTGGACAAATACGAATTAAATTTTAAATCATGTTATGAGCGAGGTGAATGCCTCTTTTCCCTTGATACTGACTCTTAGTTTGTTTATTCATTTTTGATCAAGGCTTGTGGCCTTGATCATTAAACAAACCACCCCACTTTGTTCCATTCCTTATCTAAAAAAAAATTCTACAAATGTTAGACCAAACGTATGATATTTACTCGAATCAAAGGTATTGCGGGTAGGTATGGAAGAACAACTGGGATCACAATCAGGTCGGCTTTGATCTTAATGAATTGCAGAGAGGTGTTGAAGTGTCTGTGCAGACATGTTCCTGCCCCTAACACATGTTCATATGGCTGTTTTGAAGTACAATGACGCCATTGGTTTGGATACTTGCTTTTTTTTGTCTTGCATTCATCAGAACCAAGATGCAAGAAACAGACCTGTAGAAAGGGATGCCAATCTATACAACATGAGAAGATAGTAGTGCATGGTTGGGCCATTGTGATTGGGTAGGGAGTGAGAGCCTGGCATGGTTAAGCACTTAAGAAAGATGGTTGAAATTTTAACGTTATTTCTTTATTTTTCTACATTATACTAAGAAAGACCGTAAAGCATAACTTTTAACTCTGTTTCTTTATTTTTCTACATTGTAACTAAGATTTTGTACCTAGCTTCCTTTGTACTTAAAATGGCACCAGGAATGGTGACATTGTATACTTTTCAACATACTCACGTACTTCTGTGCTCGTGTATACGTGACAATAAAATCCACTTCTGATACTAAATCATTGGTGGCATGGAGATGTAGTACGAACAGTTAACTGTCAATCTTCATTAGTGAACAAAGCTGCTAGGCTCTGATTGGTCAGAGCATTGCCATGCGAACGCAGTCGAGATTGGCAGTCTCCATCACCCCTTCCTCCCCAATGAAAAGGGTGAAGTGTTTGTATGAATTCTTTTTGTATGTCTTAATGTAGGTCTAAACTCCAGGCTGACCCAACCTGTTCAATCCTTTCTCACAAGCAATCCCTTCATTCCAGAGATCAGCTGAGTGAATCTTCACTGAACTGCTTTTAGTGCAATCATTTCCTTTCTTTAAGTAAGGAAACCACAACTGTACACAGTGCTCCAGATGTGAAATGGGTCTAGAAAAGAGATTTGGTTAGGGAGAATAAGAAGCTATGGGCTTAACTAAAATGTAGTTACAATGAGGTCATCCCAGCAGGGATCTTTACTTTGTGGTCTAGGTACACTTTCACAAAAGCAAAGCCCAGAGATGTGTCAATAGAATCCTGTTATCACCTGGACTGGATGCTTCTATCTTTCTGATATCAGCTGTGGCTCATTTGGTAACAGGTTTGCCTTCACGTCAGATGGAGATGTGTTCAAATTCTACGGCAAAGATTTGCTATAAAATCTAGACGAATACTTCCGTATAGTACCGAGTTCGGGCTGCAATGCTAGAAATGCCTGTAATGTTCAGTTGTTCTGTATTTGGTTGTGAGTCTGGTCATTGATTTATGCTCACTGCACTTGATTGCTTAAGACTGAGTGCATACGCAGAGAAAAAAATAAACAAAATGGTGGAAAGAGATAGAAGCTTAAGCTGAAGTGTTGAGTAGACATTCTGTGAATAAAACCTATTGTTACTCACGCAGAAACCCGAGAAATGGTCTGCATAGATCTGAGATACAAAGTACACAAGAGTGCCATCTTTCACTTGAAGCATTGAGTAGTACCCTGAGGTAATCATGGCCAGGAAAGGGGAAGAAGATCCAGAGGATTCCTTGTGGGATCTGGAGAAGCATGGTTGTTTTATTAGAAATCCCTAAAAAAAACAGTTAGTGTGCAATCTAATCAGAAACTCAATCAGCACCAGGTGTAGAGCTGGATGAACACAGCAGGCCGAGCAGCATCATAGGAGCAGGAAGGCTTGACGTTGGTCTAGGCCCGAAACATCAAGCTTTCCTGCTCCTCTGATGCTGCTCGGCCTGCTGTGTTCATCCAGCTCCACACCTTGTTATCTCAGATTCTCCAGCATCTGCAGTTCCTACTATCTCTCTCCATCAGCACCATGTGTCGGGTTTCACTGGTGAGTCAGGATTAAGTGTTGTCACTTTGACTGGCAGTCAAAATTTTGTTAAATACTCTGGTTGTGTGATCAGAGCCCATTGTTTAAATGTTCACGCAACCCTCAACTGCCTGGCAGTGAAAATGACAGACTACAGGGAGGAGTACAGTGGGGAATGGGAGCAGGGCACACTCATGGTCAACACTTTAACCACCCACCTTCCCTCTCCTACCAGGGCAAGCTAGGATCAAATCTACCCTGAAATCACTGGAGTGAAGTTTGATCCCAGGTAACCATAATCCATAATCAGAACAGTGCAGACAAATCCAGCTCATGCAATGTAAATGGAATTTAATCCGATTTGGAAGGTGATGTTGATTTATGTCAAACAGGAAGAGACTGGTGTTAACTGTTCTCACAAGGCTTTGTGTCCCATTTAAATTCTAGTGATTCAACAGGAAAGCAGGTAATCAGTCTGTGGATGATAGAAGTTACTGAATCATAAGAAAGAGCAGCCGTTACAGCCCACGGGTGGCATGATGTCTCAATGGTTAGCACTGCAGCCTCACAGCGCCAGGGACCCGGGTTCAATTCCAGCCTCGGGTGACTGTCTGTGTGGAGTTTGCACATTCTCCCTGTGTCTGCGTGGATTTCCTCTGGGTGTTCCGGTTTCCTCCCACAGTCCAAAGATGTGCAGGCTAGGTGAATTGGCTGTGCTAAATTGCCCTAGATTAGGTGGGTTATAGGGGGATGAGTCTGTGTGGGATGCTCTGAGGTTCAGTGTGGACTTGTTGGGCTGAAGGGCCTGTTCCCACACTGTAGGGATTCTACGATGATCCACAATCACAAAAGCCAAAGAAATGGGTGTAAATGTTCCACTGGAAGATTGGTGACATGAATTAACAAAGCTTTCCCCACAGACATTTACACATGCAATAAATGGGAGCTGTTGAATAACATCATGTGACCAACATGTAAAGTGCTTTCATTTCCATTGATGTGAAATGGATGAGGAAGAGTATTCCTTTCTTGTCAACTATAGTAACTAGTTGGCAGTTTTCTTCCATTTTCCGTATTATATGGTTGCAAATACTTGCACTTGAGTTCGTTGTCATTAAAAGACAGAATTACATTTCTCATTGTCGGTGTTACATAAAACAATCACTATTATAGCCATGTAGAAAGAACCAGTGGAGGAAGTGCAAGATTAATTTGTAAGTTAATAGAACTGCTTATTTCACATTGCAAAATTAAGCATATTTCCCCTCACAACATGTCTCACACACACAGTCTATTGAAGAACAAAAACAAAGTTGCTGGAAAAGCTCATCAGGTCTGGCAGCATCTGTGGAGGAGAAAACAGAGTTAACGTTTCGAGTCCGGTGACCCTTCCTCAGAACTAATGGTCGTTGGGAAAACGTCAGTTTATATGAGCCTGCTCTGTCATTCAATATGATTATGACTGATCATGATTTTCACATTTCTGTCCTAGACCTGCTGCAGTGTCCAATTGATTGTCAACACAACCTGTTGACAATCAGGTTGACAATCAGGTTGACAATCAGAAAATGAATTCATTTTCTGTTTAGGCTGTTTAGCAACCTTCTGGGCTCAGCATGTATATTCTGCTTTCAACGTTTACTCTGGACTAATGATTTGTCTTTTCTACAAGACCATTTCAACTCCCTTTGCATCTTGCTCTGTGACACATGTGATCCCTAATCTTTCTCATCCTCTGACCTACCCCTGACCTTGCCTTCTGTTCCATTGCTCCACCCCAACATTCCCTACAGTATAAAACCACCACTTTACCATCTCTTTCTTCAATTATGAAGAAGAGCCATGTTGGACACAAAATGTTAATTCTGTTTCTCTCTCCACAGAGGCTGCGTTTCTCCAGTGTTTTCCATTTTTATTTTAGCCTGTTTTGCCTCTCTGCTGATATAAATGGACATGGGATAAATAAAGATATATGAGTCTGCCGATGTACTATTGCATGACACACAAAGTCAAGATCTTCCCCAGTGAGTGCTCTAGTCAGCACAGAAACCACTCTATGCTTGTGATTAGAATCTGTAACTTCGTCATTAGCAGCCAAACAAAGATTGTGGACTGAGGGCAATTTGGCTGATAAAGGACTTGGTCATAACAATTGAGGGATAGGCTGGATTAGGCAGCAGTGTTTGTTTGGAGACAGTTACAAACCTCTGCAATATTTCCTGTTATGGTTTCTTGTTGTAACCATTGCACGCCACTAAAGGGGAAGTCAACTGAAGTCTCTGAAATTCCTTTTGGACTCTTGGACAACAGGTCAGGTGAGGAGCACTACAAGGATGACACCTACAGGCAGCACAGAGAGTCTGTGCATTCCACAGGGAAGCAGCAGCCAACTCTTTCAATTTATTCTTTATCTTTTGATCTTAGCTGATAGGGCTAATAGATCCCTGTTGTATGCTGACAGAGGAAAAGTCTCCCCAGCAGGAGCTCAGCATCAGGTACCTCCCCTCAATGTGTGGCATGCGTACCATGGGCCAACTATTGAAGTGTTATTGTTCACTATTGGCATGTGGCTGCGAAACAATGTATGGCATTGGGTCATAGGTTAATAGGAAAGGCAAATGTTGACCTTTATTTCAAAAAGAATGGAACATAAAAGTAGGGAGAAAAAACCTACAGTCTCCATTAACAACTATTCACCCTCCCAGCCTGATCGTTAGCAACTCCTTTGTCTGTCCAACTGTCTATCTCTCTCTTTAGGCTCTATCCTGTCGTTTACTCCCTAACCCATCCACATCCCTATTTTCTGCATGTAAACTGATGTCTTCCCAGCCACTATCAGTTCTGAGGAAGGGTCACCGGACCCGAAACATTAACTCTGTCTTCTCCTTCACAGATGCTGCCAGACCTGCTGAGCTTTTCTGAAGAAGGGTCCAGGCCCGAAACATCAGCCTTCCTGCTCCTCTGATGCTGCTTGGCCTGCTGTGTTCATCCAGCTCTATACCTTGTTATCTGAGCTTTTCCAGCAACTTTGTTTTTGTTCCTGATTTACAGCATCCGCAGTTCTTTTGGTTTCTATAAAAGTAGGGAGGTCTTGCTAACACTATACTAGGCACTAGTCAGACCATAAGACCATAAGACATAGGAGTGGAAGTGAGGCCATTCGGCCCATCGAGTCCACTCCGCCATTTAGTCATGGCTGATGGGCGTTTCAACTCCACTTACCCACACTTTCCCCGTAGCCCTTGATTCCTTGCGAGATCAAGAATTTATCAATCTCTGCCTTGAAGACATTTAACATCCTGCCTCCACTGCGCTCCGTGGCAATGAAGACCACAGCTGGAATACAGTGAATAATTTTGCTCCCCTTATCTAAGGAAAGATATGCTGGCATTAGAAGCAGTCCAAAGGTTTACGAGGTTGGTATCAGATGTGGAAACATTGTTTTATTAAGAGAGATTGAGTAGTTTGGGGTTTAAAAAAATGAGAAGCAACCTTATTGAAACATACAGGATTCTTGGGGGACTTGAGAATGTGGTTGTAAAAGGTATTTCCCTTTATGGGAGAGTCTCGGACCAGAGTGCATAATTTCAGATTAAGGGGTCACCTTAGTCAAGGCAGAGATGAGGGCTGTCAAGGCTGGATCATTAAGTATATTCAAGGCTGAGTTAGACAGATTTCAAATCTGTAAGGGAATTGAGAGTTATTGGGAAAAGGCAGGCAATTGGAATTTAGGATTGTCAGATCAGCCATCATCTCATTGAATAGCAAAGCAGACTTGATGGGCTGAATGGCCGACTTCTACTCCCACATCTTATGGTCTTAAAGGATCACCTGGCATTTTGCATTAAGGCAATTGGGTAAGAAAGATTTCAGTTAGCAGACCCAGCCTAATTTTCCAATCATTTTAATTAATAAAGTAAAAAGCTGGCATAATCTATTACAGATGTGTGTTCCTAATTGTTTGGTTTTCTTTCTGAACAATGCTCATGCAGGTGACCTGTTTTTCCTCAGATCAGGCAGAAGAACAACATCTATCCATACATAAGAAAAATAAACATCCATTTCTATAGCGCCTTTCCCAGAGAGTTATGCAAGCAAATGTTTTGAAGTGTTTTCATTTCAGGAGCCAATTTGTGCACAGCCCAAGCCCCACAAAAAGCACAGAAACAAATGAGCAGATCATCTGTTCCTCACCGTGTGGCAAATGGGCAAGGCATGATTAGTAAGTTTGCAGATCATACAAAATTGGGAGGTATCATTGATAGCGAGGAATGTTATCAAAAATTACAGAGAGGACCTTGATCAGTTGGAGAAGTGGGCTGAGGATTGGCAAACACAATTTAATACAGATAAATGTGAGGTGTTGCACTTTGGAAAGCCAAACCAAGGTAGTAGTATACAGTAAATGGTAAGGTCCTGAGGAATGTTGTGGAGCACAGAGACTCAGAAGTATAGATACATAGTTTGTTGAAAGCAGCGTCACAGGTAGACAGGCTGGTGAAGAAGGCATTTAGCATGCTGGCCTTCATTGGTCGAGGCATTGAGTATAGGAGTTGGGACGTTATATAAGTCATTGGTAATGATGCACTTGGAGTATTGTGTACACTTTGGTCATTCTGTCACAGGAAAGACATAGTTAAACTGGAAAGTGTGCAAAGAAGATTTACGAGGAAGTTGCCAGGACTAGTAGGCCTGAGTTATAGGGAGAAATTGGCCAGAAAAAGACTTTATTCCTTGGAACATAATGTAAATAATAAATAACAAAGGTCCCAGCACTGACCCCTGTGGCACACCACTAACCATAGGGCTCCAGTCTCAGAAACAACCTTCAACCATCGCCCTCTGCTTCCTACCATCAAGTCAATTTTGAATCCAATTAGCTAGCTCTCCCTGGATCCATGCGACCTAACCTTCATGACTATCCTGCCATGTGGGACCTTGTCAAAGGCCTTCATAAAGTCCATATAGACAACATCCAATGCCCTACCCTCATGTATCCTCTTGATTACCACTTCAAAAGACTCTAAAATATTTGCCAGGCATCACTTCCCGTGCACAAATCCCTAATCAGACCTTGACTATCCAAATGTTGGTTGATCCCGTCCCTCAGTATCCTCTCCAATAACTTGCCTACCACTGATGTCAGGCTCACTGGCCTGTAGTTCCGTGGCTTGTCTTTGCTACTTTTCTTAAATAATGGAACAACATTAGCCACATTCTGAACTTCAGCTCAAGATGAAGCAATTTCTCTGCAATTTCTTTCCTAGCCTTCCATAACATCCAAGGATGGACTTGATCAGGCCCAGGGGATTTATCCACCTTAATGCTCTTTAAGGCTGCAAACACCTCATCTCTGGTAATATGTATGAGGTCCAAAACATCCCCACTTGTTTCCCTTATTTCCTCAGCATTCATGATTCTTTCCTCAGTAAACACTGAGGAGAAATATTCATTAAAAATCTCCTATGGCTCCACACATAGACAGCCATACTGATATTTAAGAGGACCTATTCTCACGCTAGCCACCCGCTTACTCTTCATATAGCTATAGAACCTCTTGCGATTATCTTTAGCTGTATCCACCAGATCCATCTCATACCATCTTTTTGCTCTTCTGATTTCCATCCTAAGTATGCTTCTACACATTTTATAGTCATCTAGGGATTCCCTTGAGCCCAATAGCTTAAACCCAATGTATGCTTTCTTTTTCCTGACCGGAGTCTCAATATCCCTCATCAGCCAGGGATCCCTAAACCCGCCAACTTTTCCCTTCCCCCTAACATACTATCCCTGGACTCTTGATATTATACTTTTAAAAGCCTCCCATTTGTGAGTCATTCCTTTTCCTTCAAACAGACTCACCCAGTCGACCTCTGCTAGATCCTGCTTACTGGCCCCAAAATTGGGCCTGGTCCAGCTTAACACCTTAAACTGTGGAACTATCTTATCTTTTTTCCATAACTGTGTTAAAACTAAGATAGTTGTTATCACTGCACCTAAAGTGCTCTTTGACTGACACTTCAAGTCAGTTGCCCAGCCTCGTTTCCTGAGAGAAGGCCCAGTGTTGCACCCTCCCAAGTAGGGCCCTCTACATATTGATTTAGGAAACTTTCTTGGACACATTTGACAAATTCCACCCCATCCGGGCCTTTTACACTCTGAGTGGCCCCGTCAATACGGGGGAAATTAAAATCTCCAACCAATATTACTCTATTATTCCTACAGGTACCTGCAACCTCCATACACATCTGCTCCTCTAGTACCGCTGGCTATTTGGGAGTCTGTAATGCAGTCTCAGCAGACTGACCACTTCTTCTTGTTTCTAAGTTCTAACTATCTGGCCTCATTTGATGACTCCTTAAGAATATCCTCTCTAAGCACTGTTATGTCCTCCCTTATCAAAAGGGCAACTCCCCCTCCTCACTTATTTGTACTTCTGTCACGCTTCTGTACCCTGGAGCTGCCAGTCCTGCCTTTCTCTCAGCCATGTTTTTGTTATGACTATAGTATCCCAGTCCCCAGAGCCAATCATTGCTCTGAGCTCATGTGCCTTACCAGTCAGCTCTCATGTGTTGAAATAAATGCACTTTAAGCCAGAAGTCTTTTCCCTCTCCGGCTATCCTGAATAGTAAACTTGCTCACGATGGCTAATGTATTTTCCGTTAACTTCTCAATGACCCCTCTCTTAGTCAGAGTCCTGTCCCCGTGCCAAACTAGGTTAAACCTTTCTGGGTACCATTAGCAAATCTCCCCATGAGGATGTTGGACCTCCATTGGTTCAAGTACAACCCGTCCCTCTTGTACAGGTCACCTCTACCGCAGGAGAGATCCCAATGATCCAAGAAGTGAAATCCCAGACCCTACACTACCTCCTCAGTCACGCATTCATCTGGCTTATCTTTCTATTTCTTTCCTGACTGGCATGTGGCATTGGGAGTAACCCAGAGATCACTACCCTCGAGGTCCTGCTTTTTAATTCTTACCTAACTCGCTATACTCATTACTCAGGACCCCACCCCTTTGTCTGCCTAAGTAAAAACCGAAAGAACTGCTAATGCTGTAAATCAGGAGCAAAAACAAACATTAACTCTGATTTGTTCCTTCACAGATGCTGCCAGACCTGCTGAGCTTTTCCAGCAACTTTGTTTTTGTGCCTTTGTCCACCAATGTCATTTGTACCGACGTGCACAATACCCTCTGGCTGTTCACCCTCCCCCTTCAGAATGTTCTGCGAGCACTCAGACACATCCTTGACCCTGGCACCCAGAAGACAACACACCATCCTGGTGTCTTCTGCAGCCACAGAATCTCCTGTCTGTTCCCCTCACAGAGATTCCTATCAGTATTGCTCTGTCTGACTGCACCCTTTCCCTCGGAGCCTCAGAGCCAGTCACAGTGCCAATGACCTGACTGCTGCTGCTAGCTTCTGAAAGGTCACCTCCGCCAACAGTATCCATTGAGGGGAATGGCCACGGGGGAACCCTGTACTATCTGCCTTGCCCCTTTACCTCTTCTGGTGGGTCACCCAGCTACCTACAGCATTTCTGATGAAGGGTCTAGGCCCGAAACGTCAAGTTTTCCTGCTCCTATGATGCTGCTTGACCTGCTGTGTTCATCCAGCCCCACACTTGTTACCTACAGCCTGCACCTTGGGAGTGACCTATCAAGGTTCTTATCAATGATGTTCTCTGCACCCCAGATGATCCTCAGTGCATCCAGCTCCACCTCCCCAACACGGCCTGTCAGGGATTACAGCCAGATGCACTTCTTACTTGGAACACTAGAAGTGTCTCTCATCTCCCATACCCTGCAAGAGGAGCATGCCACTGCCCTAACTGCCATCCCTACAGCCTTCAGTTTAGACAGTATGAAAGTAGAGTTAAAGAGCCCTTACCTGTACCCTTACTCAGCCTCCTCACACCAAGACCTCTTGAGCAAAGGCCTCAGCACTTCCGCTCTAACACTGGCCCACTTTCTTAGTGGCTGCTTCCTTGTATGCCTTTACCTTGCCAGACATCCTCCTCACAGAGTCTTTTCTTTTTGGTCAGAGGAGGAATGCCACAGTGTTTCTGGTTTAACCACACCTTCAGACCAGGTTCTCTCTGACCAGCTATACAGCTACATCTCACAGAATCAGAGATAGTAGAAACTGCAGATGCTGGAGAATCTGAGATAACAAGGTGTAGAGCTGGATGAACACAGCAGGCCAAACAGCATCAGAGGAGCAGGAAAGCTGACGTTTCGGGCCTAGAACCTTCTTCAGAAATGGGGGAGTTGAAGGGGATTCTGAAATAAATAGGGAGAAAGGGGGAAGCGGATAGAAGATGGATAAAAGGAGAAGATAGGTGGAGAGAAGACAGACAGGTCAAGGAGGCGGGGTTGGAGCCAGCAAAGGTGAGTGTAGGCGGGGAGTTAGGGAGGGGATAGGTCGGTCCAGGGAGGATGGACAGGTCAAGGAGGCGGGATGAGGTTAGTAGGTAGGAGATGGGGATGGGACTTGAGGTGGGAGGAGGGGATAGGAGGGAAGAAGGACAGGTTAGGGAGGCGGGGACGAGCTGGGCTGGTTTTGGGATGCGGTAGGGGGAGGGGAGATTTTGAAGCTTGTGAAGTCCACAATGATACCATTGGGCTGCAGGGTTCCCAAGCAAAATATAAGGTGCTGTTCCTGCAACCTTCGGGTGGCGTCATTGTGGCACTGCAGGAGGCCCAGGATGGACATTTCGTCTGAGGAGTGGAAGGGGGAGTTGAAATGGTTCGCGACTGGGAGGTGCAGTTGTTTGTTGCGAACCGAGCGTAGGTGTTCTGCAAAGAGGCCCCCAAGCCTCCGTTCTGTTACCCCGATGTAGAGGAGGCCACAGCGGGTACAGGGGATGCAGCATACCCTGTGTGCAGGTAGAACATCTGCTTGATGTGGAAAGTCTTCTTGGGGCCTGGGATGGGGGTGAGGGAGGAGGTGTGGGGGCAGGTGTAGCACTTCCTGCGGTTGCAGGGAAAAGTGCCGGGTGTGGTGGGGCTGGAGGGGAGTGTGGAGCGGACAAGGGAGTCACGGATAGAGTGGTCCCTCCGGAAGGCAGATAAGGGTAGGGAGGGAAAAATGTCTTTGGTGGTGGGGTCGGATTGCAGATGGCAGAAGTGTCGGAGGATGATGCGTTGGATCCGGAGGTTGGTGAGGTGGTACATGAGGACGAGGGGGATTCTGTTTTGGTTGTTATTGCGGGGACGGGGTGTGAGGGATGAGTTGCGGGAAATGCAGGAGACACAGTCGAGGACGTTCTCAATCACTGAGAGGGGGAGGTTGCAGTCCTTGAAAAACGAGGACATCTGAGATGTACGGGAGTGGAATGCCTCATCCTGGGAGCAGATGCGGCGGAGGCGAAGGAATTGCTGCCTAGAATACACAGCTACCTAGAATACACCTCCTCCCACCCACCTTCCTGCAAAAATGCCATCCCTTATTCCCAATTCCGTCGCCTCCGCCGCATCTGCTCCCAGGATGAGGCATTCCACTCCCGTACATCTCAGATGTCCTCGTTCTTCAAAGACCGCAACTTCCCCCCCACAGTAGTCGAGAACGCCCTCGACCGTGTCTCCCACATTTCCCGTAACTCATCCCTCACACCCCGTCCCCGCAATAACAACCAAAACAGAATCCCCCTCGTCCTCACGTGCCACCCCACCAACCTCCTGATCCAACGCATCATCCTCCGACACTTCCGCCATCTACAGTCAGACCCCACCACCAAAGACATCTTTGCCTCCCCACCCTTATCTGCCTTCCGGAGGGACCACTCCCTCCGCGACTCCCTTGTCCGCCCCACACTCCCCTCCAGCCCCACCACACCCGGCACCTTTCCCTGCAACCGCAGGAAGTGCTACACCTGCCCCCACACCTCCTCCCTCACCCCAATCCCAGGCCCCAAGAAGACTTTCCACATCAGGCAGATGTTCACCTGCACATCTGCCAATGTGGTATACTGCACCCGCTGTACCCGTTGTGGCCTCCTCTACATCGGGGAAACAAAGCAGAGGCTTGGGGGCCGCTTTGCGGAACACCTACGCTCAGTTCGCACTAAGTAACTGCACCTCCCAGTCCCCGAACCATTTCAACTCCCCCTCCCACTCCTTAGATGACATGTCCATCGTGGGCCTCCTGCAGTGACATAAAGATGCCACCCGAAGGCTGCAGGAACAGCAACTCATATTTTGCTTGGGAACCCTGCAGCCCAATGGTATCAATGTGTACTTCACAAGCTTCAAAATCTCCCCTCCCCCAACCGCATCCCAAAACCAGCCCAGCTTGTACCTGCCTCCCCAACCTGTCCTTCCTCCCACCTATCCACTCCTCCCACCTCAAGCCCCATCCCCATCTCCTCCCTACGAACCTCATCCTGCCCCCTTGACCTGTCCGTCCTCCCTGGATTGACCTATCCCCTCCCTAAATCCCCACCTACACTCACCTTTACCGGCCCCCCGACCCCCACTTCTTTGACCTGTCTGTCTCCTCTCCATCTATCTTCTCCTTTATCCATCTTCTATCCGCCTCCCCTTCTCTTCCTGTTTATTTCAGAATCCCCTTCCCCTCCCCCATTTCTGAAGAAGGGTCTAGGCCCAAAACATCAGCTTTCTTGCTCCTCTGATGCTATTTGGCTTGCTGTGTTCATCCAGCTCTACACCTTGTTATCTCACAGAATCCCTCTGTGATGACTCTAAGCCACACTCTGATTCACTGTCCTTCTTTTTTCCGTCTCATGAGGGTGTCCTGCAGAGGTCTCCTGTACAGTCGTGATAACTTTGGCGATGTCTCCCAGAATTCTGCTGTGATGACTCTGAGCCACCCTCTGATTTGCTCAAATTCAGCAGGATTGTCCAGGATACAGCTGCAAGTAACAGAAAACCCAAACCACTGGGCATGAAAAAGGAAAATACCCAATTCTCATGTCAAGCGCAGAGATCCTGATTTGTATAAGTTTATGAAACAGTTAAAGCCAATTTGTTATTATAAATCCATCCTAGCTAAATTCAATGAGAAATGTAAGACTGGTTCATGTTAGCAGCTCTCATAAAATGCTACGAAAGGCCATCACTGGAGAAGGCCATTGCTCAGGTCACCTCTGGTTCTTTTGCTAATTATCTTAAACCTTTGTTTCAGCCTTCAGCCATTGGAAATAGTTTCTCGGTCAATGCTATCGCACAAAATTAAAGTTTTCTTGTTTTTAGATGAGAAGTACAGCCACAAGATCCCCTGTTTGACGTTTGTATCTTTACATCAGGCCAGTGAAAACGAATCAAAAAGTTCGAGTTTGCTTTAGGAACAGAGAAACAGGAATAGGTCATTCAGCTCCCAGACTGAATGAATAGAACAACTTGATTGATATTGTAACCATATCCCCATCAACCAGCATAGGCACAACAGGCTTAATGGCATACTTCTGTGGTATAGCAGTTCTATTATTCTGTGAATAGCACTCAGGGCTATCAACTTGTTTGTTCCGCTTCGCCATGTCAAGCCAATCTCAAAAGAAGTTGAAGAAATGAAATCTAGAACACTCTACTCCAAGGGGTCATAGGTGCTGAATCATGGGTGAGATGCTGGTGCAGTGATAATGTCACAAAACTAGTAATTAAGAAGTTCAGCCTAAAGGTCTGGGGATTTAAGTTTGAATTTCACTCTGTGGTAGACAGCTAAATCTAAATTCATTCAAAACAAAATCTGGAATGAATGGTTAGTCCATTGTAACTGTTGCAAAAATCCATCTGGTTCTTCACAAAATTTCAAGACACACATATCTGTGTCAGTCAATGATACTACAAAAATGTATTATGGATGACATCAAAACACAGGTAAATGAAGTCAAGGCATAAATCAAACACACTGTAATGCCAGGACACAAGGGCCCAAAACGCCTACTCCTCTTCCAAAATTCCTTGATGAACTTTCAGAATTTACTGAATCTGTCTATCAGATATTTGAATACGTCAAGATTCACACAGCTTCAGGATTAACTGTGAAAGTCTTGTTCCCGAATGCTCTCAATGGAATATGTTTCCAAGGACTACAGACTACAAATTTAGGAATAGAGATGCAAATTTAGGAAGATTGGAGCATCAATAGTTATCATTACCAATACCGATGTTCCAATTGCCCTCTCGGGTAGATGCAAAGTATCCTACGCCGCTATTTTTGATAAGGATAGGGTGCCCTGGGTAATACTCATCCCTCAACAAATCCTATAGAAACTTGTAACATTATCTTGTTACTGTACGTTGTTTGTGGGAGCTTGTTGTGTACAAGGTGGCTGCCAGGTTTCCCTACATAACAATGGCGGAATTTGCCTTTCATTGAGGCATGGGTTTCGCTTTCCAAGATCCCAGTCCCGGTTCAGAGCTCAGAATGCATGCCTAAAATCCTGCTGCTTCTCAATTTTTCCGCCATTCAGACGGGAACACAGTTTACAGCGATGTATACCTGGTGCTCAATGTTTCCCTCCAGGAGCCAGAGGTCCAAAGATTGTTGACACATCATTAGCTACATCTGAAAGGTATTCTGCATGTCCTGAAACAGCTGATCTGTTTTGCTTTGACAGTATCTGTTCACAAGCACTTTGTTCCAAGTAGTACAGACCACATTACGTATTTGATACTTTCATCCCCTGACACGGAAACAGATCCAGAACGTCCACTAAAGAGATCCAGCAATCTATCTGTCACCATATAGGCAAGCTGAAAATTCATAACATACATACATAACGCAAAGGTCATTACTGGTGGGGAGAGGATAGATGAGTCTGTCATAGAATGAAAGATTGAACAACCTTTATGACATTTTTGCTGCGATTCTGATGTGCAACTATGCCATTGGCTGACTCAAACATGTATCGCCACTTGTTCATTGGCACTGGGTCATATTCCTGGAGCTCCTTGTCTAATGGCTCAATGGGAACACTTTCACTGCATGAATTACAGTGATTCAAAATGAAGGACCTGCATTTCTGTAGCAACCTTCACAAGCTCAGGGCTTCCTGATGAGTTTCTTGTAATACTTTTAAAAGTGTAGCCATGGTTATGTAGGGAAACCTGGCAGCCACTTTGTACACAACAAGCTCCCACAAACAACGTACAGTAACAAGATAATCTGTTTCTATAGGGTTTGTTGAGGAGTGAGTATTCCCCAGGGCACCCTACTCTTACTAATAATAGCGGCGTAGGATACTTTGTGTCTACCTGAGAGGGCAATTGGAACATCGGTTTGCGGTCTCAAAGAAAAGCTGGATTTTGAATCTCAGCGGAGACACTGTGTCTAAGTTTCTGAACCTGAAGGTTCACCATCACCTTCTCAGGAATGGGCAGCCAATGCCAGCCTTGCTAATGATGGCCCAATCCTGGAAGTGAGCACCAAATGAGAGGACCATTGCATGTCTGCAGCATAGAAGGAGGACCATTGTGTCTCTGCTAGCTGCCTGCAGCAGCAACTCCCCGACTTTCTCCCCATACCGCGCAAGCTCTCTCTCTTCAGATCAATATCAAAATCCTTTTGCAAGCCACAATTGAATCTCCCTCCATCACTCTCTCAGGAAACACATTCCAGGTCCTAATCCACATGATGCATAAAACAAATTTTCCTCATATTGCCATTGCTTCTTTTGGAAAATGCTGTAATTGGTGTTGTCTAGTTCTCTTTCTCCAATAGAAACAGTTTGTCCCTATACTCTGTCCAGTCCTTTCATGATTTTGAGCACCTCCATCAAATCTCCCTTTCATTTTCCCTATTCCCAGGAGCACAGCTCCAGCTTCCCTAATCCCAGGGACCATTATTGTGAATATTGGCAAAATAAAATATCCCCAATAGCTCTGTAAAGCTTTTGGGGAATGGAGAAGATGAGTGGTGGTACCAGCCTGCCATCTACTGACTGCACAGAGAACTGCGGCATTGAGCAGGCAAACTGTATCAAAGGGGCACTTTCACACGAACGGTAGTGCAGCCAAAGTCACCTCACACCTCTTGCTAATTCCTAAACTTGTGCGTAGGAAAGTATGAACACATCTTATTCTGATGGGGTCCAACCTCTTGGATTGGGCTTTGCAAAGTGGGGTCATGAGTAAACCTAAGAGGGGTCACAAGCTGAAATTTTGGCATTACTTGCTGTGAGGCAGCCCTGCCCAGCCCTACTCTCCCTCCCCCTCTACCCACTCTTATAGGTCTTCTTCCCCATTCCCCACCCCTGCTCTCAATTCTCATTGAGGGGTTGTAATAATTTCCAAGCCTCGCAATTTCCAATACCTCATCTGCGGATCAAATACATACTTCCCAAAAATCGAGAGTGAATGGAGGTAGATAAGTAGAAACCAATGACGTGTTTCACATTTAAAAATTGTCTTATTGAGTACAAGAATGACAAGGTCATGGTAAATTGGACATATTTGTCTGGGTTCTGCTCTCAATTTCAAGCCTGCTCCAGTTGAAAGATTTTCAAAATGGAAAATGTCACCTCTAGCACTGACAGATTTGTCTCTCATTGTATTTCAACCTCATATTTGTGGAATAATAGGTTCTGTTAATTTCTTCTGAAGACCCAGACATGGCTGGAAAGACAAACATTTATTGGCCAATACAAAGTGCCCTGAAAAGGTGATGATGGACCTTCTTTAGTAAGTCACTGCAGTAACAGTTTGATACAGACAAATTGCAAAGGCTATTTCTGAGGCCATTGGGGTGGGAATGGACAGATTTCTGGAAAAGGGCATCATTTAATAAGGAGTGACTGAGTAGTCTAGACCTGTATTCCCCCAGCGATTGGAAGAATGAGAGATGATGTGATTGAAACCAGGTCATTTTCTTCAGGGGCCAGACAAGCTGGTTTCTGAGAAAATGTTTCCACTGACAGGAGCATGTTCTGAGATTAAGTGGGGAAGGGGCAGCTATTTGGGATTGAGATGATGAGACATTTCTTCACTCAAAAATAGTGACTCTTTGCAACTAATGAAGCTGGATATGTCACTAATCATATTCGAAATGGGATGTTGATAGATTATTGAAGACTAAGGGAATTAACAGAAAGGGTGATAGTACAATCCAAGGAAGTGGAGCTGTGTTAGAAGCTCAGCCATGATCTTGTTGAATGGCAGAGTAGGTTTGAAGTGGCAAATGACCTATTGCTCCTCTTTTTTTAAATTATGTGTTATGTTTTCTCACCTCAGATGCTGCCTGACCTGCTGAGTGTTTGTAATCATTCTGCATTTTTATCTCAGAAGCCCAACACCTGCAGTATTTGCTTTTTTATGGGTTTTTTAAAAATTCACAAATGGGATGTAAGTGTTGCTGGCTAGGCTAGAATCAATTGCCCATCCCTAGTTGCCCATGAGAAGGTAGTAGTGAGCTGCCTTCTTGAACCACCACAGTTGACGTGCCGTAGGTAGACTCACAATGCCCTTAGGGAGGTCATTCCAGCATTTTGACCCAGCGACAGTCAGTGAACGGCGATATATTTCCAAGTCAGGATGGTGAGTGGCTTGGAGAAGAACTTGAAGGTGGTGGTGTTCCCATTTATCTGCTACCCTTGTCCCTCTACGTAAAAGTGGTTGTTGGTTCAGAAGGTCCTATCGAGTGACCTTTGGTGAATTTCTGCCGTTCATCTTGTAGATAGTACATACCACCGTTACTGGGTGTTAATGGTGGAGGGAGTGGATGTTTGTGGATGCAGTGCCAATCATTCTATCATTTTACAGATGTTTGAGAGCAGGCCGATGGGGCAATGATTGAAGTGGTTGGATTTGTGGTGCATTTTATGTACAGGGCATACCTGAGCAAGTTTCCACATTGTTGGGTAGATGCCAGTGTTGTAGCTGTACTGGTAAAGCTTGGCTCAGGAAGTGGAAAATTCTGGAGCACAAGCCTTCAGTATTGTTGCCAGAATGTAGTCAAGGCCCATAACTTTTGCAATATCCAGTACCTCCAATGGAGTGAATCGAGCTGGCGTCTGTGATATTGGGGACCAATGCTAGACGCTGCAATGGATCATCCACTCGGCACTTCTGACTGAAGATTGCTGCAAATGCTTCAGCCTTATCTCTTGCACTTGTGTACTGGGCTCTTCCATTATTAAGGATAAGGTTATTTGTGGAGCCTTTTTCTCCAATGAGTTGTTTAATTGTCCACGGCCATTCGTGACAGGATGTGGCAGGACTGCAGAGCTTTAGATCTGATGCACTGGTTGAGGGATCTCTTATCTCTGTCTATCACTTGCTGCTTATATTGTTTGCCATGCAAGTAGTCCTATTTGGTGTTGTCATCAGGGTCACACATCATTTCTAGGTGTGCCTGGTGCTGCACCTGGCATGCCATCCTGCACTCTCCATTTCTAATAGGTCTTTCTATGGGCTGCTTTCTGCTGATATGAGATGATAGAAAAGGTTTCAGTTACAGACTTCTTTGGACAGGACCCGCACCTCACTCAAACTTTCTTTCCCCTTGTCCCAACAGCTGCTGTTAGGGATATTTCACTATCTGATAGATATCAGGCAGATGTCAAACTGGAACTGAGATCAAAGGTCAGCTACGACCTTATTGAACAGTCAAGCAATAGTTGAGGTGACATCCAGTCTTCAACAGCTCCTACTTCCTATATCCATATGTTAAGAGACCAGAGTGTCGTGGAAAATAGGCAAGTTCATTTGCAAGGATCTGCTCAGGGCACAATTAGTCCTATACCTTTCTTCTTTGCCTTATGCCCCTCCAAACACTTGCAAATCAAGCATTTATTTAATTCCTTTATGAAATTCATCATTGAATCTGCTTCCCTTTCAGGCAGGGTATTCCAAACAATAACAATTTTCTGCATAAAATAAACTCCTGTCATCTTCTAGGTGGGGTTACTCCTATAAAGAGGGTATTGGTATCTTATAAAGTGCTAGCCATAAACAAACACAAGAACTGTGTTTAAAATCCACTGGTAGGTGAAATGGATGCTGAAGACCTTGCTGAGATCACCTTGGGTACTCGTCCCAGGTTTGAGGGTCCAAGAGTAAAAGTCTAAGCTTTCTGTTCTGGTGCAGTAGCAGCAGCTTATTGGATACCACACCGTTTAAAGCTGCTGCAAATGTACCCTTTCATCTGTGGTGTCAGCCTGAATCAAATCTATTTGCTCAGAAAGTTAAATAAACTCACGTTAATAAAATAGCAATTATAACAAGTTTGCGTAGGCATTTATGTTTAAAGTGGATGCTTTCGACATCCTCGAGCTTGTCTTAGATCCCAATTTCCTTTTGGCTCAATTCAATCATGGCTCACATTCTTTTTCCCACAATCCTGAACTGGGACAGATCCAGGTAATTGACAAATGTCTAGAGGTTGCCACAGGCTTCACAGGGCTTTGCCTTTACACAAAAACATTATTTCATGTGCAGACATAAATGTGTGCTGTTGTGTTATTTTGTTCTAAACCGAGGAGTAAAATGCCCTGAACCTATTGGGACAGCAAGAGATTTGAGGTTTAAAAGCTGAGGAAAAACAGACATTTTGGGCTGAATCTTATGTTTCTTTGATTAAGTCTGAGTTATGTTGAGTTTTTCTGGAGAATTATTTGCACTAGGCCTGGCAAAATTTCTCACTGTATCTTACCAAACTCAATTCATAAACTACCTCCCCCAACCCTACGGTGTCTCTCATGTACGACTTCCACACCATCTTACCACACGCCATTCCCTGAACAACTTGCCACTCAACAAATGTCTGTCGAAAGACATCCATCCCCTGCACTTGTGCCATCTTTGAAAGATCTCTGTGAACCTGGAAATGTGTTGGCAGTTTGGCGTTGCCCCTCACCAGCAACCACATGGCATATCCGCCCCAAACACGCATTGCCCGTGCACATAGCTGCAACTTCCTCACATATGCAACCATATTCTCTCGCCTTAGTCACTGCTGAACTACCATGCCGCACGTTTCACTTATGTCTCGTCCAGACACCCTCTTTAGGTAGACACCCCTCTATCAGGGGAGACTCCTGACTTGTAGCAGCTGAAGCTGAACTCTCTGGAAAATCCAGTGGACAATTTCATGGACAATGGCAGCTTCCTCGTGTACTCGTCCTCCCCCTTCTTTGAAGACTTCTCCCATTCCCTAGGTTTGTCAGCAACCAGCATATCACCCCATTCCTAATCCTACTGAGTCCATGTGCTCCTGTTTCCTGGTCAAGGTTTCCCAACATCTGGTTTGTTTAATGAGTTTGGTAAGATGAAAATCTGAAAGTGAACAAGGTGAGTTGTGGCATTAACAAGGTGTTGAACAAGAAGTAATCCCAATGATTAGTATACAGTATACTCACTTTTATTAACAGTAGAATAGACTGCAAGAGCAAGGAACGGCTGAGGATCCTGGGATTGTATTCATTAGAGTTTAGAAGGTTGAGGGGAGATCTAATAGAAACTTACAGGATAATGCATGGCTTAGAAAGGGTGGACGCTGGGAAGTTGTTTCCGTTAGGTGGGGATACTAGGACCCGTGGGCACAGCCTTAGAATTAGAGGGGGTCAATTCAGAACGGAAATGAGGAGACATTTCTTCAGCCAGAGAGTGGTGGGCCTGTGGAATTCATTGCCACGGAGCGCAGTGGATGCCGGGACATTAAATGTCTTCAAGGCAGAGATTGATAAGTTCTTGATCTCGCAAGAAATCAAGGGCTATGGGGAGAGTGCGGGTAAGTGGAGTTGAAATGCCCATCAGCCATGATTAAATGGTGGAGTGGACTCGATGGGCCAAATGGCCTTACTTCCACTCCTATGTCTTATGGTCTTATGGTCTTAAGTGATATTGAACTTGTAACAAGACACCTGTTAGGTCTCAGCTGGAGTATTGTGTTCAGCTCTCACCCCTGTTCAGCATTATGAGAAGAATGTGAACACATTGGAGACAGTGCAGGGAGATTTACAAGAATGGTTCCAGGGATGAGGAACTTCAATTCTGCGGACAGAATGAAGAAGTTGGGACTGTTCTTCTTCGATAGAAGAAAATCATGAGGGGACTGGATAGAGTAGATAGGGTGAAACTATTCCCACTTGCAAAAGGATCAAGAACAAGAGGACATAGATTTAGAGCGATGTGCAAAAGAAGCCAGGTTGAAGTGAGAAAAAACCTTCTAACTCAGCCAGCAGTTCGGACATAGAATGAACTGCTTGGAAATGTGGTGGGAGCAGGTTCAATTCAGGCATTCAAGAGGACACTAGGTGATTATTTGGACAAAAATAAAGTGCAGGGTACAGGGAAAAAGCAAGAGATTGGCACTGGGCAATGTAATGCTCATTTAATGAGCTAGTGAAGGCACAATAGGCCAAACAGCCTCCTTCTTTGCCTTAATACTTCTGTGATTCTGTGAGTTGACGTTTACCTGTTGCCGAGCCGGTTGCAAAACTACAGTTATACTAGCGCAATTCAAGAAAGGAAGGAGACAAGAAACAGAAAACCATCACCCAGCTAACATCTGCCATTTGGAAAAACTGAAATCCACTACAAAGGAGATAAGAGTCTATCTACAAAATCCAGCAGATTCAACATGGCTTTCTGAAAAGCAAATCATATTTTTCAATTTTTAAATTTATTAGCCCATATTGGAAGAAGAATGAATTATAAAAAGAAGGAATATTTGTGCTATAACTGTACAGAGCATTGGTAAGATTGCACTTGGAACACTGTAAAGATCTGACCTCATTACTTCAGGAGCAATATATTTACGTAGGAAACATTTCAGAGAAGACTTTTAAGGCTTATCTTATGAGGAAAAGCAAAGTCATTGATTGTAATTAGTACATGCCCCTTCCAATAAGGGTTAATGTTCCATTGGCCTTCGTAATTCCTTGTACCTGCATGTTAGGTTCTTGTGATTCATGTACAAGGACATCCAGATCATTCTGTGCAGCAGCATTCTGTGGTCTCTCTCCTTTTAAACAATCTGCTTTTCTATTCGTCCTGCTAAGTGGATAACCACGTTATACTCCAATTATCAAACCTTTACCCCTTCCCCTAACCTATCTATGAAGCTTTGCGAGCCCTCAGTATCCTCCTCACCACTTGCTTTCCTACCTACCTCAATACTACCAGCAAGTTTGGCTGCAATAACGTCAGTGTCTTAACCAAGTAAATAACTCAGACCCCAGTATTGTGCCCTGTCATACTGCACGCGTTACATTTTGACCACTCTGAGAATGACAAGCTTGTCCTGTTTCATGTTGGTGAGCCAATCCTCACAACACGCTAACATATTGTTAACAACACCAGGATCTCTTACCTTATGCACTAACGTTTTATTTGACACTATATTGAACACCTTTTAGAAATCCAAGTACATCCACTAATACGTTTAAAATTTAAAGACATGATTTGCCTTTCAGAAAGCCATGTTGAATCTACTTAATTTTCTAAATGGCCTCTTGCGACCTTGTGATACTCATTGGAGATGAGAAAAACAAGAGGTGATCTTGTTGAAATGTATAAGATTCTGGGAGGGACTTGATTCAGTAGATGCTGAGAAGATGTTTTCTCTCATGGGGATTTGTAGAACTCGTGGGCATCTTTTAAAAATAAGAGTATTCCATTGAAGGGGAGGAATTTCTTCTCTCAGGATGTTGTTAGTCTTTGAAACTTTCTTCCCCAGTGAGCAGTGGAGGCTAGGTAATTGAATAAGTTCAAAGCTGAGTTACGTAGATTTTGAATCAATAACGCACTCACTTGTGTCGGTAGTCTCACAGTACAATTAGGGAGGGAATTCCAGAAATTTTGACCCAGTGACAGTGAAGGAACAGTAATATATTTCATGGTCAGGATGATAAGTGTCTTGGAGGGACACTTGCAGGTGGTAGTGTCCAGATGTATTTGCTAGCGCTGTCCTTCTAGATGGAAATGGCTGTTAGTTTGGAAGGAACAAAAACAGAAGTTGCTGGAAAAGCTCAGCAGATCTGGCAGCATCTGTGAAGAAAAAAACTCAGAGTTAACGTTTTGGGTCCAGTGACCCTTCCTCAGAACTGATGGTAGCTAGGAAAACGTCGGTTTATATGCAGGAGATAGGGAGGGGGAGGTGGTAGGGAGTAAATGATAGGTGGGGGTAGAGCCCAAAGGTAGAGGAGAGCAGTTGGATAGACAAAGGAGTTCATAATGATCTAGCTAGGAGGGTGAATAGCTGTTAATGGGGACTGTTAATGACTAACAATAGGTAGTGTGTAATGGCAGGCTATGTGATAACAAGGCCTGGTCTGTGGGATAGGGAGCTAGGTCACAGAAGAATTTAGGTCCTAAAATTATTGAACTCGATATTGAGTCCCGAGGGCTGCAGGATCCCCAAGTGGAAAATGAGGTGTTGTTCTTCCGGTTTGCACTGAACTTCACTGGAACACTGCAGGAAGCCTGAGACTGAGATTTTGGCCAGGGAATAGGGTGGCGTGTTAAAGTGGCAGGCAGTTGGAAGCCCACGGTCTTTTTTGGGAGCAGAACGCAAGTGTTCTGCGGTGCAATCACCCAGTCTAAGCTTCGTTTCCCCAATGTAGAGGAGACCACATTGTGATTAGCGAATGCAGGAGACTAGATTCTGGGGAGTGCAGGTGAAATGGTGCTTCACCTGGAAGGTATGTTTGAGCCCTAGCAATAAAATACTGGCACCGGTAATAAAGTGTTCATCAAGCTGCCAGATTGCTGTCAAAATGTAATTGTTATTCTTGACTGAGGGCAATCTTCAGCCAGAAGTGTTAAGTGGATGATCCATCTCGGACTCCTCCAGTAGATCCCAGCCTGACAGATATCAGTCTTTGAATCACTGCACGTGATCTCAAGAAATGGTTAGAGACACTGGATACTGTAAATGATATCGGCCCTGACGCCATTCTAGCAATAGTACTGCAGGTTTGTGCTCCAGAACTTGCCGGTCCCCTAGCTAAGCTCTTCCAGTATAAATGCAACACTGGCATTCACCAAAGATCTTCAGGTGGCACCTTCCAAACACATGACCACTTCCATCTAGAAAGATGAAGGCAGCAGATATATGGGAACATCACCACTTCCAAGTTCCCCTCCAAGCCACTCGCCGTCCTGACTTGGAAATACATTGCCATTCCTTCACTGTCGCGGGAATTCCCTCCCTGATGGCATTGAGGGTCAACCCACAGGTGGGCTGCAGCAATTCAAGAAGGCAGCTCACCACCAGCTTCTCAAGGGCAACTAAGGACGGGCAATAAATGCTGGTCAGCCAACGACACCCACATCCCACAAATGGATAAAAAAAACCTGCCATTCATAGTATGACTGATTTAAATCTGACTCCTGACTGGTAATTACTCTTTGACATGGCATAAACAGGCTATTAGGTTCTCAACTCTCTCAACTAGGGTTTGGTAACAAAACATTGACCTTACCACAACCAGAGGTTGAATCTTTGAAAGGAAGTACATTCAGCCTTGTAGACTAATGACATCAACAATCTACGCTCATTTTATCAGCAGCAACTTGCCCTTCATCTTGTCAGTTGAGAAAATGGCCTTTGAAGTTCATGGAATATGAACCCATTTTGTCTCAACCTTCCAATCACAGGGGAATAGTTATCAACACCCATTCGGAACTCATTACTGTACAAGCACACAGCCGACAGTGCGGGAGCCTAAAGGCAATAGGAATTGTTCAACAACACCTGGAATTTAACAAATCTGTGTTCCTTTTTAATTCAAGCAAATCCATCCACAGACCCAGTCATTGCATTTCAATGGTTAAATTCAAGTATGATTCGTGATTGAATGTCATGGGGGTCTGGGGCCAGTCTCCCAATCTAACATGTGTGCCTGAATCCATAAAGGAAAGCTTGACAATCACATAGAGGGGCCCTTTTTCTTATTGTAGTAAACTCATTTGAATAGGGCCTCAGGAGAGACCAAGAAAGACAGAAAGAAAGATTGCTAACTTCAAGATATTGATGGCGAATGTAAAACTTTAACTTTATTGCCTGTCAATTGTAATTTCTACTCTTGTCCTAATGAGTCACAGTAACTATGAGCCTCTGAAGGCCTGTTATTATATGTGCGTTGAATCCTTCTGTTGTTGCCGTGGGCTTTTTTCCTTGAAACCATGCCAGGAACTGTCAACAACTTAGTTGAATGAATAACTTTAAACTTATCTCACTCATCTGTCTTTTCATTCAGAGAAAGGGTGGGGTTGGGGGAGGGGAGTTTAGCGCGGGTAGGCTTGTGGGTGTCGTGATTAATGAAAAAACGTGGAGAAATTCTCTCAATGATTTTCAATTCAGCCAAAAGGATAGAAATGCTCAATCTGGCAGACTTCAAATTACAAACATGCCACTCATCATTTGTTGTCCATCATGTTGCTGGAGAGCTGTTCGTTATCTCTCTGTGAGCTTATCCAAAGTAAGGGCTGTGCTAGTCAAGAAGGTCACAGTTTTTACACCCCTACTTTGGAATTGTGTCAATCCACTTGAGGTTAGGTGGCTGTATGGGTGCCAGCATGGTTTGTTTTAATTTGTTCAAGAAACGTGGGCATTACCAGCTACACCAGCATTTATTGCCTGTCCCTAATTGCCCAGAGGGTAGTTAAGAGTCAACAGCATTGTTGTGAGTCTGGAGTCCCATGTAAACCAGACTAGCTAAAGATGGCAGATTTCCTTTCCGAATCTAATAGCCCAGAAATTCCATTAGGGAGGTAGTCACTACAGCAGTGTAAATTGTGGTTGCATGTTGCATCTCATAGAACCCCTGCAATGTGGAAACAGGCCCTTCGGCTGAACAAGTTCACACCAACCCTCAGAAAAGCCCACCCAGACCATCCCCCTATAACCCACTTAATTTACACATCCTTAAACACTACGGGAAAGTTAGCATGGTCAATCAACCCAGCCTGCACATCTTTGAACTGTGGGAGGAAACTCACTCAGTCACAGAGAACATCCCAACTCCACACAGACAGTTGCTTGAAGGTGGAATTGAACCTGGCTCCCTGGCATGGTGAGGCAGCAGTGCTAACCACTAAGCCATCATGCCACCTAGTGTGCAAATCCCAAAGTAGGTGCCTGCATGAGAATTGGCTGGAAAGTTTAAGTTTTCCTTGCGGCAATTACCCAATGTCTGGAAACCTCTGGGAATGTCCCCAGCATTGAGTTAGAGCCAGAGATTTTGAAGGAATCTGACTCATGAAAGCTTAATAGTTACCTGGTAAAGGTTAAAGATTTAATGTATGCTTTAACTCCTGGGTAACTATTAAACTGAATCCCTCCCCTGACTCACTCCTGATTAACCCAACCATAGCTTCTTCCCCCTGCCAACCATGGACCTGACAAATCCCTCTCCCCAACCCAACATCCTACATGTCCCTCAACTGAACACGCCCCCCCACCCCTGATCATGCCTGATCCAACACCCTGACTCTCTAATCCAACCCCCTCCAACCTAGGACCTCTAGACTCAAAACTCTCCCCGAACTCCCGAACCGATCTGACCACCCAACCATTCTGCCAGCCTGACTTTCCAACCTGACCCCACTGAGGCCAACATTACTGCCTCCCTGTACCCCAGCCCCTGACCCACCTGCCACCTTGTTCTGTCACCCACCTGGAAACCTAAGCTTCCCCAGCTGCCATCCTAAACTTACCCCTCCCGGTACCATTGCCCCTACCCACCATCCAACCAAACACCTCATCCGCCTGTCACCCTAAACCCCCACCCATCTGGCACTATAATCCCCACACAACTGGTACCCTAACCCTTCAACCACCTGCCACCCCACACATACACCCACCTGGCATCATAAGTCGTCACACATCTGCCACCTCACACATTCACCCACCTGGCATCCCAACCCCTCACCCACCGATCTCCCAAACCCCCTCACCCACCTACCAGACCATCTGACTATCTACCCCAACACTTACCCTGGACACCTACATTCTCTCAGTGTTGTGCTGTGCAATGTGATTGTGGGACCACTAAAATCGCAGAATGCAGCAATGCTGCTGAAAGAGGAGTTGCAGCTTCCTCCCTGATCCTCTCCTCTCTTGTTTCCATTGATTCCAGGATTCATCTACGCTTGATACGCTGGCCACGGAATTTACAGGCAGAACAACCAGAGGTTGTATCTGTTTTGTTTCCGGTCTGGATCAGAAATAAGAAAATCTGAGCCAATATGTACTGGAAACTGCATAGAACTTTGAAGAAACAAGCCAGCCACACCACTTGAGCTAGCAAGTTCAGACTTCATTTTAATATTTGAAATAAATTTACTCAATTAAAAGTATAAATATCATTGAAAAGGTCAAACACTCCCAAATCCCGTGACACACTAACACGCAACACAGAACAGATCGTAGGGTAGAGGAGGTGATGTTGAAATAAAATTAAAGTCAATGTCTAAGGGAATTTGACATTCTTGTGGTGGTTTTGAAGTTCTGGTGGAGTTGTGGCCAAAATAAGCTGGTTGTTATCCTGCAAACAGTCCTTTACCAGAGTGGATGCCGGCCCACGTAAAGCTTTAATATTACACTCTCTATCTCTGTCATGTATGCCAACTTGCAACAGAGTTCAACCTCGATGTGTTGAGAGAGAGCTGCCGTACAGTTAAAACTAGATGGCATAGGTTTCAAGGTGAGAGGGGTAAGATTTAAAGGGGACCTAAGGAGTAACTTTTTCACGCAATGGATGGTCCGTGTGTGGATGTGCTACCAGAGGAGGTGGTGGAGGCTGGTACAATTACAACATTTAAAAGGCATCTATGAAGAGAAAGGGTTTGGAGGCATATAGTACAAATGCGAGCAAATTGAACTAGATTAATGTAGAATATCTGGTTGGCATGCAGAAGTTGGGCGACAGTTTCTGCGTTGTACCACTCTAGGATTCTATGACTCCATTCCATTCTGCAGGCCTTCTTGATGCTTCAGGCAGAGAAGCTTATAATGTTCATTCTTCCCAAGCCCCCAAATCAGGTTTGGATTAAATGGCATTTGGCTGTTGGCACACAATGGAGCTAACCTCAGTAACAGAGGAGTTTCAATCTTCCATTGTCATAACTATCAAGGAGCCATTGAAACAGATGGAGGGGTATTCGCAGATCCCTCTTTTCATGATGAGTTTCCATAGATCTTCCTTGTCACTAATTACTCCTGCAGGTGAGAGTTCATTTTCAACTATCTTAAAGCAGATCTGTTCTTTAACTGCTATTCACTGTAAAGCTTGCAAGTCAAGTGGTCTCAGCAGCTATTTAAAACACAATGTCCTGGTTTATGTAAGGGTTTTTCCTTTCAGGCCAAGATTCAAGCATTAAATAGGTCAATGGAATTAAAAATTAATAGTCCATATAATATCACTTCGGCTGCCACAATGAAATAGCCTGTATGGCTTATTTACTTGCCATAACTTTGCTACAGTTCCATGGAAACACTTATATTTCTGTAATGCCTATCATGCCTCAGGATACCAAGATACAAGCGACCATAAGACCGTATGATTTAGGAGCAGAAGTAGGCCATTCAAAAGAACAAAGAACAAAAGAGAAGTATAGCACAGGAACAGGCCCTTTGGCCCTCCAAGCCTGTGCCGATCATCATGCCCTGACTAAACTAAAAAACTTCCCTTATTCGGTCTGTATCCCTCTATTCATGTAACCATCCAGGTGCCTCTTAAATGTCGCCAATGTGCCTGCTTCCACCACCTCCTCTGGCAGTGCATTCCTGGCTCCTACTACTCTCTGTGAGAAAAGCTTTCCTCACACATCTCCCTTAAACTTTTGCCCGCTCACTTTGAACCTGTGCTCCCTTGTAATTAAAAGTTCAACAAAATGCCTCCTACTATCCACCCCATCTATGCCTCTCATAATTCTGTAGACCTCTATCAGGTTTCCTCTCAGCCACTGTCTTTCCAGTGAAAACAATCTCAGTCTTATTAACCTTTCCTCATAACCAGTGCCCTCAAGACCAGGCAACATCCTGGTGAACCTTCTCTGCACTTTCTCCAAAGCTTCCATATCTTTCTGGTAATGTGGTGACCAAAACTGCACAGAATACTCCAAATGCAGCCTAACAAGGGTTTAATATAGCTGCAAAATGGTTTGCCAACTCTATTACTCCATACCCCGGCAAATGAAGGCAAGTATGCCATCTGTCTTCTTAATCACCTTGGCCACCTTATAGGGAAGTGTGGACCTGAATGCCCATATCCATCTGAATGTTAGTGTTCCCAAGGATTCTGCCATTTACAGTATAATTCACACCTACATTTCATCCTCCAAAACGAATCACCTTGTATTTTTCTGGATTAAATTCCATCTGCCATTTCTGTGCCCAAGTTGCCAATCTATCTATATCCTGTTGTATCTGCCCATCAAGTACTATCAGCAACTCCACCAATTTTCGTGTCATCTGCAAACTCACTTTGCAGACCACGCACATTTTCCTCCACCTCATTTATATATGCTACAAACAACAGAGGTCCTAAGATTGATCCCTGTGGAACATCACTAGTTACCAGCCTCCATTCTGAAAAACACCCTTCCACTGCTACGAGGATAACAAGGTGTGGAGCTGGATGAACACAGCAGGCCAAGCAGCATCAGAGGAGCAGGAAGGCTGACAATTCGGGCCTAGACCCTTCTTCAGAAATGGGGGAGGGGAAGGGGGTTCTGAAACAAATAGAGAGAGAGTGGGAGGCAGATAGAAGATAGATAGAGGAGAAGATAGATGGAGAGGAGACAGACAGGTCAAAGAGGCCGGGATGGAGCCAGTAAAGGTGAGTGTAGGTGGGGAGGTAGGGAGGAGACAGGTCAGTCCAGGGAGGAAGGACAGGTCAAGTGGGCGGGATGAGGTTAGTAGGTAGGAGATGGGGGTGGGGCTTGAGGTAGGAGGAGTGATAGGTGGGAGGAAGTACAGGTTAGGGAGGTGGGGACGAGCTGGGCTAGTTTTGGGATGCGGTAGGGGGAGGAGAGATTTTGAAGCTTGTGAAGTCCACAATGATACCATTGGGCTGCAGGGTTCCCAAGCAAAATATGAGTTGCTGTTCCTGCATCCTTCGGGTAGCGTCGTTGTGGCACTGCAGGAGGCCCAGGATGGACATGTCGTTGAGGAATGGGAGGGGGAGTTGAAATGGTTCGCGACTGGGAGGTGCAGTTGTTTAGTGCGAACCAAGTGTAGGTGTTCTGCAAAGCGGTCCCCAAGCCTCCGCTTGGTTTCCCCGATGTAGAGGAAGCCACAACAGGAACAGCTGATGCAGTATACCACATTGGCAGATGTGCAGGTGAACATCTGCTGGATGTGGAAAGTCTTCTTGGGGCCTGGGATTGGAGTGAGGGAGGAGGTGTAGGGGCAGGTGTAGCACTTCCTGCGGTTGCAAGGAAAAGTGCCGGGTGTGGTGGCGCTGGAGGGGAGTGTGGAGCGGACAAGGGATTCCCAGAGAGAGTGGTCCCTCCAGAAAGCAGATAAGGGTGGGGAGGGAAAAATGTCCTTGGTGGTGGGGGTCGGATAGCAGATGGTGGAAGTATCGGAGGATGATGCGTTAGATCCGGAGGTTGGTGGGGTGGTATGTGAGGGAAAGGGGGATTCTCTTTCGGTTGTTATTGCAGGGAGGGGGTGTGAGGGATGAGTGTGAGGGATACCCAAAACTTCCTCCTTTAATATATTGACATTCTCTAGAGTATTCACACACTCATTCCTGACCTCAACATCAGTCATATTCTTCTCCTCAGTGAATACCGATACAATGTACTTATTAAGGATATCTGCCAATTCCTGTGGCTCTACGCATAAGTTCCCTCCTTTGTCCTTGAGGGGGCCTACTCTTTCCCTTGCTACCCTCTTTCTTCTAATATATGCATCAAAAGCCTTGGGATTCTCCTTGATCCTGTTTGCTAAAGACATTTCATGGCTCATTTTAGTCTTCCCAATTTTGCAGTTAAGTTTCTTCCTAATTTCTCTATACTTCTCAAGGGCTTTGTCAGTCCATTGAGTCTGCTCCTCCATTCAACCTTTGCTGATATGTTTCTCAACTCTGTTCTTCTGTTTTCTTTTCATAACACTTGATGCACTTATTAATCAAAAACATATCTATTTCAGTCTTAAATATACTCAATGACTTGGTCTCCACAGCCTAATGCGCTAATGAATTTCACAGGTTCACCACCCTCAAGCTGAAGAAATTCCCTTTTATCTCAGTTCTAAAGGGTCATCCACTCACTCTGAAGGTGTGCCCTCAAGGTCCTAGTCTCTCGTACTTGTGGAAATATTTTCTTCAGATCCAGTCTGTCCAGGCCTCTCATTATTCAATCAGATCTCCTCTCATCCTTCTAAACTCCACAAGTACAGACCCGGAATCTTCAACTGTTCCTTATGAGATAAGACCTTCATCCCTGGGATCATTTTTGTAAACCTCCTTTGGACCCCCTCCATGCCAGGACATCCTTCCTTCAAATCCGGAGTCTCATACAGCCTCAGCAGCGCATCACTGGTCTTGTATTCTAGCCCTCTTAAAATGAATGCTAACATTGCATTTGCCTTCCTTGCTGCCAACTAGACCTGCATGTTAATCTTACGGAATCCTGAACTAGGACTCCCAAGTCCTTTTGTGCTTCAGATTTCTGAAGCCTGCCCCCATTTAGAAAATTGTCTACACCTGTATTCTTCCTACCAAACTGCATAACCTCACACTTTCCCACATTGTATTCCATCTGCCACTTCTTTGCCCATTCTCCTAGCCTGTCCAAGACCTTCTGCAGGTTCTTACCTTCCTCACCACTGCCTGTCCCTCCAACTATCTTTGTATCATCTGCAAACTTAGCAACAATGCCCTCAGTTACTTCATCCAGATCGTAAATGTATAATGTGATGGTTGTGGTTCCAAAACTGACCCCTACAGAACTCCACTAGTCACCATTCTGAAAATCCCTCATCCCCACTCCTTTTCTTCTGTCAATCAACGAATCCTGTATCCATGCCAGTACCTTGCCATAACACTGTTATCTTTTTTAGCCGCCTCCTTCATGCCAAAATGAGAGAGGATCTATGTGTGTGTGTGTGTATCTGTGTGCGTGTGTATGTGTGTGTGTGTGAGAGTGTGTGTGTGTGTGTGTGTGCGTGCATGTGTGTGTGTGAGAGTGCGTGTGTGTGTGTGAGAATGTGTGTGTGTCTGTGAGTGTGAGTGTGTGAGAGTGTACGTGCGTGTGCGTGCGTGTGCGTGCGTGTGCGTGTGCGTGTGTGTGAGTGTGTGTGTGTGTGTGGGTGGGTGTGTGTGTGTGTGAGAGTGTGTGTGTGTGCATGTGTGTGTGTGTGCGTGAGAGAGTGTGTGCGTGTGTGTGGGTGTGTGTGCGTGGTTGCGCATGCGCGCTAGCATTCGTCTATCTGTGTGTTGTATGAGTTCTGTATGAATCCTGTCATGGTAAATCCAGTTCACTTTTAATCTTCTAATTTATAGTCTATCATGTACATACTGAGATTGTTATGAAAAGCACAACTATTTTGCTAATGGCCTTTGGATAAGGGATCTTGCCACACAAAACAGGGTCACTGCCAATATCCCAGAAGCAAGTAAGATTGGGCAATAAACGTAGTCTTGCCCATTCTGCCTACAGCCAAAAGAATAAAAAAACATGTTATGGTTCTGTGATTAGCTGCACAGATCTTCCACCTTGTATCAACCGTGCTGGCTCTCACTCATCACAGACCTATCATTGAAAGTTGAGTTACAGCAATAAGAACACTTGCAATGGTAGCTTCATCTGACTACCATGCTGTTTTACATATACAGTGCTCATTGTCATAGAATTATAGAATCCCTACAGTATGGAAGCAGGCCGTTCAGCCCACCAAGTCTATACCAACCCTCCAAAGAGCATCCTACCCAATCCCTGTAACCTTGCATTTCCCATGGCTAATGCACCTAGCCTACACACCCCTGAACAATGGGCAATTTAGCATGGCCAGTCAACCTAACTGCATGTCTTTGAACTGTGGGAAGAAACCCATGCAGACATGGGGAGAATGTGCAAACTCCACACAGGCAAATCACCTGAGGGTAGAATCAAACCCAGGCCCCCGGTGTTGTGAGGCAGCAGTGCTAACCAGTAAGCCATCGCACTGCCTCAAATTTGTCAATTTGCCAATTTTACTTGTTTGATACTTGATGGCAGCCGGCCTGTGATGTCTGTGAAAGGAGAACATGACATTCCAAAGTACCTATTGACCAATTCTGTGATCCTGTGGGGAAACACCCAGCAAAACGATGGAGATGTTTTAACAAAAATATTTTCAGGATGTAGCCATAATTGGTAAGGCATTAATTGCCGAGTTGCCACTGACAGTCTCACCTTCCAGAACTGTTAGTAGTAACTTTGAAAGTTGCAACACAGGTAGACAGGGTATTTAAGAAGGCGTTTAGCATGCTTGCCTTCATTGCTGAAACCACTGAGTATAGGAGTTGGAAAATCATGTTGAGGTTGTACAGGATGTTGAGGAGGCCGCTTTTGGAGTACTATGTACAGTTCTAGTTGCCCTGCTAGATGGAGTTTGTATTAAATTGGAGAGGGTTCAGAAAAGATTTACCAGGATGTTGCTGGGACTGGAGTGTTTGAATTATAGGGAGGGGCTGGGACTTTTTTCACTGGAGCGTAGGAAGTTGAGGGGTGACCTTATAGAGGTTTATAAAATCATGAGGGGCATAGATAAGGTGAATAGCAAAAATCTTTTCCCAAGAGTGGGTGATTTCAAAACTAGGGACATATTTTTAAGGTGAGACGGGAAAGATTAAAATGGGCTTCAGGGGCAACTTTGTCACACAGCGGGTGGTTTCTATGTGGAAGGAACTGCCAGAGGAAGTGGTAGATACAGGTACAGTCACAACATTTAAAAGACACTTGGATAGGTACATAAATAGGAAAGGTTTGGAGCGTTTGGGCCAAATGCAGGCAAGTGGCACTAGTTTAGTTTGGGAAACTTGGTCGGCATAGACATGTTGGACTTAAGAGTCTGCTTCTTTGCTGTATGGCTCTATGACTCTACTCACAGTATTCCTAGCTCTTACCTGTTCTTGTAGCCACTGTGTTTATGTAGTGAGTCCAGTTGAGTTTCTGGTCGATAGTAGCCCCAAGGATGTTAATAGTGGAGGATACAGTGATGGCAACACCTTTGAATTTCGAAGGGCAGTGGTTAGATTGTCTCTTATTGAAGATGGTTATTCCTGGCATTTGTGTTGCAAGAAGGTCACTTGTCACTTGTCAGCCGAAGACTGTATATTGTCCAGATCTTGTTGCATTTGAACATGGACTGCATCAGTATCTGACGAATTGCAAATGGTGCTGAACATTGTGCAATCATCAGCGAACATCCCCACTTCTGACCCTATGAGGGAGGGAAGGTCATCGATGAAACAGCTGATGATGGTTGGGCCTAGGACACTACCCTGCGGAAGTCCTGCAGAAATATTCTGGAGCTGAGATGACTGACCTCCAACAACCACAACCATCTTCCTATGTGTCAGGTATGACTCCAACCAGCAGAGAGTTTGCCCCCAATACCCGTTGATTCCAGTTTCGCCCGGCAGATATCAGCTGATGATTCTGCTGAATCTCACTAAATCATGCAGCCGTGTTGTTTCAGTAAGGCCAATAGGTGATGAACAGTTTGTGACTGCTGGATCCCAACAGAAGAGGAGTTTAAAACCAGAGGGCATCATTTTGAGATGAGAGGAGAAAGATTTAAAAGGGACTTAAAGGGCCTTTTTCACATAAGAAGGTGGTGTGTATATGCAACGAGCTGCCATAGGAGGTGGTAGGTGCAGGTATAGTTACAACATTTTAAAGTCATTCGGACAGGTACATGGATAGGAAACGTTTAGAAGGATATTGGCTAAACACAGGTAAGTGGGACTAGTTTAATTTATGAAATCTTATTGGCATGGACAAGTTGGACCAAAGGGTCTATTTCTATGACGGACAACTCTATGACTTGATACAACTGAGTCTGCCATACAGTCATAGAGTTATATAGCATGAAAACAAACACTTTGACCCAACTCATCCATGACAACCAGGCTTCCTAAACTGAAGTAATCCCATTTGCCTGCATTTTGCCCGTATCTTTCTCAACCTTTCCTATCCATGTTCTTATCAAAATGTCTTTCAAATGTTGTAATTGTACCCACTTCTACCACTTGTTCTGGCAGCTCATTCCATATACGCATCACCCTCTGTGTGAACAAGTTATCCCTCACGGCCCTTCTGCCATGTTGATGTTGGACATGTCTCTCAAAGGTTAATGGGGATGGAATTCAGCCCTGAACCAGTTGGGTTTTTGTGACAGTCCTATAGCTTTGTGGTCACTCTGACTGATTGAATGATATCAATAATTTCTTTCCCAGATGTTTGTTTGCAGCCACTGTGGAATTCAAGGTCACTGAATTATTCGGTAAAAGCCATTGGAATTTGGACCCTGTAAACCATAGCCACATCATTTGTCCACATGACCCATGTGAGTCAGGTCTAACGTATCCTGGAAGGAAATTGTTGAGAACAGCAATTGAGCAGGCAGGTTCCCACAAGCACCACGCTTAGTGGTATTCATGACAACTCCAAGGCTGCAAAATGAGATTGTGTTGAAAGCATTTTATAATCTGTATCAAGTAAGCAGAGCCTCTTTGTTAAGTTCTGTGACTATGAAATAATTAGCTTCATAACCACTGCCTTTTGTTTCTGAGTCAGCGCTGTTAAAAACTGCCCTGCTTTCTGCACAGCTTCAAAGAAAGAGAAGCTGCTTTCTCATATGTTCGAAGAGAGAAAGTGGAGCCCTGCTGTCTGAAAGACACGTTCAGATGCTTTGATCTGTGGATTAGTCGCGGATGCAGAAATGTTGTTGAAGCTTAATCCAATTATTCACAGTCAAAGTGCTAACAGACTTACAATGCAGGGACAAGTTGCAAACAGTGTGCTATCGAGTGATTTTGTGCACAAGATGCACTATCATATTCTCATCTTGACTGATTGACAGCTCTTTATTCAAAGGTCTTTTGGAATGAGAATATGTTAAAGAACAAAGAACAGTACAGCTTCAGAGGAGCAGGAAGGCTGACGTTTCAGGCCTAGACCCTTCTTCATCCAGCTCTACACCTTGTATGTCTCAGATTCTCCAGCATCTGCAGCTCCTACTATCTCTCAAAGAACAGTACAACACAGGAACACCAAGGCCCACCAAGACTGCACCAACACATGATGCCTTTCTAAACTAAAAATCTTTTGCCTCTACACAGTCTGTATCCCTCTATGCCCTACCTATCCATTTTACTGTCAAAATGAATCTTAAGCATTGTTACTGTATCTGCCTCTACAACCTCTCACACATTCCAGGCACTTCCCACACTCTGTGTAAAAAAAATTGCCAGTCACAACTTCTTTAAACTTTCCTCCTTTTACCTTAAACAATGTCCCCTGGCAATTGACATTTCTACCCTGGGAAAAAGACTCCAACTACCCATTCTATTCATGCCTCTCAAAATTAAACTGCTAACAGATTGCCCCTCATCCTCCGACATCCATGTGCAAACAAACCAAGTTTGTCCAATCTCTCCTCATATCTAATACCCTCCAAATCTGACAATGCCTTGGTAAACATTTTCTGTACCTTCTCTAAAGCTTCCATTCCTTCTGGTCGTGTGGTGGCCAGAACTGTACACAATATTCCAAACGTAGTCTAACTGAAAATCTATGCATGTACCACATGACTTGAATGAATGAAAGAATGAATGAATGAATAATTTTCTTGTTACATGTACTCTACAGCCTCTCTTCAGGTGCCATATTTCACTGCTTGGCCGATTCCCCTTCTCCACTGCCTTGCTGCTGCCAGTGCCAGACTCAATCAACATTGAAGTTGCCGACACTCAGGCGCCATCCTTTGCTGCTGGGTCTACCTCACCAACGTCACCTCCGCCAATGTAGCAGCCACTAATTCTGATGCCGGGTCCCATGCTCATCCCAGAGAAGTAAATAAGGGCTCACTTGAGTAGGCGCTGGGCCCACTTGAGCCCATGCTGGGGTTCCTTGATGCAGCCATTGCCATCCAAGCTCAGCACAAGAGGTAAGTGAAGGAAAGAAGAGAAAAACAAGCAAAGAGAAAAAGGAAGTAAAGCAATCGGAGCAGACAAGCCCTGGCTCAAAAGACCTACTCCTCTGCCATCTTGGTTACTTGCCAAATTTTATACTCTATGCCCCAGCCGATGAAGGCAAGCATGCCTTCTTGACCACCTTATACACTTATAATGCCACTGTCAGGGAACTGTAGACCTGTAAGCCTATGTCTCTCTGTATGTTGCTGCTACTGAGGGTTCTGCCATTCACTATCTACTTCCCTCTTGCTTTAAACCTTCTAAAATGTATCGCCTCACATTTGTTCAGATTAAAATCCATTTGCCAATTGTCCACCCAGTTGTCAATCTCTATTCTGTTGTATCCTCTGGCAATCCTTCTCACTATCTGCAGCTCCCCCAGTCTTTGTGTCCTCTGCAAAGTTACTTATCAGACCACCTTCATTCTCCTCAAAATTTTTTATTTGTATTACAAACAACATAGGTCCCAGCAATGATTCCTGTGGAACACAGCTGGTCACAGATCTCCAATCAGAAAAACACCCTTCCAACGCTACATCCTGTCTTCCATGGCTCAGCCAGTCCTGTATCCATCTTAGTAGCTCACCATGGATCCCATGTGACTTCGCCTTTTGTATCAGCCTGCCACGAGGTCCTTGCTAAAGTCCATATGAACAATATCTACTGCCCTGCCCTCATCAATCATTTTTGTCACTTTCTCAAAAAACTCAATCAACTTTGTAAGACATAACCTTCCCCGCACAAATCCATACTACCTATCACTAATAAATCCATATTTTTCCAAATGTGAGTAAATCCTATCCCTAAAAATCTTCTCCAATAATTGCCCTACCACTGACATAAGGCTCACTGGCCTGTAACTTCCCAGAATATCACTGCTGCCCTTCTTAAACAAAGGAATCTCTCCTGTGACTAAAGAGGATACAAAGATTTTGTACAAGGCCCCAGCAATTTCCTCATTTGCATCCCTCAGCATTCTGGGATAGATCCCATCAGGTGCT
The DNA here is from genome assembly GCA_024137785.1 of Ginglymostoma cirratum. NCBI lineage: Eukaryota > Metazoa > Chordata > Chondrichthyes > Orectolobiformes > Ginglymostomatidae > Ginglymostoma > Ginglymostoma cirratum. The sequence continues at coordinate 29,297,667 of JAHRHZ010000039.1, forward strand.
GGGGACTTGTCCACCTTAATACTTTTAAAACACCCCACACCTCCTCCTTTTATATATTGACATGACCCAGAATATCAACAAATCTCTCCCAAGACTCACCATTCACCATGTCCTTCTCCTTTGTGAATACTGATGCAGATTATTCATTGAAAACCTCACCCACTTCCTTTGGTTCTACACATAAATTCCTCCCTTTGCCCTTGAGTAGACCTACTCTTTCCCTAGCTACCCTCTTGCTCCTAATATATGTTTAAACTTTTGGCTTTTTGTGGGTTCAGTTTGCCAGAGAAAGTGAATTTGAAGTAAGAACTGCAAACGTCCCTGCATTAGGAAGTCTACAAAAGCTGCAGTATGTAGACAATGCCTGTGCGTGCGCATACTCTGAAGCTGAGCTACAAACCAACATCAACACCTTCACTTAGGCATATGTGTGAATGGGCCTCAGACCAAACATTCAGAAAAGGATCTCAACCAGCCTCCTCTTGCCATATAACACGATCCCCCACTTCCAAACATCAGATCCATGGCAGGCCCGCGGACAACGTGAATCATTTCCTATATCTCGGAAGCCTCCTGTCAGAGCAAGGAAACACTGATGATGAAATCCAACATCAACTCCAATGCAGCCTTCGGATGCCTGAGAAACAGTGTTCAAAGTCAGAGACCTCAGTCCCTACATCAAGCTTATGGGCTGCAGAGCAGCTATGGTCCCCATCCTCCCATATGTATCAGAAATGTGGACCGTGTACAGAAGACACCTTAAATCCAAGGAGAGTTATCAGCAGCACTGCCTTCACAAAACCCATTGGAAGGATAGTATACCAACGTTAGCATGCTCTCCCAGCCCAATATCCCCAGTTTTGAGACATTGTTCACACACAATCAGCTGCGATGGGTTCATGCCTGACACAAGACTCCCAAAATGTGTGCTCTATTCTGAATTCTGCAGTGGTAAACAATCATCAGGAGGACAGAGGAAATGCAACAAGGACACCCTGAAAGCCTCACTAAACAAATACAACATTCCCACTGACATTTGGGAATCACTTGCCCTACAGCACACAAGCTGAAGAAGAAGCATCCGCAAAGACACCAGTCACTTTGAGCATCATCGTGTGGAAGCCAAGTGCAAGTATGCAGAATCCAGAGTGTCCGACCACATCCCCTGCCTCAAACCACACCGGCCCCACCTGTGGCAGAGCCTGCCATTCGAGGGTTGGAATATTCAACCACTGGAGACAACATCCCCCCAGAGTGGAAGCAAGTCATCTTCAGAGGTACTGCCAAAAAACTCAGCTGAACTCACCACATAAACACAGTGGCTACAAGAGAAGGTCAGAGGCCAGGAATGTTGCAATGAGTAACTCACCTCCTGACTCCACAAACCCTTTCCATCATCAAGAAGGCACAAATCAGGAGTACGCCTGGATGGGTGCAGCTCCAACAACATTCAAGAAGCTTGACATTATCCAAGACAAAGCAGCTCACTTAATTGACACCACACAGCAAACATCCACTCCGTCTACCACCAATACACAGTAGCAGCAGTGTATCCTACCTATAAGATGCACTGCTGAAACTCAAGAAGGAACCTCAGACAGCACCTTCCAAAACCACAACCATTTCCATCTAGAAAGACAAGGGCAGCAGATACATGGGACACCAATGCAAATTCTCCTCCAAGTTACTCACCATTCTGACTTGGAAATATATCGCCATTCCTTCACTGTCGCTGGGTCAAAATCCTGGAATGGCCTACCTGAGGGCATTGTGGGTCTACTCACAGCAAGTGGACTGCAGTGGTTCAGGAAGGCAGCTCACCACCCCCTTCTCAAAGGCACCTAGGGAAGAATAATAAATGCTGGCCCAGCCAGTAACACCCACATCACATGAGTGAATTTACAAAAAGAGAAAGAAAAGATTTCAAAGATATTGCAGAACTAAAATCTGCAGTAGTGCATGCTTGTGTTCAGTGAAAGTCCACCTCATTGAAAACCAGAGCAAAAAACAAAGGGAAAAATTTGAAATTTTGTTGCTTCAGGCAAGGTACAAGTGTTGTTACCTGTCTCTGGTGAACCATTTAAAGATAATTTCATCAGATCTTCTCAAGATCAAAAAAAAAATTTATATTAACGGTGTGGTGAGTCCTCCAGACAGGAGAAAGAATCAACAATTGTGTCACGTCATCATGTTAAGGAGACATTATGACAGGGACAATGGTTAGGAGAAAAATGTATTTATGGTAGTGAAAGGATTAGGGGGTGAAAGAGAAATATCAGAACAAATGAAGAATGGATAAAAAGTTGAAAATTTTAAAACTGATCCTCCAGCAATCAGATTGGATAATGGCGAGATGCTTAAAAGGTTAAACAACATTATGATTTATTTTCCAGAAAACTATCTAGATGAATTATGAAGGCTCTTGCCAGGGCTCTATTTTTGTGAATAGACATGAAAAAAGATTTTATCTGTTCATGATGTTAACATGGTGGATTATGTAATGTATAAAAACAACATCCTTATAGACTCAATCCAGGGATAGCATCCCAAGTAAGGGAAGAGGTTGTGTTCATGATGGCTAATGGTATCATTGAACCGAGTCTTAGTAGCTAGAGGTCACCTATCATGATGGTGCTGAAACTAGAAAGGTCACAATGATTCTGTGTTGATTGTAGCAAAGTTAACATGGTAACAAAAGTGGGTTCATGTCCAATTACAGGATTGGAGCATTTTACTGAATGAATTGGCAGGCATGATTTGTCACAAAATTTGACTTGCTAAAGCATATTGGCAAGTTCTATTGATTGATAGAGTCAAAGAAATTTCAGCTTTTATAACATTAGATGAAATTTATCAATGTAAAGTAATGCATTTGAAATGAAAACTACGCCAGCAACATTCCAACAATTAACTAATAATGTAATTGAAGAGCCTGCATGGTTTACATCGACAATTTGGTTAAATTTAGCTAAATTTTGGAAAAATATTTACACTATTCGACTGAGCCGTTTGATTGGCTACAAAAAGCCAATTTGGTTATAAGTTTAGTTAAGAGAGAACTTGCCAAAACAAAACCTATTTAGGTTACATTGTGGACAAAGGTACAAATGGAAAAGTAGAACTAAGGGCTATTTTGGATTCTCCCTGACATTGGAGTGAGTGGATTTTTATTTACCTGAACTATTGTTACATCTTTAACAAATTTGTTGAAGAGATGCAGAAAATTTGAATGGACTGCAGACTGTTAGAGCGCCTTTAAAACCTTGGAAGCTACGCTGACAACCACACCAGTTTCAGTCACACCAAATTATGAGAAGCCATTTAAGCAGGCTGTTGATACCAGTGATATCAGAGTGGGGATTGTTTCACCGCAAGATGACAAGCGAGGGATTGATTGGCCTGTGAAACATTTTTGAAAGAAACTGACTACATCGCAGCAAAAATGTTCGATAAGTAAGAAGGAGACATTGGGTCTTGTATTTGCTCGACATCACTTTGAAATAAACTTTACAAACAATATGAAAGAGGTCTTCTGCATAGTAATCATAATCCTTCAATTTTTAAAAAATTTTTCTGGACAATAATGTACAATTATTCCAGTAGAGTTTAATTATCTGACGGTATAATTTGAAAGTCGTTCATGCTCCCAGAAAAGAAAAATGTTACAGCTGACACTTTATCAAAGGCATACATAAGGGACCCTGGATACTGAGATGCCCATGGACTTACATCAAGTACAGTTGCCGTATAACTCTTTGTATGCTGTATGTCAAAATACAATGTCAGCATTCATTTTGAGAGGGCTAGAATACAAAAGCATGGATGTACTGCTGAGGCTATATAAGGCCTGGTCAGACCCCATTTGGAATTTTGTGAGCGGTTTTAGGCCCTGTATCTAAGGAAGGATATGCTGGTGTTGGAGGGACTCTAGACGAGGTTTGCAAGACTGATCCCGGGGATGAAGGCATGTCATGTGAGGAGCAGGTGAGGACTCTGGGTCTGTACTCAACAGAGTTTGGAAGGATGAAGGGGGATCTCATTGAAACTTACAGAATACTGAGAGGCCTGAATATAGTGGATGCAGAAAAAATGTTCCTACTGGTAGAAGGAACTAGGACTTCACAGCACAACCTCAGAGTGAATGGGCAACCCTTTAGAACTGAGATGAGGAGGAATTTCTTCAGCCAGTGGGTGGTGAATCTGTGAATTCATTGCCGCTGTGAGCTGTGGATGCCAAGTCATTGACTGTTCTTAAGACAGAGATAGATAGGTTCTGGATTGGTAAAAGGATCAAGAGTTATGGGGAGAAGGAAGGAGAATGGGTTGAGAAATATACCAGCAATGATTGAATGGCATAGCAGACTCAATGGGCCTAATGGCCTAATTCTGCTCCTATATCTTATGATCTTATGGTCCAATATGTTACTACTGCTAATGTGACATATAAATAGTGCTAAGGAATTTTTTGATGGGCAATGAAAATGCCTCTTAAAAATACATTTTCGTTCTTCTTTGGGGGAAGGTATGATGTAAGGTATGAATTATACATATCTTAATATTTAGCTTTGAGTTTGGATTTTGAACTAGAGGTATACAGATTTTGGTATATATGTAGGTGGGGTTTAATGATTAACTAGTCAGTATTTCTGCAGATTTTTTGTGAATAACCTAGTGTGAGAGATAGAGTTAAAATAGAAGTTGCTGGAAAAGCTCAGCAGGTCTGGCAGCATCTGTGAAGAGAAAATCAAAGCAAATGTTTCGAGGAAGGGTCACCGGCCCCTGCTGAGCCTTTCCAGCAACTTCTGTTTTTGTTCCTGATTTACGGCATTCACAGTTCTTTTGGTTTTTATTTAAGAGATGGAGTTCCTGGGGTGATAAGATGGATTTGTTTGCATTGGGAGAGTTTTCCAAACAGACAGAATAAACATTGAGGACCATTAGCTTGCTTGCTCTTCAAAAGGATCAGGAATTGATTTCTTTTTGCTTAGGGGAAAAACCCGTAACCACCCATAGCTTTGAATCTTTTGCCTGCCAGCTTGCAGAATTTCTGAATAAAAACCGAAAGAACTGCAGATGCTGCAAATCAGAAATAAAAACAGAAGTTGCTGGCAAAGGTCAGTTGGTCTGGCAGCATCTGTGAAGAGAAATCAGAGTTAACGTTTCAGGTCTGGCGACCCTTCTTCAGAACTGAAAGTTCTAGCAGTTCTGAGGAAGGGTCACCAGACCCAAAATGTAAGCTCTGATTTCTTTTCACAGATGCTGCCAGATCTGATGAACTTTTCCAGCAATTTCTGTCCTTGTTGCAGAATTTTTGATTTGTTTCAGATGTTTTTCCTGAACAGTTTTTCCTGAAGTAAGGAATTAGTTTGGAACTGTTAGGAAATAGATTACCTCTGTGTAAGGATTTTAGTCTGAGTGTTACAGACCAGACATGTTTAATCAAAGCCCTGATGGGTTTATTCAAAACTGAGAAGGTCTACGCTTAGTTGTGTGAATACTCAAGGAAATGTCTATAAAAGTCTCAACATTAGGAATTGAAAGAAACAGTTAAGTCAAACCTCTGAGATGTGGCAGTAAAGGGAATTCTCTCTAATGCTTGAGTACTGTAATGAGATACTGTTGGAATACATGGGATTGTATTTTTACTGTGTTTTGAAATCTTTCAAAGTGTTATAAGTAAATACCTTGGATTATTCTATTTTACCTTTTATTTTGTGCAATAAACTTCTGTTTCATTGGTAAAATCAGATCAGTAGTCTTGTGTGTTATGTTTCACTGAAAGATCACCTTGCTGCACTTTGTTGAGTAGCAAAAGGTAAAATATGATCACAAAGCCACACTCTGGCCTGGCATCTGACTTGTCTAGTGATAACATCAGTTGGGATCACAAGTACCTTTAACATAGAAAAACAACACAAGACACCTCCAAAAGTGTTTAACATCATTAAATGTTACAAAACATTGTTTGCCACTCAGCCGCATGACAATATACGAGGACTGGTGATGAAAAGTTTAGGCAAAAAATGTAGAGAGACAGAAATAGTTAAGAAAAGCTTTCCAGAGGCTAGAGGCTTAAATCCTAGGCAGCTAAAGGCAAGGCCACCAATGGTTTACTATGAAAAGCAGAGATACAGAAGAGTCCAGAATTGGACAAGCACAGAGATCCGGTAGGGGGTTGAAACCATGGAGGGATTTGAATATAAGGATGAGAATGTAGGAACTGGGGCAAACTTATTGGAGGATTTTACTCAACAATACTTCAGTAGACAGCAATGTGAAGCGCTGAAAATACTGCATTTGCAAATCTGTGGGCCAGCTGCTTGCAAAACTGTTACATATAACAAGCAAGATGTCAGGAGGTATGTGCTGTTGTTTTCGGTATGACTGCAGGTTATTTTTGTGGAAGCACATTTTGTACTTTGAGCACACTGGAAAAAATCTCTACCGCTAGGAACAATAAAGACGTGAAATAGCTTGTGCTCCTGGCAGGAATCATAGCTCCTGCTCTGATTTGTGACAGCATTTTATAATTCTGTACTACGGGAACGCTCTCTGCTCATAAAGAATGTGGCAGCTATTCAACAAAACCTGCAGTTCGTTGATGGTTTTGTATTGAACATGTCAAAACATGCTGCCATACTTTTTAACACAAATCAATATTCAGTTAGGTACCCATCTGATACGTGGAATTGTGAACTATTTCATTTCCAATAATAACCCCTTCACTCCTAGACAGGTCTTCCAAGTGATTTACCAAATTTACTTTTATATCCTCGAATATCATGTGCACTTTCATATCTATGTATCTTGCATATCTTTACATCCTTTACTATTACATACCTTTATCTTATACCCTTCAATACATATACGTATAAATTTAAGATTTTGTAACTGTGCTATGAAAGATTCTGACATAATGAGGGGTATAAAGTTAAAGATCTTTATTCCTATTAAACAGGGTGTAAAGAAGATTTTCCTGAAAGGGTGAAACAAAGTTCATCTCTTGACTGTTGAATGATCATGAGCTTCTGCATGAAAACACTTATCTTAACAACTTAACTCTTGATAAGATGGTTTTACTCTTAAACCATGAACTCACCACAGGGTAAAACATTAATAAAATATCTGAGGAAGCCTTCATGGCATAATATTTTTAAAACAGTTTTTGGATGATCGTCCTAAATTTTTCTGGGAACCAACCAAGCCCAAACCGAGTTATAATGAACTCAGCTATTTTGACATTTTGCATTTTTAGCTGTTATTCACAATTTATTTTAGGCATTTTAGACCTTGGAATCAGAAACACAATTTCTAATTTTAGGGATGACAGCAAAGTGGAGGGACAGTCAATATTGAGACGGACTGTGACAAATTTCAAGAGCAGTTTAATAAATTCGCAGGATGGGAATAAAATTGGTAAATCAATCCTAATCTAAATGAGTCATAGGTTTATTTACAGCATAGAAGGAGGTTATTCAGTCTATTGAATCTATGCTGGCTCTCCATGGAGCAACCTAGTCGATTACATTTCCCTGTTCCAACGCTGGCAGGTATTTTCTTTTGAATCCCATTCAATTTCCTTTTGAAACCCTTTATTGTGGTTCAACAAGCACTAGATCATTACCACTCACTGCTTAAAAAGGTCTTTCTCACTTTGGCACAGTGGCTAGCACTGCTGCCTCACATTGCCAGGGACCTGAGTTTGATCCCAGCCTGGGGCGACTGTGAAGTTTGCACATTCTGAGCGGTTTCCTCCAGGTGCTCTGGTTCCTTCCACAGTCCAAAGATATGCAAGCTGGACGGAATGGCCATGCTAAATTGCCCAGTAGTGTACAGGTATGTGAAAGCTGCGTGGATTGGCCTCGGTAAAATGCAGGGTTACGGACATAGGGTGGGATGCTCTTTGAAGGGTCAGTGCATACTTGATGGGCCAAATAGCCTCTACATACTTTGTAGGGATTCTATGATTCCCCGCCTCTCTTGTTAAAACTTTAAGTTTGTATCTCCTAAGTGAGGAGGTCATATATTCCTTGGTTAATAGGATCTAAATGGGTTAGGGGTCACAAAAGAACTGGCTATTCTTGAGATGAAAGGCCTGAACTCTGAGGAGAAATTGACTAGAATGGGTTTATATTCTCTAGTGATTCGAAGAATGAAAGGTGTTCCCATTCAAACATATACAATTCTGAGAAGATTTGACATGGCGTTTCTGAAAGGCTGTTTTCCCTGGCTGGAAAATATAGAACGAGAGATTTTAGACTTAAGGTAAAGAGTCAACTATTTAGTACCGGGAAAAGGAAAATTATTTATTTAGCAGCTCTTAAATTGTTAGAGTTCTCTACCTCAGTAGACAGTGGGTATTATGAAATTATCTCTCCATATTAAATCACAGATGCTCATTCCCAGCTCTATAGGGCACACATTGAAAATCCTACATGTAGAGGGACAGTGTCATAGCCTCTGCTGCTGTCTCCTGTCCTTTCCAGACAAGAACTGGGATGCATGGATGTGGAGGTTAGAGGGTGTACATTTGTTGCACAAAGTTTCCTTCTCTTGTCCATGTGGGACTAAGCCCTGGGCATTCATTGGTTTCTTGATGTAGAATGCCCTCCTCCCCACCACCTCTCACAGATCACTGCCAAACCACTAGGAAGTGTATGAACAGTTTCTTCAGGCAGGTCAAGGGCACTTTCTACCTCGACTATTGACCCCAGGGTGTTGTCACATTCTCCTATTCCAACCCATGTTGAAGTCTGGTGGTGTTAAAATGTACTCACAGGATATTGTGATAAACTGGTGGGTGGAATCTTACTAGGCTCTGAGTGACCGGGCTCTGGTGAGATAATTGGTAGAATTGTGTGAGTTGGTCATCTCACCACAACTTCCTCTCTTTGCTCGAGTAGCGTGGGAAGATTCTTGCAAGGGAGCAGTGGGTTGCCAATATCATTGATTGTTAAACTGCTTGTTCACAGTTGAAATCCTCATGGATTACAATCTAACCAAACCCACCATACAAACTAGCTATTGGGGAAATTCAACTTGGTTCAACTCACTGTTTTCTCCAAAACACCTCCATTTTGGACAATGAGCACCAACATCTCAGGCTTTCTCCTTAGGGACCGGCCACATACACCCCACAACCATGCCCATTGTCATCTGACTTGTTCCAGCCTCTAAGAACCTGCATGGCTCATCTCTGCTCCACTTACAGGTCGCTTCTGCACTTTAATCCTTCACCTCAGGCTGCATCGGTAACTCTCATTGTAATGCTGCAGCAAGGATACTGTGTGCTTAGGGACGTATACCCAGAACATGGACTGGACCAGGCTCCACCTTTGGGCTTTTCACTCACTGTCATAGCACTCATTCACTCTGAGGCTACGCGGATGCTCACAGCATCCCTTCCTTTCATTGCCTCTGGGATAATTATCCCTTAGCCACATATGCCTGGTACTTATTCGCACTGTTTTGCCATTCCGTTTAGCATAGGCACAAAGCCAGGAAGCTTGCTGTAGTTGTCAGCAAGCCATATTCTAGTCATGGGGGATAGACTTTGCACAGTGGACCCCAGCACAGTAATTCAAGGAAAAGTCTCTGATAGGCCCTGCTTGGGGAAGTCAGTCAGGATCCTGTCCTCATAAGGGGGTGAGGAGCTGAATGATGGACAGTACTCCACCCACCATGACTCTTTCTGCACTACTGTGGGCTGTTTGACATCTGGAATGAGAGAGGAGTAGGTGGAAGATGAAAGCAGGTAGCACCTGCTGTTACTACCGCTGCAAGCAGAGGCATTTTCCAGAGTGAATGAGTAGGCAGTGATGACTGCATGCTCGGTTTGTGCTGGCAGGAATTGCGGTGGGGGTGCTGTAAGTAGGTAAGATGTTACAGGCAATAATGAGAGAGGTTGAGCATGAGCCTTGGTAGGAGCTGGGTGCATTAGCAGAGTTAAAGTGAGTGTGAGGTATTAGAGAGAAATGGTGGGAGTGGAGAAGGACATTAATCACTTTCCTACAGTGCTGGGCATTCCTCCAGACATCCGGGAGTGCTTTAACAGAGCTGGCAAACGTGAGCCAGGCTGGCATGTTCTGGTATTGTGGTCTCTCTCCACTGCTGGTTCTGAGAGAAGGGGAAGTCCCATGTAAACACATGCCATCCAGAGGTACCAAGAGGGCACTGCCATTACAGCAGGGTGTTGATTCCCCCTGTCTGGAACAAATGTCAAGAACTATGCAGCCATGGTCCAGACGGACACCGCTCATCCAGGTTCACAAATGGCTTTTTCTCTCAGGAACACTAAGTGATAAGATGGGGTGGAAATATAGAGTGGTTATCACTGCAAGAGCTCAGCAGCAATTAAAATGGTAAGTTTGGTGAGATACGGTGAGAATACCCACTCAGCTTTGTGGTGAGGATCACTTCACCAAACTCAACACATATGCACTTAGCCCCAAAATTGGAAAGAATCTACAATGTCTTCTCTCTTACATATTCAGAGTGAAGAGAACCATCGTATCAGTCTCCCCATTACAACCCGTGTCTCAGCCAGATATGTGGAGCCTTGTGCTGTTTCTCTTTGAATTCCTTTTCCTCCTGCTACAATATCAGGACAACAAGAGGCTAAGCTTAAAGCATCACAGACATGGGCTCAACTGCCATCAGATGGAATGTCAATTCAATTATACAGTCTCAGTAACGATGGCCATGAAATGATTGTCAATAATTGTAAAACTTCATCATCTTTTTCCCTTGGAGAAAGAAACATTCTACTGACTTACACGCATGTGACTTCAGGCTCTCAGAAATAAAGGTGACTCTTATGGCCACTGAAATGGGCCACTTAGATCAAGGGCAAATAGGGATGGCCAATAAATGCCAATCTTGTCAGTGACACCCACATTCTATTGAAGAATAAAAGAATCCAACCATAATCAGTCTAATCATTCAACGTGAAACTATCACCAACTCATTCTGCCTGCTGCCTCATCCGGAATCCACCCTTTCTTAACTCAATACTCTGCAGACGTGCCCTGACCCTCCCAATCACTTCACAAAGAACAAGGTTTTATAAATACAAATAAATAAATGAGAAACAAAAGTAGGCCATTCAGCTCTTCGAGTCTGCTACATCATTCAATGATTGTGGCAGATCTGATTGTAACCTCAAACTGGCATTCCTGCATGCCCTGATAATGAATAGAATTCCTACAATGTGGAAACAGGCCATTCAGCCTATCTAATCCACACTTTCCTTCTGAAAAGCACCCCACCCAGGCAACCCCCTACCCTAACCATAGAACCCTGCATTTCCTATGGCTAATCCCTCTAACCTACATATCCCTGGACACTATGGGCAATTTAGCATGGCCAATCCACCTCACCTGCACATTTACGGACTGTGGAAGGAAACCGGAGCATGTGGGGGAAACCCACGCTGACATGGGGACAATGTGAAAACTCACACAGACAGTTGCCCAAGTGAATCCGGGTCCCTGGTGCTGTGAGGCAGTAATGCTAACCATTGAACCACCATGCTGCCGTGATAATCTTGGTTTGCCATAACGAGAAAGTGAAAGCTTAGGTAAGGGAGGTGGCTTGCTACATTAACAAATCTTTATATTTTTCTCTGCAACCTCTAGATCCTAATCCCAAGCCAGGACAAGGAGGACAAGTAGAATTTAGCTTCTAAATACTTAGATCCTCATCACACCATGGAGGAAGGACAGTCAAGATCTTCAGAAGGAGCACTGTCAAGGCCTTTCTCTTACGGTCCACCAGCGCAGAGATTTCCACCACAGCTAATGTATTGAGAGTCAGTTCAGCAGCACATTCTGTAAAGCACAACACTGACAGGGGCCTGCAGTTGGAATAGTCACGCTGGGTACTCTGGAATTTGGAGAACTGCTGGAGAACAGGACCCTGCTGAGCCGAATACAGAAAATGAACATCTGGACTTGGCCATTCGTGAGCTAATGGAGATGCAGAGGCAGGCAATAAAAAATCTGCCAAAAGTGCTGAGGATCATGCGCAGACTGGAATGAAGGACAAAGGAGTCTGTTTGATGATGCCATGGTCTGGGTGACAGCTGCCTTGGAGAGCCAGATCCAATCAATATCTCTGGATACACGCTTGGATTTTTAATCCATCCCTCTACCCATGAATTCATTCACTGTCTTGTTAAGAGGGTGATGAGGAACATTAGTCTTCAAACAGTTGCCCCATTCCTTCAATGGGTGACAGAGGTTCAATGATACAATAATGCATCTACTGTCCGTTCCATGTGGTAGAGGTCATGGGTAGAGGTGCTGTATAAGAATCCTTAGTGAATATCTTGTAGATGGTTTACACTGATGCTATTGTGCATCAGCGGTGGAAGGAGTGAATGTTGAAGGTGATGGAAAGGGTACTAATTAAATGGGCCATTTTGACAAGGATGGTTTTGAATTTCTTAAGTGTTGTTGGAAACACAGCTTGAGCTCTTTTTTTTAAGTTAGCGACTTGTAACCAGTGGGATCAGTGTTGGCAATGCAACTGTTTATAATATATAACAATGACTCGGATGAAGGAAGTGAATGGCGGAAAAGCAGGTTGTGAGAGGGGTACAAACAATTTACAAAGTAATATTGAAAGGTTAGATAAGTGGGCAAGAAGATGGCAAATGGAGTGTAATGTGGAAAAATGTGAAGTTATTCATTTTGGAAGGGAGAGCAAAAGAACAGAATATTATTTAAATGGAGAAAAACTGCAGAAAGCTGTAACACAAAGGTACTTGGGAGTACTTGTGCATGAAACACAGAAAGCTAGCACACAAATGCAGCAGGTAATCAGGAAAGCTCAAGGCATGTTGACCCTTATTTCAAGGCGGTTGGAGTATAAGAGTAGGGAAGTCTTACTGAAACTGTACAAGGTGCTGGCGAGGCCACATCTGATGCACTGCAAGTAGTTTTGGTCTCCTTTTTTAAGAAAATATATTATTTCATGAGAAGCAGTTCAGAGAATGTTCACTAGGATGATCACAGTGTGGAGGGATTATCTTATGATCAAAAGCTAAATAGGTTGGATTTGGCTTACTGGAGTTTGGAAGAATGAGAGGTGATCTCATTGATACATGTAGGATTCTTAAGTGGTTTGACAGGGTAATTGCTAAGAGGATGCTAAGAGGAATTGCCCTCATGGACCAAAAGGTATAGTCTCAAAATTAATGGGTGCCAATTTAAGACTGGGGTGAGGCGAAATATCTTCTCTCAGTGGGTGGTGAGTCTTTGGAACTCCTTGTCACAGATGGCAGAGCCCTCGTGAAGATTTAAGGCTGTGAGAGATAGATTCTTGATCAGTAAGGGAATCAAGGGTTATTGAATGGTGGAGCAGGCTTGACAACCTGAATTTTCTGATGAAGGGTTTAGGCCCGAAACGTCAAGCTTTCCTGCTCCTATGATGCTGCTTGACCTGCTGTGTTCATCCAGCCCCATGCTTGTTATCTTGGATTCTCCAGCATCTGCAGTACCTTTTATCTCTTGACAACCTGAATGGCCTGTTCCTATTTCTCATGGTCTTAAGACAAACATCAGTGAAAATAGTTTAGGACTACATATTCTGCTGCTCGACCCTGATCCATGTGCAGACCTGTTGATACAATTTATTATTTTAATTGCACAATACTATTTGTGTAGTGTGGTAGCTCTAGGTTTGCTTGACACCTAGTCAAGGCAATTGTGCCTTCAGTTGTCAGAAATGGACGCAGCAGAAAGATCAGAAGAGCTGAGCATAAAATATCCACCTATTGGCTTAATACTATCATCCACAATACTGTCAGCAGACATCTCCTGAGGCTTTGAGTGGTGGCAGCATACAGGCTCTTTGTTTTTAATGGAATTAATTGATACTAACCACATAATTCATGTAAACACTTGACATGGGAATATTTCTGAATTGGGCTCTAAAGCAATAATTTTGGGCTAATTCGATTTGAATGTTGCTAGTTGACACATGAATCTGCAATATTTCACAACTGCCTAAAAGTCTCATGGTAAAAGTGAAACCAGGTAATTCTTGGCTATTTAATTCTTGGTGTTAAACACTGAAGGCTGAATTTCCTACGGGTGTCTCCTGCCATACTGCCACAATTTTGTATCAAAGTTAATGAGCCCATCACAGTTTTACCCAATTCAAAACAGATTCCCCACCAATGTTATGAGGAGATGGTAGATGCAATCAAAACTCCCGAATCATTAGTAGACAACAGATTGAAAGATTCGTAAACTAATAACACAGTTTTAAAGAGCAAACGGGCAAAGACAATGGGCCCTGGGGTGTTCATGTGTATGAATCTTTGAAGATGACAGGTTATATTTAGAGAGTCATTCATAAAACAGCAGTGATGCTCGGCTTTATTAATACGGGCATTGAATACAAAAGCTCTAAAGAATCTTTATAAAGCTCTAGCTAGAGCTAGAACATTATGTCCACTTTTGGTCACGACAGAGTAGAAGGGAGACCAGATCAGGGTACAAGAGAGACCAAGCTAACAAGAGACAGAAAAACAGACTGTAAGCACTTCTGCAGGTACATAATTGAGAAGAGAGCATGTGTTCGTTAGGATAGACACAAGTGAAATTACAAAGGAGAATGCAGAATGAGTACTTGACAGATGCATTAAACAAATAATTTGTATTTACTTCTGTGTTGGAAGACACAAAGAAGTTGCAGAACTAATAAGGAACCAAAGGTCTAATAAAAATGAAGGGCGTAATTATGTTTTAATATTGGTTAAGAAATGATACTGAAGAAATTATTGGGACTAAACTGGAATCTTCTAGCCTCCATCATCTGGTTCTAGAAAAGTGCAATAAAGATAGCAGATGCATTTGTGTTGATCTTCAGGAATTCCCTTGATTCGAGAGCAAACCCACGAACAAGAAAGTAGCAAAAATAACTCCATGAGTCAAGGAAGGTGGGGAATTAAAAAGTGAACTGTAGATCATATATTTATTTTTTATAATATATATCCAGAGGCTAAAGGTAGCATTTATTCCTCGAAAAGAAAAAGACTTGCTTTTATATAGAGTTTTCACAACCAGTGGGCATCTCAAATTCTTTACAACAAGCAAAGTACTTTTCATTACTGTTGGGGGAAAACGTGAAACTAATTTGCACACAGCCAGATCCCACAAACAGCAGCATGATAATGACCAGATAATATGTTTCTTTTTGTGATGTTGCTTGATGGGTCAATGTTGATCAGGGTGCGGGGAATACCTCTCTTTGCTTTTCTTTGATGTAAAACCGAGCAACATTTTACATTCACTGGATCAGGTAGCTGGGGCTTCGGTTTAACATCTCATCTAAAAAGCATTATGGCACCCAGTGAATATTATACTGGGAATTTTGCTTTAACCTTGTGTTCAAGCCTCTGAGTGGGAATTAAACAGTAACTGCTCGGGGTAATAGTGTTACTTTCCAACCTAGCCTTTTATACCTGCATTTATTGCACTCACAAACCTCATTTAAGTCATTGACACAGATCGGTTGAAACATCCTTACAGAATCCATTAGTTAGAGCCTGCCATATTGAAAATGATTACTTTATTTCTACTCACTGTTTCCTATTATTCTCAATCCTCACCAAGCCATTGCCCCCAATAACCTGAGCTAAAGTTCTTTGTCATAACATCTTGGACAGTATGCTATTAATAATTAACAATTAACACAATTGAATTAAGATAGAAAGCAAAAAATTGTAAATAAACATTTCTTTAAAATACAGTTTTAAAATGTCGATGTCTCTGTGTCAAAATGGAAAAAATCAGTCCAAGATTATAAAATGAAGTTTTTCAGTTAGTGAAGGTGGTCAGGAGTAATTATGGACTGTATCCTGTTAAAAATCCACTTACACCTCATTCATCATTTATTTTAGGCATTAAGAATGGGCATTCTTGATAGTTCAGGATACTTATTGATTGAAATCTTAAGGAATTTGAACACTGCATCCAACGCAGGAGCAGAGATTCACTGCAAGCAATTTATGGCTTTCCCTGCAATCCTGCTCACATGCGTGAATAACCATTGCTGACAGTTTTGGAATCACTATATGAATTTCAGGCCTGTACGTTGAAGACTTTTAAGATGGGAAACAAAAACAGAAGTTGCTGGAAAAGCTCAGCAGGTCTGGCAGCATCTGTGAAGAGAAATCAGAGTTAACGTTTTGGCTTCAGTGACCCTTCCTCAGAACTGATGGTAGCTAGGAAAATGTCGTTTTTATGTGGAAAATATGGTAGGGGATAGGGTAAGGAATAAACGATAGATGGGGATAGTGCCCAAAAAAAACAGAGGGACATTTGGACAAAGGAGTGGATAATGATCCACTCCTTTGTCCGCCCAACTGTCCTTCTCTCTCTTTGGCTCAATCCCCACCTATCGTTTACTCATTACACCTCCCCCCACCCTATCTTCTTTGTAAAAGATTACATTTTCCTAGCTACCACCAGTTCTAAGGAAGGGCCACTGAACCCAAAACGTTAACTCTGATTTATCTTCACAGATGCCGCCAGACTTGCTGAGCTTTTCCAGTAATTTCTGTTTTTGTTTCTGATTTACAGCATCCGCAGTTGTTTCGACTTTTAAGATGTGATCATTTTCATCTTCTCAACCAAGGTAGTTATTACCTGCTCACTATCAAAGCCAGGCCTAATTTGATCCCTTTGATAAGCTGACTATACAACAGATAACGAATCTACTTCCTCAAGGGCAAAATGATTCCTGACATCTCTCATTCACAAAGGAAAGAGAGTCACAGAAAGACAGGCTTGTTGCATTACACTGCCATCCAGTGATTTTTGGGAGATATTGCTTGAAAACCATACAGTACACAAAGAAAATGAAATTATGCACAGGAATTATGCCAGAAAACTGCAGGTTTTGCTGCAACATGTTCAAGAAGGTTTGGTTGAAAGTTAACGAACAACAAATGGAGACAGAGAACCAGAGAAAGGCACTGGATTTTACCAGCAGCATCATAAATCTGACACTGGGGCCATTTTAAAACCTAATCGAAGTTATTATGTGACATTTGGCAGGATTTTGCAGTCAGTGACTAATTTGTAGCTTTCCTCCACAATTATCATCCAATTCAAGATAGCAGTTGGGTTCCGCTCCAACAAAACTCGAGAAACTCAATACCACCCAGGATAAAGCGTGACACTCTACCCTCTAATTAAACATTCATTCCCTCCAACACAGACACATAGTGGCAACAGCGTGTACTGTCTGGAAGATTCATTTCAACAACTCACCGATGATCTTTAGACTACACCTTCCAAACCCACGATGCCCTCTACCTAGTAGGACAAGGGCAGCAGATGTAGAAAAATACCACCATTGCAAAGTTCTCCTCCAAGTGAACGCACCACCCTGACTTGGAAAAGTCAGCATAGTTTGTGAAAGGGAAATTGCAATTTATCAATTTATCGGAATTCATCAAAGAAGTTGCATGCGCTGTGAATAAAAGGCAGCTTGTTAAATTAGTGTTTGGATTCCCAAAAGGCATGTGACAAGGAGACACATAAAATGCTACTGCAGAAAGTAGACACTCATGGTATAGGGGGTAACATATTAGTTTTGATAGAAGATTGGTTAGCAGGTGGAAAATAGTTTTCAGGTTGATAGGATGCATTTATTGAGCACACACAGGGGGTTGCATTGGGCCCTCAATATTTTATCATTTGTGTGAATGACTTAGATGAAGGGAATGAGGGCAATTGGTTAAATTTGCAGATGATACAAAGGTAGGTACAAAAACATATTGTAAAGAGGACATGAGGAGGCTATAGAAGGGCATAAATAGGCTGAATGAGTGGACAAAAATCTGGTAAAAGAAGCAGAACGTGGGATAATGCGAAGCCATTCACTTTCACAGGAAAAATACAAACATCAGTTTTTTAAGCAGAGAATGACTGCAGAATTCCAAGGGGCAGTGGAGTCTCTCAAAGATATTAAATTAATGTTTTGCTAAATTAGAATATGTCGACGATGGTCTAGTTGAAAACTGAATAGTATAATGATAGGCAAAGAAGAAGTGCTGAAAAGGCTTCCATGTCGAGAAGTTGCCAGGCCCAGATGGTTCGGATCCTAAATTGCTGAGAGTTAAGGGAGCAAATCGAGGAGCCATTGACAGAAATTTTCGAGGCCTCTCTGAACACAGGATTAGTCCCAGGAGACTGAAGGTTTGCGAATGTAACACTGTTGTTTAAAAAAGGGACAAGGGATAACGCAGGAAACTATAGGCCTGTCAGCTGGACATCAATAGTGGGAAAACTGATCGAGGCCATAATATGGAATAAGGTAAATATAGGCCTACAGAAAGATGAGTTAATGATAGACAATCAACATGGGTTTGGCAAAGGCAGATCATGTCTGAAAAATTTTATTTAGTACTTTGACAAAATGACAGTGGACAAGGGTAGTGCTGTGGATGTTGCATATCTGCACTTTCAGAAACCTCCAAAACAATGCCACATGGCAAGTTGGTTAGCAAGTTAGAAATGTTTTGGATTGATGGGTCCTTGGCAGCATGGATTAGAGATTGGATAAAAGATAGGAAACAGAGGGATAGTATAGATAGGCATTTCTCAGATTGGAGACAAGGTAAAAGTGATGTTCCCCAGGGATTGTGTTGGAATCCTTGATTTTTCTGCTTTGTATAAATGATTTGGAATTGGGTGCTGAGGGCAAGATATCTGAATTTGCAAATGATACCTAGCTAAGGAGAATAGTGAATTGTGAGGATGATGCTGAATGACTTCAGAGGGACATTGACAAGTTGGCCAAATGGGCAGAAACTTGGCAGATGATTTTTAATGCACAGAAATGTGTGGATCATGCATTTTGGTAGAAGAAACAGGGAGAGACAATGCAGGCTCAATGGTGCAAACTTGAGGGCAGCACAGGAGCAGAGGGGCAACAGGATCGAGTGTATGATTCTCTGAATGTGGCCAGGCAAGTTGAAACAGTTATTAAGAAGGTTTATAGGACCCTTGGGTTTATAAATAGATGTATAGCGTATAAAAGCAAGGAAGTGATGGTACATTAAGTTTTGGGTCTGGCGGCCCTTCCTCAGAACCACATTTAGTGTATTGTGTTCAGCTCTGGACACATTATTTACGGAAGAGATCAAAACGGATTTATTAGAATGATACCATGTTGGCAAGATTTTAAATACAAGAAATGATTAGAGACATTGGGGTTATTCTCCTTGGAGAACAGAAGATTAAGAGGTGACCTTATTGAGGTGTTCAAAATTATGAACAATTTTGACAGGGTGTGAAGGTATTCTGTGTCCACCAGTTTGTATGTCAGGAACTAGGGTTCACAATTTCAAGATTGTCAGCTAGAGAGCTAGGAGTGAAATGAGGAGAGACTTCTTTACTCAGAGAGTTGTTAGGGAGAGTGGTGGAAACGGATTCCATATGAGGCTTCAAAGAGAGTCAGATATATATTTGAAAGTGATGAAGTTAGAGAGCTACAGAAGTACGGCTGGAAAGCTGAATAGCAGGGTATTTCTTTCAGGAATTGGTACAGATGTGATGAGTCAAATTGCCTATTTCTGTACTGTAAAATTCTATGATCTAGGTGTTCTTCTGCACGGATTGCAAAAACTTAGTATGCAAGTACAGAAAGTGATTAAGAAGGCTGATGGGAGCATTCTTTTATTCCTAGATCAGACTTCAGATATACAGGCTATTGGTGAGACCACATCTTGAATGCTATGTGCAGTTTTGGTCTCCGTTTTAGGACACAGTTGAGGGGAATTTCTTCCTTTTAAGAGGCAACTTTGCAAATCTCTCACATGGCAGTGGAAGTGGTGTCATTGAATATTGTTAAGATGAAGGTAGATCAATTCTTGTTGGGCAGGGGAATGAATGATTACTGGCGGTAGATGGAAATGTGGAATTTTGGGTACAAACTGATCTGCCATGATCTACTGAATGACAAATAAAGCTTGAAGAGCCAAATGGTACACTTCTACTCCTGGTTTGCATATTTGTATGTAACTATATTACCATGCATTCACTGTCATTGGGTCAAAATCCTGGAATTCCTTCTGTACCAGCTCTGTAGATCTACCCACACCAAATGGACTGCAGTGTTTCAAGAAGGTGTTGCACCACTAAGGGCAAACAGGGACATATCACAAGAAGGCTGGTGGACTCTGCAAGCTCTTCATCATGGATGTAGATGTAACCATTGAAGAAAGGCACACAATTGGGTGTTATGACTCTCTCCATGGCCCACTGTTTTGACCTGTTGATGCCCAACTTTGTTAGGCCCAGGAGCAGGTTCACAAGGAGGTTCTCCAATCTGCCCCCGTTCCCCACCCCCCACCCCCGCATGGGGTGCCCATCAATCAAGACTGTGGGGCTGAGGTGCAACCAAAACTTAAAAAGCAGCCCCTTTAAGACAAAAAAGCAGAAGGTGCAACTGAAAAAATCTAAACATGAAATACAGTTTATTTTCGATAACAAAAACTTCATACGGCCTGGAACCGAGTAAACCTACTTAATCCTGTATTGCATGGACCCGTTAAATGCAACACCATCTTTATGAAAAGAGGGAAGACCCCTTCCTAGAGAATCCTCCATTGGAGATCTCCATCACTGGAAGGTGGGACATTACATCAACAAGTATCCAATGAGCAAAGGTGAGGAGGTATTTTTAAAACTTATTCATAGGTCATTCTCAAGAATGCAGTGGTGATTTTCCATCTTGAATCACTGCAGTCCACTTGTTGTAGATACTCCAACAATACCACCGGGGAGGGAATTCCAGGATTTTGACCCGGCAGCAGTGAAGGAACAGATATAATTCCAAGTCAGGCTGGTGAGTTGCTTGGAGGAGGACTTGCAGGTGGTGATACTCCCATAAATCTGCTGCCCTTGTCCTAGATGGAAGTGGTTGTTTGTTTGGAACAAGCTGTTTCAGGAGTTTGGGTAATTTCTGCAGAGAATCTTGTAGACGGTACACACTGCTGCTGAACGTTAATGGTCTGGCCCTGGGGAGTGTTGCCAAAGGGACCTAGGTGCGCAGATGCACATTTCCTTGAAAATGGAGTCACAGGTAGACAGGGTGGTGAAGAACACATTTGGCATGCTTGCCTTTATTGGACAGTGCATTGAGTGTAGGAGTAGGAATGTCATGTTGCGGCTGTACAGGACAGTGCTTTGGCCACTTTTGGAATACTGCGTTCAGTTGTGGTCTCCCTGCTATAGGAAGGATACTGTTAAACTTGAAAGGGTCCACAAAAGGTTTACAGGGACGTTACCAGGATTGAAGAGTTTGAGCTATAGGGAGATGCTGAATAGGCTGGCGTTATTTTCCCTCGAGCGTTGGAGACTGAGGGGTGACCATATAGAGATTTATAAAATCATGTGGTCATGGATAAGATGAACAGGCAAGGCCTTTTTCCAATGGTGTGGGGAGTCCAAAACTAGAAGGCAAAGGTTTTGGGTGAGGGGGAAAGATATAAAAGCGATCTAAATGGCAACTTTTTCACACCGAGGGTGAGGTGTATATAGAAAGAGCTGCCAGAGGGAGTGGTGGAGGCTGGTACAATTACAACATTTAAAAGGCATCTGGATGGGTATATAAATAGGAAGGTTTGAGAGGGATATGGGCCAAATGTTGGCAAATGGGACTAGATTAATTTAGGATATTTGGTTGGCATGGATCAGTTGGACCAAAGGGACTGCTTCTGTGCTCTATAATTCTGAATCTAGTGGACCAAAGTGTAACTCCAGATTGAGCAATTCCTTCTCCATCTCCGCAATCCTGGATTTCTGCCATTCTATTGACCCCTTTGCATACTTTTGATGGAAGATGCAGATATCCATTTCCAACCATAGTCTGAAGGATGCAAAGCCCCGCTCGGCTTCATTCTCCAGCCAGCTCTCAGAAGTGATGGAATGACCCCCAGAACCACTTGTTCTCCAACAACGGGTTCTTAAAGGATCAGTACGCTGATCCTCCCTGAGCACAGAATGGAATGAGCTCAGCCCACACCAAGTTGTTATCAGTGAACCAGCTGCATGAGGCTTCCAGAACAGAAGAAACATTTTCTTCTGAAATGTAAAAGTAGTTAACCCTGGATACTTAGGCTGCAGGCTTCACAAAATTGAATGCAATGGAGCCAAGACAGACATTTTTCCAGATATCTACCAACTCAAAGGACTTGATCAAATCCCTGAACTTCCATGCTGATGCTGATCTAACTTGGGTCCCACCCCTCAATGATATATTTAAAATCCCCTGAAGAAAATGCCTTCACCCTCATCATTAGTGTATCTCATGATGATTCTGTCAATACCATGTATGTCTTTAGAATTAGATAGTCTTTGGAGCCCTATACGCGCTGTCGTTACAGTTGGGAAGTAGCAATGTTGTGCTATGTCCCAACATCAAAGATATCTTCAATGATACCATCACTATAGACAGCATGTGATCTGAGAATATAAAGGTCTCATACTTCATTTTGCCTTGGATCACTTGAAGCGTGACACTCGACTGGAGGCATATTCTCCCCTTATAAACTTATCACTTTACATTAACCCAGAAAATTAAGTGCCTGAGGAATCTTTGTGCCTAATAGTTAATTGCAATAAATATATGTCGAATTCTTCAATACTGCAATATCCATGGCCAGTTTTTCTTTCCTATTGAAAGGGAGATAATAGACGCATTACTGCATCAGGTAAATCATCCTTCTGGAAGCAACCTCCCATGAAGCAACAGCAGCATAAAATATATGAGTAAACTGGGAATCACCAGAATCACTTTGTGTCAATTGAAAAGTACTTCTTAATGGATACTGGACCCCATGAGCTATGTTAACAAGCATGGGGCTGGATGAACACAGCAGGTCAAGCAGCATCATAGGAGCAGGAAAACTTGACGTTTCGGGCCTAGACCCTTCATCAGAAATGGGGGAGGGGAAGAGGGTTCTGAAATCCACATTGATGCCATTGGGCTGCAGGGTTCCCAGGCTGAATATGATTTGCTGTTCCTGCAGCCTTCGGGTGGCATCACTGTGGCATTGTAGGAGGCCCAGGATGGACATGTCATCTGAGAAATGGGAGGGGGAGTTGAAATGGTTCGCGACTGGGAGGTGCAGTTGTTTGTTGCGAATTGAGCGCAGGTGTTCTGCAAAGCGGTCCCCAAGCCTCCGCTTGGTTTCCCCGATGTAGAGGAAGCCACAACGGATACAGCGGATGCAGTATACCACATTGGCAGATGTGCAGGTGAACATCTGCCTGATGTGGAAAGTCTTCTTGGGGCCTGGGATTGGGGTGAGGGAGGAGGTGTGGGGGCAGGTGTAGCACTTCCTGCGGTTACA
>JAHRHZ010000039.1:29321443-29362169 GCA_024137785.1 Ginglymostoma cirratum
CCGCCCCCTTGACCTGTCCATCCTCCCTGGACTGACCTATCTCCTCCGTACCCCCGTACCTACACTCACCTTTACTGGCTCCATCCCTGCCTCTTCGACTTGTCTGCCTCCTCTCCACCTATCCTCTCCTCTATCCATCCTCTGTCCGCCTCCCCCTCTCTCCCTATTTATTTCAGAACCCTCTTCCCCTCCCCCATTTCTGATGAAGGGTTTAGGCCCGAAACGTCAAGTTTTCCTGCTCCTATGATGCTGCTTGACCTGCTGTGTTCATCCAGCCCCATGCTTGTTATCTCGGATTCTCCAGCATCTGCAGTACCTTTTATCCCCTATGAGATATGTTTGTGGTTTTTGAAAAATACTATCAGCTCATTAAAAAAAAAACACGCAGGACCTGACAGCGTCAGAAGCATCATCTGGATCATGCCATCCTGGTCCTCCCTGTGACCCTGGTAATGTGTTGCTTCCTTATCCCATACTCCAAATGGTATTTCGTGGCAATGGCTTGCTTAACTCACCACAGTCAACTGCTCCCTCTCAATCCCCACCCACTCCAATCCCACAGTTGGTTTCTTCCCCTTTGGAGCAACTCTTCAACTTCACTCAGTTTTTCCCAAAATTTCTCCTCGTATGCCCCTATTTTCATGTTGCAGACTTTGGGGACCCCACCCTGGGTGGATTGAGAGATTAACTGCAGGGTCTTAAAATGGGATGGGGTAGGAAGTGAAGGTTCAAAGTATTGAGAACCTTTTAAACAGTGAACCTTTTGTTTTAAATAAACATAGTTGTCCCCGAGTCTATTTTGCAGCAGCATTCAGGCCTCGATGAGCTGTCTATTAAGCTGTGCCCAATCATAGAAAGAAAAGGTAAAGATTCAGCAGCTGGTAGAAACCACTACTCCCTTGGAGCTCACAAGATTACTGGTCCACCATTTGGGAAGCACTGTCTTAGTTTCAATCACTATCGCCTCCAAATTCACTGATCCCCTGTCCTCTTTAATTCTCTCTCCTCACAAACCCACACTCATTACCATCTCTGTAACGTGACATTTTTCTCTGGCCATTTCACTCACATGGCCCCCACCATCACTGAGTCATCCACAACAATTTCTTTGTTCTTTTGAATGCTTTATTCTTTTGACACCTTCACCCCATCTTCCACTTCTATCAGTCAAACCTTCACCATCTCTCTTCCAAGTCAGTCTCCTTGATGCAGCTTCTCTCAATCCCTCAAATTCCTGGATCATGTTGAGCTCATTTTATCATAACTGGCTCAGTCACACATTGTCTGATCTGGCTGGATCACATCAAGCTAAAACCAAGTTCATCCCGAAGTGTAAAGGTAACCCCTCTTCTTTTCTCCATTATTAGCCATTTCCCTTAAACACCTCTCACTGCCCCGCTATCTAAACCCGTGACAGCAAAAGTGAGCAGCTCATGGATTTCCTCATCTCTGGGATCAGGAGTTAGTTAGCTTCCCTTCATCCCTTTATCTTCCCTGCTGCCCTCTTAAAATTCACCTACAACATGAGACTGACATACTTCTCCCTTAACTCCCACCCACAAAAGTATGCACAGAATTGTTTTCTGGCCAATTTTCCTTCCTAGCTCTAAACTAGTTGAGATTATAAATGGTTGGCTCTTCTCAAAAGTCAGCTCCTCAGCTCATACGTTGTTGATCCACTATCTATTCAAAATGATAACCCATCTCCAACCCCCTTTTTTATTATAAAGTTCCTGAATATGTCTGGCTCCCTTGACTATATTCCTCCCACAGTTCTGATCAGGCTTCTGAACCTGCCAGTGCTGAATGTACTCAAATTAAAGTCACAAATAACACCATATGACTGATTCATTATCCCTCTTCAATGTCTTTGACCTGTGGAGGTGCTGAAACAATTAACAACACTGTCCTTTTTCAATTCTTTCAGAAACTTCCGGACAGTAAAATTGAACTAGATTTGAGGAAAGAACGGTTAAGTTGAATTAATTGGATAATTCTTTTCATGAATTGGGATAGACACAGTGGGCTGAGACCCTCATGTTGAGCTAGAATTTTCTGTCGTTTTTCTCCGTTGTCTTTGCGGGCTTTACTTGATTCCTTTCTCAACTGTTGGCTGCTGTTAGTCAATGAAAATCACGCAGAGTGTAAAACCACTACCTGATTCAGACCTCTCTCAATCACAACTTGCAGTCCCCCATTTTTCTCTGAATTACAAAAAGGTTGTTCCATCATCTGTTCCTCGCCATCCCCTCCATTTTCCTCCTCCTCTCTCAAAGGTGCTAACTCTTCCTTACAAAACAGGTGCTACTTCCCAGGTCTTCACTTGAAGGAGGCCATTCTTCACATCTGAGCCAAGGCAATGCACTTGAGTGAGCTATGCATCCACAGAGCGTATCACAACTAAAATTCAATCCTCTGTTCAACCAGTATCAGCTCAACATCTTCCAGCCCAGATTATTTCAAACTCATTGAAGTGTGGTGAGCTTCCTACAACCCTCTCCCATGCTCAGTTTTTTAAAAGTCATTTATAGCCACCTTATTATTACTAATTATTAACAGACAGCAGACAGCCAACATAGCCAGTGGATTGAAGCAGGCTGTATCCTGAAATCTCTGGCCTAATTCCATGATGTATTTATTCCAATATCAGGGGAATTTTTTTCTATAAATTCAATCAGTTGTCAGCGTCACTTAACCAGCGGTGTGTGATTGTCACAAGGTCAGCCAGGTGGACTTCATAGAGTATGAGTTCCCTGATTGGGGCTTTTATCCTGGTCCAATCAAGGAACCCTGCTGAGATGTAGATAGAAGTGCCAAGGGTTCTGCTTACTCTGAGAGCTGATTCTGATGAAGCCAGACCAGTGTCAAGGACTATGCATGTGTAAATAAAGGGTGACTTGGCGATGGTGTACTGGCCTGTGTGCAGTTAGTTCAGTGGCTAAGAGACAGAGAGAAAGAACACACCTGAAGAAATTTGCTGGCAACATTCATCTTTGAGTTGGGGTCAGCGTTTCTGGCATCATGCCGTTACTTGGGACGTTTGACTCATTTGATGCTGCTGTCAAAGACTGAGCCCAGTAGGTGGAAAGTATGTGTTTTTTTTTCTGAGCAAAAGATATTGGGATGGATGAAAAACATGTAATTCACCAGATAGCTTGTGGACCCACAGATTTTTTGATCATTAAGAGCCCAACATTTCCTGAGGCATCTGATACTAAAACCTTTCAATAGTTGATGGGTTTATTTAATGAATATTACAACCTCAAGCTTCCTCTAATTGAGATGCTATCAGTTTTATTCAGCAGTTTGAGAGCCAGGGGAATCCATATTGGCATTTTTGATGAGGTTAAGACAACTGGCAGACGCATGTGTCTTTGGTTTAACCCTTAATGAAATGTTGAGAGGCCATTGGATAATGTGGGACCAATGATGTAACCTTAGAAAAGCACCAACTAACTGGAACCCAACTGGACTTTGAATAGTCACTACAATTGGCTTTGTCATTAGAAAATGGAGTAAGGGGAGCATATTAGTTCCAGGGTATACCAATGGAAGTGGACACCCTCCACAGGCCGACTGAGCTTGGGGACACCCCTTGAGTGAAGGTAGTTGCATAGCCTCGCTTCGGACATATCCAGGTTAGCCCACAGCAAAACCCTAAAATAAAGCCAAGCCTTGGGAACCACGCTGGCAAGCCATTATAGTTGGTGTTGGTATGCAGAGGTGAGACAGCAGAAGTGTCCCATGTGACCTAAACTGAGTAACAGGACTCATAGGCTGGCATCCAGGAGAGTGCACACACTGGAAATCCCACATATATCTGGCTTGCAACAGTTAAATTGCTTAGCAACATTCAAATCAAAACCAATCAAAATAAACGTCTAGCTAAATGGTCAGAGATAATAGGAACTGCCGATGCTGGAGTCTGAGATAACAAGGTGTGGAGCTGTACGAACACAGCAGGCCAGGCAGCATCAGAGGAGCAGGAAAGCTGACATTTTGGTATGAAAAGTACTGCCAGTGGATCCCCAACATTCGTGGGAACGGCCAGGTAAACCTTGGGCTCAGTTACATGTCGACTATGAGTCCTTTTGTGTGTCCAACATTCTCAGTCATCGAGGATGCCCACAAAGTGGGCAGGCATAGAGTTCTTTCATAAAACACAGAAATGACGAAAGCTATAAGCATCTTTTGCAATATACTGACTCCCAGAAGTGTTGGTCACAGACAATGGGCCATCATTTGCCAGCACGGAATTCAAGTATTTCCCAAAGTCAGCTCCATACTATCCATTGTCCAATGGTCTGGCAGTAAGAGCAGTCCAAACTTTGAAGGCAGGCTTAAAGAAACAGACTACATCTTCACTCAATACCAAACTGTCCCGGTTCCTATTTGATGAATCAGACCACCCCTCATGCAACTACAGGGATAGCTCCAGCAGTGTTGCTAATGGGAAGAAGACTCTGCACCAGTTAAAACTGAACTTTCTGGAACAAAGTAGGGTTGGGGGAATGGCATCAGGAACGCCAATACGGGACACAAGACTCCTCTAAGTGAGAGACAGTTCACTTCAGGGAATGACGTTTGGTGCCAGAACTACAGAAATAGCCCTGCATGAGTAAGAGGCATGGCCGACCCAAAGGTCAGGTCCCATGAAGTCCCATAATGTCCCATAGCTTCAAGTCGAATTCAGTGGTGTACTCTCATTCTAAGTGTGTACGGTTATAAGTTGGAATACTGTCTGTGCTAGCAGACAGACGACTGGTGGTGCCACCAGTGGAGGAGTCCATTGTGATTTTAAACTTTCTAGACACCCTCCCAGCCACTGCTGACAATATCAGACTGTGGACACAAAACGATCTGGTCCTGGCAAAACTAAAACAGCTGGTGGTGTTGGGGTAAACAAAAGGGCCATCACGACCAGAACTGAAACCTTTCTGACCCATTGAGACCAGACCAAGGTAGGGGATGGCATTTTATTAAGGAGAGCAAGAGTGGTTCGGGAAGGTGAGGCAGTCCTGAACAAGCACATGGACCACGTGAAAGCTGCAAACTTGCAAACAGGACAGGAGCAAAACATACCTGGCCCCTCAGAACAACTGGAAACACTGTTGGAACCCATTGGGGGGTAATTTGGACACTGTCTAGTGTCGAAGAAAGCGCGGAGTCTGAGTTGCACAAGGCAGATGTTGCAGCCTCAATGCCTTTACCAACTGAAGAGGATGTATTTCTTCCAAGACAACTCTGGGTGCAAGAGGCAGGCTACAGTCCAGTACACATCACACATTTCCAAGGCTAGGAATCAGACCCAGTGTGAAAATGCTCCAGGTGAGGCTTCAAGAGAAAGAACAGGCCTAAGTTTCCAGATTTGAAGGAGATGGATGTAGTAATTGTAACAAGGCCAGCCAAGTGTATGAGTTCCTTGATTGTGGCTGTTAACCGGGTCCAATCACGGAGCCCTGGTAGACAGATATAAACAGGAGTGTCGCCTTCATCGGGCTTTGCTTGTTAATAGTTCCCTGGCCACAGGGGTGTCTTATCTGGTGGTAGAAATATTGAATAAATTTATTTTCACAAATGGTGCTTTCACTGAGTCCCTGCACTCACTCACTCACTCACTCACTCACTCACTCACACACTCACAAAAAAAACACAGGTACTGTGGGGGAAAATAAATACTATTGTTACATTGCAGTGTAGCAACAAACAGAGAAGAAAAAATATATAAACAGTGGATTTAGAATAAAAATAAACAAAAAAAGTCACAGGGATTTAGGACCCTCTCAGAAAAAAGAATAAACGGAAGTGTTGCCCTCATCAGGCTTTTCTTGTTAATAGTTCACTGGTCACATGAGTGTTTTGGTCTTGGTGATGGAAATATAGAATAAGCAAGAGCGTCAGGGGTTCTATTCACTCTGAGAGCTGGCTCTGAGGAAGATGGGCCAGTGTCAGCTCTATGCA
Organism: Ginglymostoma cirratum; assembly: GCA_024137785.1. Lineage (NCBI taxonomy): Eukaryota > Metazoa > Chordata > Chondrichthyes > Orectolobiformes > Ginglymostomatidae > Ginglymostoma > Ginglymostoma cirratum. The sequence continues at coordinate 29,327,405 of JAHRHZ010000039.1, forward strand.
CATGTAAATAAAGGATGATTTGGTGACAGGATACCTACCTCTGTGGAGATATTTCAGTACTAGCCTCTACCACTTCCTTTGGCACCTCATTTCAGATATGCACCACCCTCTGTGTGAAAAAGTGATCCCTTTTAAATCTTTCTTGTCCTCTCACCTTAAACCTATGCCGCTAATTTGGACTCCTCTACTCTGGGGAAAATACCTTTACTATTTACCTCATCTATGCCTCTCACGGTTTTATAAACTTCTATAAAAAGTTAAAATGAAAGAAAAAAAGAAAAATAAGCAGGAGTGTCAGACATCCTGTTCATTCGGAGTTGGCTCTGAGGAAGCCAAACCAGTGTCAAGTACTAGGTACATGTTAATAAAGGGCGATTTTGACCAGCCACTGTGGGATTATTTTAAGATAACAAGCATGGGGCTGGATGAACACAGCAGGTCAAGCAGCATCATAGGAGCAGGAAAACTTGACGTTTCGGGCCTAAACCCTTATTTTAAGTTAACTTCACCAAGGGGAGATAGTGGTGTTGGTGTCGTGGCAATGTCACTGAGCTGGTAATCCAGAGCGCCAGGTTTCAAAACTGCTACTGGTGAAATTAAAATTCAGTTAAAATTTGAATTGAATTCATTTTTTAAAAAATTCTGGAATTAAAAAAAAAAACAAGCCTAATGTGTGATTGGATGATGCCGACAGGCCACTAGAGAGAAGTATGACAGCAAAACCCCACTATCGTGGGACAGAAAGCATTCTATGTTTGGTCACAGATGGTGAGAAGTTGATTGAACAAACTATTAAACAAGGATCCTCTTTTAAATTAGTTCTTCTACACCTATGCCTTCTCTGCTAATACATGTATGTATGGTTGTGTCAGGTTGAGTACACAAAATGCACAAGGCAATTTTCAGTACAATATACACAGCAGAGTAGTTGTGCATGCAGCCTTAGGGTTCAGTGGAGTGCTAATGGAATGCAGCTTTCTAGGTAGAAATCCATTGTTTTAAACACCAGGTTAAACTTCCTGTTCAAGTGAACAAGGATTCAATAGTACAATTCTGGGAAAACTAGCAGAGATCTCTCCTTGTTCCAGCTGATATCTATTCCTCACTAACACCATGAAAAATCCTCTCATTGCAATTCATGGCATCTTGCTGTGTATAAATTGGTGCCTGTATCAGCTGGCATAACAACTGTGACTACAGCTCAACAGTAACTCACTGACTAAATGATTTGGGAAGTCTGGAGGACCTCGGAGATGGCAGTTCTCTCTTTCTTTGTACTCACCCCTGTTTGAGGTTGAGAGTTAGTTGGCAGATTAAACCATAGGGTTAACAGACTCAGCAACCGTTAACTTGGTGCAGATTGTTGCAGCATCTATCGTCCTTGTCAGGGTAAATCAAAGTCTCAAGGTCAGATTTGTTGATGGAAAATATATTGGTGTTAAGGAAGGCTTTGGTGTTAAATACACAGTCAAATCTAGAGCCCTCAAATAATTATTTCCTACTAACACCGAGAGTTTAACAAACTGGTCCTCATATCTGTTTATTAAAATCACCAGATAGTCTTTAATTGGCACTTTTTATTAAATTCTGTGGGTTACAAATGGAAATCGACTGACCAAGCCTGATTAAACTGATAAGCTTAAAATCTTATTCTTAGAAGCGAGGCAGGTGATGCATTTAATCCAAAGGATCTGTGTCGCGAAGGTTGTGAACAAGGGGCCGGGAACGTTCAGTACATCAAAAGAAAGGTAGAAACCCCTGAATCTGCCTGGTCGCTGGAACATTTTCATTATGTGTTCTGAAGAAGGACCAAAGACTCAAACACCAGATCTGTTAAACTCCAAGCTTTCAGTGGGCGCGAATGATGATTAAGGTCACACTGAACCAGAGCATCTGGAGGTGACAGGAGGTGCCTTTTGATAGTGCTGACCTTTCTCTGCACCGATCAGTTTGAGGTTGTCGCTTTGCAAGCAGCGATGGGGTGTGCACCGTCTCACAGTGAAATAATCCAACACCTCGCAAAAAACACCTTGAGACCTCTAAAGAAATCCACGGCCCAAGGGTCAGCAGACAGGACACAAACTGAGAGCCGAAACCACTCAGTCAGCAGAGGGTCAGGCAACTCCGACAGCGAATCGTCTGAGAATGATCAGGAGAATGCCATTCAACTGAGAGAGAAAGAGGACCAGCACCACACGGAAAGGAGCCATTGCCAGAACCTGCCCGCGTCAGCAGTGCCTGCTCGAACACCCAAACTTTACAATGAGGAAACAAAGAGAGAAAAATTGGCAGCCGGTGCCAAGGTGGCAGTGTCAGAGGTTATAGTTTTGCAGAAGTATGTACCTCGGGAATTTGCTGAACAGAAACAGCAGGCACACAGCGTCAGCAACTTAGCTCAGCAACCCAGGAGAAGCAGGAAACAAAAAGGCCACCAGAGCCCCAAGCAGGTCAAGGGTGCCGAGTGGAGGGAAAAGAGTCTTTCTCAATCAGCAGACGAAGAGAAAGTAGATTTTCCCACCTCCCTGGTTAATGCCCACCAAGCCGCATACGCTTACCTTAACCCCTGCCTTTCCAAGTACGATGCAGTTTTGAGTTTAATTGAGCAGGCCGCACACACTCAACTAATTCTCCAGCAGATGGTGAGCTTCCTGACACTGCGCTTTGAGGAGGTAAACTGCATCCTAGAGGAAATAGCTGGTGAAGGTGAAAGGCTAGTGAAAGATGTCGGAGCTCAGCTTGCATGGCCTGCTGGGATAGCAGCCCCACAAGAACAGCCCGATCTCCTGCAAAAACTGCTGTTGTACACTGTCAACAAGATGCAGGAAACCAATGGGACAGTAACCTCCTTGACGGCCTCAGCCCTGCAAGAAGCATGCAGATACCTGCATTCCGCCACGGACACTTTCCATAACAGGCTCACAGTGAAACAGGAAGTAGACAAGCGGTTGCAAAGAATGATAGCTCAACTGGAGGCCTGCGCACGGCAACAACCTCAGAGCAAACACAGGGACACAGCCCTTCATTCAGAGGACAGTGGCATTGGAGGAGATACCGATTCCATGAAAGAATACTGGAACCCTGAGGAAGGTGGAAGGCGTACAAGTTCAGAGTCCAATGCATATCTCTTAAGCAGAGATTCTCATTCGCACCCTTCACGTAGACAAGCAAGCCTTTCTCACGTAGCAAGCTGTACTTCAAAATCGTATGACAGTACTGGCGATCGTCAATTAAAAGGCACCTTTTACTCACCTCATGAGGAGACAGTATCATCCTCTGTATCAATCCGTACATCTCAACATGCACAAGTCCAGAACAGATCGTTCGGTTCTTTTGAGTCAGTAACAAGCACTGACTGCGAGACACTTATCCGAACAGAGTCAATGGATTTCTGCTCCCTGGGTGAAGAGGACAACGAGGAACGCAGTTTAGACATAATTGTTGATGGGACACCTCAACAGCCCAGGTCAGCCCCTCCAGAAAGTGAAGCTGTGCGGCCTATTCCAAAAAGGATCAACATCCCTGAGAACGAAGAAATGACCTTTAAGATGAAAGATGCCATTAGTGACAAAATCCAGTTCGTCCCAATTAAGCCGGGGTCGAATGCTTGGTCAGACGAAGAGAGCAAATTGCGCCCGGTCAGGCCAAGTACTGCCAAGGGCTGCAAAACTCGTGTCGTCAAAAAGCGGCGATCAAAGTCTGCAGATTCACTAAAAAGCAAGGCAGAGGATCCGACGCTGCTGGAGCTTCAGAGAACTCAAAAGGATCTGAGCAGGAGGCTGGAGAAGATGCTGCAGCCCAAAGGTGCAAACAACAAGGGTGTCTTTGATCAGAGGAAGACACCAGGAATGCCAAAGCTGCCAACCAATCTGCCTGGCACAGGGCAGGCAACGCCTAGTAACAAGCTGAAAGCCTCCCTCCACAGCAACTTTAGTATCCTGCCCAGTCAGGAGAAGATGAGTCTCAGGAAAATCCCACCTGGATCGTGCTACCAGACCCAGGCCCAAAATCAAACTGAGACCCAAACCCAGGCACAGCAGACCCAGACCCAGAGCCAGAACCAGGGCCCAGTGCAAGGAAAGAACCAGATCCAGGCCCAAGTCCAGAGCCGTGCCCAGATCCAGTCTGAGGACCAAGCCCAGGATCAGACACAGGAGTCCCAGACCCAGTTCAAGGCCCCAGTCCAGACTGAGGCCCAGGCCCCTGCCGATAAAAAGCAGGCGACTCCCTGTCCTATTGCCACTCGCCTGCAGCGGACAGGGGTTCAAGGTCTGATCACCACCTTCAGCCAGGGAAGTGCCGGCCTGACAACCAGGGATGCCCCTCTCCTCCCCCAGGGGGGCTTTCCTCTCGACCTGGAAACACGCAGCCGGGTGGCCGGGCCGGTGATGAGTAAACCAGCCCCAGGAGGAGCCAGTTGGAGAGGATCCATCACCAGCAGCTCTCGCAAGCTGCAGGCTGGAGCCATGACAGCCAGCGACCAACCCTGGCTGCAATACAAAATCATTAACCTCCGCTACGCCGGGGCCTCCTGTAACCCGCAGGAAAGCGGAGTGACCCCCGACTGCCCTCCCGAGCCCAGCAGACTAGGCCTCTCGCCCAAGGCCACTTCATCCCTCGACAAAGCAGTGTCTCCAGCCACACTCTCCCCACACTTCGGGCGGGGAGGATTCTCCTCCCCCCAGTTCTGCCGAGATGCAACGGGAGGCCCAGCTCCCAATCCTTCACCTCCCAGCTCAAGAAAGGCCTTCCCCAGTCCCACCCTGCCATCTCGAAACCTCTACATTCCAGTGGGTTACACCACGCCCTCTGCCTCCAGAAAGAGATGGCCAAACACGATCTGGGGCTCTGAACAACCGAACATATCAGCCTCTCCAGACGAACCGAGCTCCCCCGTTAGCCTCAGGAGTTCAAGGCCCCCTCCTGTTCCTGTTAAACCATCCAACCTCGCGACAGACCCTCAACTGTCCAACCTCACGACAGACCATCAACTGTCCAACCTCGCGACAGACCCTCAACCGTCCAACCTGGCGACAGACCCTCAACTGTCCAACCTCGCGACAGACCATCAACTGTCCAGCCTCGCAACAGACCCTCAACCACCCAGCCTCACGACAGACCACCAACCGTCCAACCTTGCAACAGACCATCAACCACCCAGTCCCCTGGTCCATGGTCAACCACCGAGCCCCCTGAACCATCGCCAACTGCCCAGCCGTCCAGCGCATCACCAAGTGCCCAGACCCCTGGCCCACCATCAACCACCCAGCCCCCAGATCCATCATCAACCACCCAGCCCCCCGGTACATCACCAACCACCCAGACCCCCAAGCCCGCTGGTCCATCGTCAACCACCCAGCCCCCCGAGCCCCCCAGTACATCATCAACCACCCAGCCCCCAGAGCCCCCTGGTCCATCGTCAACTACCGAGCGCCCCAGTCCATCGTCAGCCACCCAGTCCCCCGACCCATCGCCAACTGCCCAGCCCCCCGGTCCATCGCCAACCACCCAGCCCCCTGACCCGTCGCCAACTGCCCAGCCCGCCAGTCCATCGCCAATTTCCCAACTCCCTGGCCCATCGCCAACTGCCCAGTCCTCCGGCAGCAGTCAATAGCACCCCACTGCTTGAGAAAACACCCCTTGACCGCACCGAGAAACCGGGATCCAATGCTTCATCCATCTTCTGCCCGCTCTCCAAATCCATCTTTGAATCCCAGGCCCCTTCGCCACCAGTGGGCAGAGTGAATGCAGCAGCTCAACCACGAAACATCGTGCCAGGGGAAAGGAGCCCATTCACCCCTAGAGCTACATGGAAGAACAACTTCACAGTCAGGCAGCTGGGCGACAGGCCAAGAAGGTTGACCTTGAGTGGTGTCCACCCACAACCTTTTGTTAAGAAGAGTCACCTTGCAGACTTTAAAACTACAACTCAGAGCCAAGTGTCTGCAACTGGTTCAGCTGCAAGTGAACCCACTCTACATAGCATTGGGTAAGCTTTGTAACGCCTTCAACCCGTAATGTGCAGGTCCTCCTTGATGTGCTACAGTCTGCAGGCTATGAAATTGGTAGCAGGTTGAGGAAAGAAAGAACCTGAATTAAACGACACCTATCAGGACATTCCAGAATGTTTAAGAAATAGCAAGTGTACGCTATAGGGCTGCCTGAGCCATCTCCCCCATTCAAGATATTTTCTAATCGACCAGATCAGGGATGCTGTTACACACCTGTGGAGTAGGTGGGAGTGGAACGCAGGTGTCTTGGCTCAGAGGTAGGGACACTACCACTGCACCAAAGGACCCCCTTTAATAACAGTGTGGCTACTCATGTACCAACCCAGCCACTTGCTGAGTCCTTTGATTTCCTTCATGCCAAAATTTAATTTGCCTCTAGTTACGTACTTTTGAAGAAAGTTGCAACATAGCAAGCATGATGACCCACAAACAGCAATATGATGATGGCCAGAGAATCTGTGAAAAAATTGCCATTTTGAGGATGTTAACCCGGGCACAGATATAACTGCAGGAGGTACCCAGCTCCCACGTCAGTGTTAGACGACAGGTCCATTTAAGGCTCAACCAGAATGGCTCCAGGGTTGATTGAGAGCACACCGAAGCTTATTGGACTTTATATTGATATTTTGCTGCTGATACGTCCATGCCTGGGTGTCCTTGGAGAGGGAGTTTGCAGCGTCCACTGGTAGCCTCAAAACTTTCAGCGAAAGGCGGCCTCCAGGGAGTTTGGGACATTATTTCCTCTTCAAAGACCATTTTGATCTTGTTGCATCCTTGGTTTCCCCTGACCTCTTTCTTTTTCTATTGTCATATGCTTATCATTAGGTAACCTGTTAATTTGGTGGTGAGTTATAAAGTCATACAGCGTGGAAATAGGCCCTCTGGCCAAACTTGTCCATTGCTGACCAAGTTTCCTAAACTCACCTAGTCCCATTTGCCTGTGTTTGACCCTTATCCCTCTAAACTTCTTAAAATAAAATAAAAATAGAGCTGAGTTCAGCAGTTAAATCTGTGCCTTGGTGTCGTTGGGGAGAGACACAGCAGCATCCACTGGTATCCTCAAAGCATTTAGGAACATGTTGGAATTGTGGGAGCTGGGGTGTATTATCTCCCTCACCAACATCTTTTTAACTCCCCGCCTCCAGCTCTTGTTTCTTCCTTCTATTTGTGTTTTGATTTTTGCGCACTGCCCCAGTAGATAATATGTGTTATTTATTAATTGAGTGATTTGTAAATTTGCTGTATGGGATTATTTACAAATTTAAAAAAGAAGCTGCATTGTCAGCCTACTCCTGGGCCTGGCCATTCATGGGTCTGTGCTGTGGACTATGGACGATTCATGATTCCAGACTTTCTGCCTGTCTTTTGTGGTTATGTCCACATCCGGGCATCCTTGGAGAGGGAATGCGCAGTGTCCAGCAGCACCCGCGAAGTCTTTCATGCTTGAGTGTATCCTCTTCCTCCTCCAATACTATTTTTATTTAGTCAATTCGCACCCCCCCCGACCAATTTCTCCCCCATGGTTTTGTTAAGTTACAGAGCCCCCATTGAGCAGGTTTTGATATTTCTTAAAAACAAAACATCCATGTTCTTCCCTAGCACTTAACCAGCAGTCAGCTTACAATGGTTTAACAGTGTAGTGCACATGATGGGTCACTTCTAAATTACCATAATTTCTAATTCCTTTTGAATAAACTTTATTGTTGGGGGTGTTGTTAGGGGGATGGAAAAGTGCGACAATGGTTAGGTTGAGCTACAGCAGATTGACAGTTAACTGTCCTTGTTGCATTGTTGATGGTTTCAGTACCCTTCTCTCATGCAGGATAAAATGGTATCCCTTTTTTCAATCCTGTCTCTTGTGTTCTAGTTCTAGTTCTGCAGAGTGTCAAAATGAAAAGCTTCATCTTCTCATCCCCTTTTAACAATGTTGTAGTTCTGTGCTGCCAAGCAATTCATTATTCCAACTTCTTGCGGCTATCAATCTCTTTGTTAACAGAAATAAGTACTTCCTATTCAGCCTAAACCCGTCAACTTTATACATCTCAATAAAAATACCTCATAGTCACCTCTGCTCCTATGTAACCTGTCCAATCTTTCTCCAGAGTTAAAATTTTCCAATGTCCTTGCAACATCCTTGAAAATTTCTTCTAGACTCTTTGATCACATCATTCATGTAATGCAGTACTCCAGCTGCTATCGATTCTTCTGGTTCTCTAGCTCTAGTGTAACCTCCCTGCTCTTCTACTACAGGCCTCAGTCAAAGCAGGAAGGTATCTGTACATCTTCTTGACAAACTTTTCTACCTGTGATGCTACCTTGAGTGATCTGTAAATATGCACTCCATAGCCACAATGTCCCTCCACACTTTGCCTTGTTTGCCCAAATACATTACAGGTGGTTCCTGATTTACAGAGCTTACCAAAGCTTACCAATGATTGTATTTAGAATGTGATCTCACACAGGGATGTCATTTTAAAAGAGCCAACAATCAAACATTTCCTGTGCTTACAAATGGCTACTTTGTATTGTCTTGTTACATGTTCCAACTTGCATACAAATTAACTTGCAAACAGACTTCAGACCATTTGCAACCCAGGGACTGCCTGTCAGGTGAATTCCAGTTGACGCTATTCTGCCCAACTGATTTACAGTCTACAACTTTCTTCCTTGCATTCAACCAGATGGTTAACTCTCATATATAAGCATACTTCCTCCTTTCGACACTCTATTTAAGTCTAAATCATTGATTCGTTTGAGAAATAGCAAGATGCTCAGTACTGAGGCCTACAAGAACCCCACTGGAAACAGCCTTCCATTCACAAAAACATCCATCGATTATTACCCTATACTTCTGCCTGAGCCAATTTGAATCCCATGAATTTGTGATTTATAGATCAGTCTGTTTGGAATTTGCCAAAAGCCTTGCTCAATTTAATGCTAACAGCATCAAACATGCTATTGTTATTCCCTCTTCGTGATGCTTCCCAGGATATATTTAGTCAATTTAGGGTATGACCTTCCATTCACAATCCATGCTGACTGTTTTTGATTAATTTAAGCCCTCTTTATGACCATTTATGTTGCATCTCAGAATATTTTCCAAAAATTCACTCATCACTGGAAGTTAGGCTGATTGGTCTGTAACTACTCGTCCTAACCTTTCCTCCCATTTCGAAACAACAGGGTGCCTTTAACTGTGCTCTAGCCTATAGTCAGAGAGGATTGGAAAATGATGCTCAGCAGTAATGATTTCAGAGACTTTATCTTATTTCTATTACCCTTACCTTATTCAGAAAATGTTTTCCAGGTATCATTCATTCATTAGTGAAGAAGTGCTTCCTGACGAGAGTTTTCAATTTGCCTTTTGTAGATCTTGTATACACAAAGTCTCCAGTTAGAGTGAAGCATTTAGTTTTTGCACTGCACATCACACAGGATGTGTGACAGTGCAGATTCCTCAAAATTGTATCAGACTTGTAAGGGTTAAACTATAAGCTAAGTTTCGGGGGAACTTGACTTTTATTATATGTTAGAACAATAAATTAGTTGTCTTCTTTTCATCCTAATTGTGCCAGTGAACGTAGATCATTCGAGCAACCATGCAGGTGAAATGTAGACATCAATATACTTAGCACTTTAAATAAATGACCATCGATTGCAGGGAATTTACCTGTGCTTGGGTACTGGCATAATAGCAATGAATAGCCAGAGACAGCAGAAACAAGGAGCAACTCAAGAGAGTTAGTCCTGCTGAGTGCAGAAACAGACTTAGAACATGTTAAATAAAGACAGAAAAAGCTGGAAGTATACAGTAGGCCCAGACCTCTGTTGAGAAAATGATGTGGAGGTGCCAGTGTTGGACTGGGGTGGACAAAGTCAGAAGTCACATAACACCAGCTTATAGTCAAACAAGTTTATTTGAAATCACAAGCTTTCGGAACGTAGTCCCTTCGTCAGATGAAGTGAGAGAGAAGTACACAGAACACAGAATTTATGGGCAGAAGGATCAAGGGCAGAGAGATCAAAAGGTCATAAAAATGGTGTGAGTGGCGTGTTGAATAATAAATCTCTGCAAGTGATCCAAAGTGTCAGACGGTGTGAGTAAAGTGTCAACACCTGAATGACAAGTGAAGGGATGGCCAACAATCTGACTAAATGTGGCAGAGAGATAATTACAAAAGAAATTAATATAAGGTGGTCCTGGAGACAAACCAAACGACTGTAATAACATGGTGATATAAGAGTTGCAAGTCGAGAGTCTAACCAAAGTAATAAATCATCCAAACCATAAAAACTAATTAAGGTAGAGAGAAAATAACAATTTATCCAGGTGGTGGTGACAAAACAGGACGGTAAGGAAGGTTTTACAGATACAAAACAGTGTGGTGGGCTCACATGTAGCACGACATGAACCCAAGATCATGGTTAAGGCCGTCTTCATCGGCCCAGAACTTGGCTATCAGTTTCTGCTCGGTGATTCTGCATTGCTGCATATCCCAAAGGCCACCTTCAAGGACGCTTATCCGAAGATCGAAAGCAGAATGTCCTTGACGCTGGAGTGTTCCCCGACTGGGAAGGAACATTCCTGTCTGGCGATTGTTGTGCTGTGTCCATTCATCTGTTATCGTAGCATTTGCATGGTCTCGCCAATATACCATGCCTTGGGGCACCCTTGCCTGCAATCTATGAGATAGACAGCATTGGCCGAGTCACATGAGCATCTGCTGTGTACATGGTGGGTGGTGTTTTCATGCATAATGTCGATGATCTAACATGTCTTGCAGAGGGTGCTATTTCAGGGATGTATAGCGTTGTGGTCGATGTTGTCCTGAAGGCTGGGTGGTTTGCTGCGAGCGATGGTCTGTTTAAGGTTTGGCAGTGGTTTGAAAGCAAGAAGTAGGGCAGCACAGTGGCACAGTGGTTAGCACTGCTGCGTCACAGCACCAGGGACCTGGGTTTGATTCCAGCCTTGGGTGACTGTCTGTGTGGAGTTTGCACATTCTCCCTGTGTCTGCGTGGGTTTCTTCCAGGTGCTCCGGTTTCCTCCCACAGTCCAAAGATGTGCAGGTTAGGTGGATTGGCCATGCTAAATTGCCCAGAGTGTTCAGGGAGGTAGAGGATGTATATTAGGTGGGTCATAGGTGGATGGGTCTGGGTTGAATGCTCTGCGGTTCAGTTTTGGACTTGTTGGGCCAAAGGGCCTGTTTCCACACTGTAGGGATTCTATTCTAAGTGGAGGCATAGGGATGATCTGGTGAGATGCTGAAGGCTGTGAAGAACATGGCGTAGACTCGCTGCTCCAGTGAAATACTGAATGATGAAGGGCACTCTATCAGTCATATCCTGTGTCTGTCTTTTGAGGAGGTTGTTGCAGTTTTTTGCTGTGGCACGTTGGAATTGGTGGTCAATGAGTCGAGCATCATATCCCATTCTTATGATGGTGTCTTTCAAAATCTTTAGGTGTCTATTGCGTTCCTCCTCATCTGAGCAGAAGCTGTATATGCGCAGTAAATAAAAACCCAAAGAACTGCGGATGCTGTAAATCAGGAACAAAAACAAAGTTGCTGGAAAAGGTCAGCAGGTCTGGCAGCATCTGTGAAGGCAAAAACAGAGTTAACATTTCAGGCCTGGTGACCTGAAACCTTGTCACCGGACCCAAAACGTTAACTCTGTATTTCCCTTCACAGATGCTGCCAGACCCGCTGACCTTTTGCAGCAACTTAGTTTTTGTTCCTGTGTATGTGCAGGGCTTGATGGAGCGAATGGCTTCTTTAGCATGTTTAGACTAGAAGTTAGAGAAGTGCAGCATTGTGAGGTTATCCATAGGCTTGCGGTAGAGCCTTAAACAGATCATCATTTGCAGCAAACTATCCAGCCTTCAGGGGAACATCGACCTGCAAGACGTGTCAGATCATCGACATGCATACTACCATTACATGTGGGAACACCACCCACCACTTTACATGGCAGATTCTCATGTGACTCGGCCAATGGTGTTATCTCATATGCTGCAGCCAAGGATGCCCCAAGGCATGGTATATGGGCAAGACAACGGATGAATGGACACCACATAACAATCGCCAGACAGGAATGATCCCTCCCAGTTGGAGAACACTTCAGCGGTCAAGGACATTCAGCTTACGATCTTCGGATAAGCGCCCTCCAAGGCGGCCTTCAGGATACGCAACAATGCAGAATCGCCAAGTAGAAACTGATAGCCAAGTTGCGTGCCCACGAAGACAGCCTTAATCATGATCCTGGGTTCACGTCGCACTACATCTGACCCCACCACAGTGTTCTGTATCTGTAAAACATTCCTTACTGTCCTGTTTTGTCACCATCACCTGGATAAATTGCTATGATCTCTTTACCTTAATTTGTTTGTACAATTTTGGATTGCTTAGGACTTTAGTTAGACACTCAGCATGCAAATTCTTATACCTATCATGTTATTCCAGTCATTTGGTTTTGTCTCCAGAACCACCCTATTATTAATTATTGTGTAATTAGCTCTCTGCCTCATTTAAATGGATTATAGATCATCCCTTCACTTGTTATTCAGCCGTTGACACTTTACACACACATTCTAATACTTTGGATCACCTGCAGGGGTTTATTATTTGACACTCACTCACACCATTTGTATGACCTTTTGATCTCTCTGCCCTTGGTCCTTCTGCCCATAAATTCTGTGTTCTGTGTGCTTCCCTCTCACTTCAACTGACAAAGGAGCTACGTTCCAAAAGCTTGTGATTTCAAATAAACCTGTTGGACTGTAACTTGGTGCCATGTGACTTCTGACTCTTTTCAGAGAGCAAGGGATGTAATGTTTAGGATGATGACTTCTCATCAGCACAGAAGCATGTCCTTGCAATGCCAGAGTTTCTGTGTACATGTTCCAAAAGGCGGGGCCCAGCCAGCAATAGCTCATGCTTGATTTTATACTCTGCAAAGTTCAGAGAGTAAAACAATCAGGATCTGGTGCATGTGAAATAATTATAACCTTTGTATAATATCAAAAGAGGTGAAAGAGGCAAGAATAGGAGCAGATAAAAGAATCAATCATGTTAATGAAATATACGTTGTAAAATGTTGCCAATAAGAGGTTACCCATTTGCGAAATTCCTCTTTGCTTTTGTTTGAAAACAGGCAAAACCTCATTTAAAATGTACAGCTTAATGACCTTATTCAATTTCATAGAAGTTGTGTGTCAATGTCCATGGTTTTATGATGCTAAAAATACCTGGATACAGAAAATTAAATTGATCACTAATACTCATTATGACAAAAACTTTAAAAGTATTTCATTGACTCGGGAAAGGTCTCCAATTCTGCTTGGACAAAGAAAGGAAAAAAGTCTTCATTTGACTTATTCTGTAGACCAATACCCTTCAAGTATCTTCCCAGCTCCTTCCCTTATTATTTTTTCATGTTATCTCCCTCCACTGTCCCTCTGGATGCCCATTCTACACCATTACCTGGGGTCTGTAGCAGGTAACTAAACCTAAACAATCCACACATCATTTAATCTTCCCTCTTATTTCCATTGTTAATGCATATCTGCTGTTTATGACAATCCAAATATTATCAGAGTATTATTGTTCCCATAAGAATCTTAAAAATTTTGTTCATGGGCTGAGACCTGCACCTGGCATTATTCACTTGCTGGCACAATTGTCCTTTCAATAATGAGGCTGGAATTAATCATTTATCTGTTCTTAGGTATTCTCTTATCAAAACTGTCTTGAATGTTTGAGGGTAAAGTATTTGAACCCACAAGTGAAAATTGATTAGCCTTAAGAAACATCTTATCTAGAAGGACAAGGGAAGTAGACATATGGGAATACCACCACCTTTAAGTTCCCCTCCAAACCACTCACGATCCTGACTTGGAAATATATTGCCATTCCTTCAGTGTCACTAGGTCATAATCCTGGAATTCCCTCCCCAATGACATTTGGGTCAATGCACAGCAAATGGGCAACAACATTTCAAAAGACATCTTATCACCACCACCTCAAGGGCACCTAGGGACCGGCAATAAATTCTGGCCAGCCAGCTATGCCTACATGCCACGAATGAACAGAATAAAACAGTTTTTTCCCCTTCTCAGTTAGTAGAGTTCCTACCACAATGAATCATCTCAGCCGCTTTTCCTTTTCACTCTCCCAAGAACAACAATATTTCAAGAACGAATACTTCAAATGAGCTCTGAGTAGAGGATCTCACTCTGCAACTGTTTGATCTTCTGCATTGAGCTTGATTTCATAGTTCATAAAAATTCATCAACTAGAGGGAGTTGAGAGAACAAGGTACAGAGGAAAGAGGGGCCAGGGTGCCAGGGAGAGAGGGGACAAAGGAAGGGCTTGAGAGAGGGAGTATCAGGACAGATAAAGAGAAGGGAGAAGGCAAGGTACAGGAGAGGGAGGGGGTGAATATAAATTACTTGAGCGGAGATGAAAGCTGGTTACAGGACGAGGAGTGAATGAAAGAAGGGTAAAGGGAGGGAAAGTGAGGTTGGGGTTGTTGGAGGAGGAGATGTAGGTGATATTCTGGGGATGAAACTGGAGAATGAAAGAGTCTAGCTGCACAATATAGCACGATATTCAGTGGTAAAGTATTTAAAATCTGTCTTCTGTGATTGGTATTATCATTAGCTTCTTATACTAATCCTAGTGAACTATTTTTTTCTGTCAACAGTTTAGGTGGGAGCCTTGAGAAAGATGATGATCCATGGACAAGGCATTACGTGTCAGAGATGAGAGGGGCTAGCCGTTCAATCTCCCACCCAGAACTGTGTATCATTGGGCAGGGGCTTCAATGAGCCTTACAGACACTGTTGATAACACTGTGCAACTTCCAGTACGCCCTGTCCAGGATGACCTCAGATTATCTGGTTTTATAGTAACGTAACAAAATAATCCTATCTGGTGTGTACTTAAGGAAGTTGACCTACTTAAAATAATATGCACAACATGCTGGAAAAGAGTGTACACAGTTTATCTTCTCAAATGAGACTGCACGGCTGTGAAATTTTGAGAATTTCTTCATTCACCTATAGGAAAACTTCCTTGGAAATAGAATTGAGGTGAAACAAATGGAATGAAAATCATCTGCTGGAGATTGAAGGGACTTCCATTAGTCCCACTTGAGATCATCAGTCCTCAGCATCAGTGCGAAGAACTAAATAATTATGAGGAATAATTTAAGGATAAGGAAACATTTGGCATGGAATTTCCGTGAAAGTTGAACAAATTGGGAGCCGTTAGTTTGTAAAGGATCCCTAAATGTGAAACCTTATGGGTGGGAATGAATCATCCACTGACAGCTTCTTGCACACACTGAGACACAATTTGGTGACAAGTTTCACGATCCACTGCTCTTTCTAATAATCCGTCCAATTTTTTATCACCTTGTTGTATTGTCCATAATGAAACAAAGAAGAATAACGGGTACAATTGGGGAGGTGGACAAATAGGTTGAGTCCTCTAGCCCTTTTGGTGCAGAACATTTAAAGATTTCTCATTATTGGCCAATTTCATTAAAGATCAGAGGATTTTTCTTGATTTTTGCCATTCTCTATGGCGAACCTCCTTGGTTTCCATGCCTTCATTTGGAATTGTTCCACGATGGTAATGAAGCATTGACAGATGTAGAAGTAAAACCCTATTGAATACTCAACATCGTATGACAGCAAACTCAAGCTATTCCCTCAGAGTTTAAATGTGCTGGTTTAATTAGCACTAGATGTCTAATTTGGTAGAACGCTTTGATAAATCTATAGGATTCCTCTACCAAAATGTGCTTTCAACAGAGAGCATGAAACATCTGTAGGAAGTGGGGGATACTAGAATAAGTCAACTGGTATCACTTTCAGAACTGGCATAAGTGAAGGCCAAGATCCACTGTACAGGATGCCATCATGGGTATAGAGTGTTAAAGGCAAGAATATATCTCAGTGATAAATTTAAATGAATATTTAGCCTGTCCTTATCATGCTTGATGTTTAATAATAGACAAAATTATCCTTTTAAATACATACTTGAAAAGGAAGAATTTTTTTTAGGGCTGCTGGAGAAGAGCAGGGAATGGAACTGGTTAGAGAGCTCCTCCATAGATTTGGCATAGGCACAATGGCTAAAGCCAAATGGAATCATCTAGCTTCCTGCACGATGACTTTTCCCTTCCCATAAATCCAAAAAAGATCAAGAATTTTGAGAGTGGTTGGGTCAAACAGAAGTTGTGTCTCTCAGTGCCCCAGTTCAGGCTGTAACCTAAATGCTTGCTGGGAAAAACTGGCTACCCATTAGGCAATACCTTACAGGATCAATAGGATTACCTCCAGAAGAGGTTGGGCAGTTGGTTAAAACTGGGATCTGATTCACTTCAACCAAGATCTTGTTTGTCCACGACAATACAGAACTAGGTGGGAGCATTGGAAAGATCAGCAACATGGCCGAATAATGGCCAATTTAATAAAGTGCCCCTGGAATAGTTAGAAACCCAAGTGCAGGATGTTGTAAACGAACAAAGCCTTTTCTGCTTAATACCTCTGTGAAAAACTCTACACAGATGAGATGTACACAAAGTAGTAAGCATTTCAGGTAATTTCTTGTTATCACATACAAATTAAACTCAAATGGAAAGGCTTGCTTGACTTTCATGAGTTGACGAGAAAACCATGAGACATAGGAACAGAAGTGGGCCATTCAGTCCATCAAGTTTGTTCTACCAGTCAGTGAGATCATGGCTGATTTTATAATGCTCAACTCCATTTTCCTACCTTTTCCCCATAACTCTCAATTCCCTGACTGGTTAAAAATCTATCTCAGCCTTCAATACATTTATATGACCCTGCCTCTCAGTCTTCTGTGATAAAGAATTCCACAGATTCATTACCATTTTAGATAAGAAATTCACCCTCACTCAGTCTTAAATGTGTAGCCCCTTATTCTGAGATTATGCCCTCTGGTCTTGGACTCTCCTACTTCTCTCGTCAGGTTGTCTTAGAATCTTGTATGTTTCAATAAGGTCACCCCTCATTCATCTACATTCCAACAAGGCCCAATGTTGCCTATAATATGTAGCATTTGAAAACCAAGTAAGAAATAATAGATATAAATTTTAAGATGCTAAAGTGTTACATACCCCATTGAAGTGGCCCTTAACTGCTAATTACACATCCAGATGTTTTCAATAGAGTCCCCAGAATGAAATATAAAAATATAGTTTATCATTTAAAAATAGGATTTTTCAAAACAGATAATATTGTATTATTTAATACCAATACATGAAATACTGTACAGTGCAATAATTACTTTGAAAGGAAAATATAGATTGTTGACTACAAACAAAAATAATGTGTAGTTGTTTGTTGATTTCCTCAATGCTAATACAGCACATGTTCGGTTAATGTAACTTTGTGCAATTGTGTAAAGCAGGTGATAGTGAAGAGAGAGTCAGCTTTACATTTTTATATTTCTATTGAGGTCAAACCAGCAGAAGTTCTGCTTGTGTTATTTTAATTAATTCAAAGAATGAGTTAAACAAATAATTCAAATATCAAACAGAAGAAATTTCATCTAGATCTAGTTAACCAACATCTACACTGAAGTATCCCAATACTGTGTCCTTTGTAAATTCATTTACAATTTACATAGTTTTATCTGGATCCTTGGGGTAAAAATAGGCATTAGGTGAAAATTAGATGGAACATTGAATCTGCATAGTCTTTACGTTGAATGTTGTCAGTGACTCATCCTAAATTCCACTAAAATGGATATGCCCTTCTGTATTTTCTGATCAAGGGGGTTGTAAACTAAGGAGTATAATGGTCAGATTATAAGTATGCATGTATGGAATAAATATCTGATTATTTCACTGGGGACTTGTAAATTGGCCTACTGTGTCTCTTGCATCACATGACTACACTTTAAAAGTACTGATTCAGGGCTCGTGTAGCACAATTCTACTGTCATTTCCTCTGGCCAAGAAGCTCTCGATTCAAGTACCACCTGCTCCAGGAGTGTGCTGTAACACATCTGAACAGGTTGACTAGAAATAAACAAAAGCCACTGGTTGTGAAGTGTTTTGTGACCTCTTGAGGTTGTGAATAGAGCCATATAAATTGCATGTGCACACATACAAGTGATGATAAGACAGATTTAAATTTGAGATACACAGAAGAACTTTTAAGCTATAAGGAAACAAGCCATTTAGCCTCAACCCAGAATTGTTCTTCATTAATCTACCCTGTTCTCATTTACCTTCATACCCCTACATTCACAATCTCATATCCGATGTTGGAAAAGGTTTTGCCTGAAACCATGAACATGGTAATTAAATCCATAGCCTACATCTCTTCTGCCCTCAGTCATATATTTACTCTTAGAACCCAGACTCCTCATTCCAAATCCGCAACTCCTGGAAACAGTCTGCTTCTATGTTCCTTGTCCAATAATTTGATACTTTTAACAATTCTTTCATGTTAATCATAACTGTTTAACCAGAAAAACAAAATACAATATTTAAAAGGTACACCTCAATAATAATCATTTATTTACAATAACATAAGATAGTAGTGCACAAATGACAATTTCAGTCTGCAAACTTGTAAATAGGTTGTAGTTAATTACAGCTTATTCCTTAAAGTCTAACAAAGAAGTCAGACATTACTTACATCATACACATTCTTTTATCATTAACAAGAGGTCTTGCAGTGCCAGTGAAACATTCCTAGTAAAACCAAGAACAGGGGAAAATTTTACTCTGCTAAGTGTATAATCAGGAAAACTGCTCTATGGGTGGGGAGGGGAGAGGTGGTTACACACAAGTTAACAAAGGAACATTCTCTCATGTGCTATATGTACAGTGTGTTGTTGGAATGAGAGTTCCAGGAAGTTGACCCTCTTGCAGTGAAGGAACAGCAATATACTTTCAAGATGGTGAGCAATCTGAAAGGGAAATTCGAAGTGATAATGTTCCTATTGTTGTGAAGTTGTGCAAAGTACTTGTGGATTGGGAGGCAGAAAGTTAGAATTTGGGGTTTGTAAAATGCTGGGGATAAAGCATTGGGTGGTCCCTTTAAAAGATGATGTGCTTTTGCTGTGCTTAGAAATTTAAAATGCATGTCTGTGAGCAGCAGCTTGTAAGTTTATAAGTAACAGAAAGCACCCAAATTGAAGCATTTGTATCATAAGGCCGTACAGTTAGCAGGCCAAGCAGCACCTTTTACCAAGACAACAGGCTTTTGAATTTAGCCAATCAATTTGAACCAGGCACTTAGATACCAAAACCAATTCAATTTAAATTTAATGGTTTTGACAACATAGGACCAATCCTATTGTAAGAAATATTGAAATGTCATCAAGGGTATAAAAGAAGGGGGCAGTTGAACAAAGCCACAGAGCTGACTGCCCTCAGCTCTCAAGAGAAACACTGCCCTACACAGCGTCCCCTATGTCTTAGAAAAAGCACCATCGAAATAACAGCAGTACCACCACACAACTGGTGAATGTTTCTGACAGAAGAGTCGATGGAGAAGACACAGAACACATTCTGGAAGACATGTAACCTAGCTATAATTTCGAGAGACTATATATGTATATATATATGTGGGACTTGTATTTATTGGAACAGCACACCATCAGAATCTTGCTTTATTCGGGAATAGTTAGTCGCTAGAAGGGATTTATGCTGTTTGTTAAAAGTTTAGTTAATTTGTTCACTGTTAAAGTTAGATAAATAAGTTGTTACTTGTTGATTTTAAAGTGAGTGTCAGGGATTTATTTTGTTTAACCACTGGAAGTTGCTGAAAGGCAGGTTACATCGCTTTTTACACTCCTTTTACAGATGAGCTGGCGAGGTGCTCCTCTTTGGGTATTTCAGTTTTAGTTCTCAGAGGCGTGGGGTGGTGTAACCTCCGCTTTGTAACAGACTGGGGGCTCATCCAGGATCTGGACAGATTTGAACAGGTTTAAGGTACAAAACATCACAGCAGATTTAAACAGATTAGGGGACTAGTGTCCTAGATCTTAAGTGAGAAGTAGAAGATCTGTTTAATTTCAATTGCTTGCAGTTGGTTAAATTATAAGTGGGGAAATGGCTCTTAACATTGCTAGAGAGGTTCTGGGGGTCAATGACGCTTCTTAAATTTGCCAAGGAAGTTTAGAAAGACAGAAAAATGATGACACTTGTAGAACTGACAAACAGGCTAAAATTACGGTTAACTAGGGATAAAAAGCTGAAATTGTAACAGAGCTTGGCTTGTTGGCCAAGCATTTAGGTATATCAGAGAAACAGTCAAGTGCAGTGGAGTTGGATAAAAATAAATTGCAAATGAGACAATTGTAGTTGGAGGATAAAGTACGGGAAAGAAGATTTCTAATAGAACAAAAAAAAGGAAAGAATTGCAGTAGCTGAAGCCTTTTTCATTTCCTTTGAGAAATTGGCTAAACAGATGAACTGGCCAGAGACTGTGGATAATGTTAATTCAGACTAAGTTGGTAGGGCAGGGCTAGTGAGGTGTTTGCAGAGCTGTCAGAGGAGGCATCAAGAGAATATGAAGAATTGAAAAAGGCTATTTTGAGTGCTTAGGAATTGGTACCAGAAGCATATTGACAATGGTTCAGAAATGTAAAAAAGGAACCAGATCAGACTTATATTGAGTTTGAAAGAATTAAGCAGAGCAACTTTGATTGCTGGATGAGAGCATTAAAAGTAGAAAAGACGTATGAGGCTTTTAGAGATATTATTCTGCTGGAGGAGTTTAAAAACTCACTTCCAGAAGTGATAAGAATTCATGTTGACAAACAGAGTTAAAACAGTGGGAAGAGTTACAGAGATGGTGGATTAATATGCATTAGGGCATAAATCGAAAGCAAGCTTGCAGCAGCAATTTCATTCTGTGAGGGATAGAAATTGGGGAACAAAGGAGATCCTTCAATGAAAAGCAAAAAGTAGATTACATTGGGAATGGTTTACCACATGTGAGAAAAGAAACCCAAGAGTGTGGAAAAGAGGTGAAAGACCTCAAGTGTTTTCACTGCAATAAGGTGGGACACACAAAATCACAGCGTTGTTGGTTTAAGAAAGGCACTGGGAAAAAAAATGTGGAAAAAGAGGATAATTAGTTGTGGTAGTGAAGGAGATGCCAAGAGAAGCCAAGGAGCTGCAGGCGAATGCACAGCCTAGGCACCAGCTAGATAGTAAGATAGTGCCCAATCTTTTCAAAGATTTCACCTGTATGGATAACATTTACTCAGGTCAAGTAGGGGGAGTAGTTAAAGAATAGGTAGAGCGTAAGTAAAGACTAGGTAGAGGTGCGGTAGCTAGTCTGTCTCTTAAAAATGAGAGATAAAAATATTTACACTCTGAAATATTGCCTGAGAAGATGGTAATCTGAGGAATAAATGGAGAGAGGAGTGTTCCCCTGTGTATGATAAGGCGAGAAAGTCCAATCAAGGTCGGGGAATGTGATAGTGGGAGTGATGGAAAAAATCGGCTATTCCAGGAATACAGTTTATTCTTGGAAATGTTATAGCTGGATTACATGTGGGACTGATGCCCATTGTAGTGGAAAAGCCAAAAGAAGCCCAGGGAATTGAGGAGTTCAAAGAAAAATATCCTGGAATTTTTTCTGGCCTGTGTGGTGACAAGATCCCACACCATAAGTTAAAGCAAGAAGCGAAAACAAAACGGAAAGATTAAGGAGTTGAGGTCCAGTTAGCTGGCACTCTTTTTAATGAGATGGTAAAGGAAAAGCCTAAGCAGGGAGAGGATCAGGCAGAGGTGTTTAGTTCTGAAAGATTAATGGAGTTACAACAAAATGATGATAAAGGATTTATATAATAAAGCCTACTTGGAAAAGTAATCAAAGTGTATTCCAGAATGCTTTTACCTTAAGGATAAAATCTTAAGGTGGAAATGGAAACCTTGGCGGGTAGTGCAGAGGAGAAATGGGCGGAAGTTCACCAGATTGTGTTGCTGGTAGAATACAGACCGGAAGTATTGCGGGTAGCACATGATTCACCTGGAGGAGGTATTTTAGAAGTGAGGAAGACTTAGGCTAAGATACAGAAGCATTTTTATTGGCCTGGATTACATAAAGATGTAGTTGAATTTTGTCGTACCTGTTATATATGTTAGATGGTAGGAATGCCATAGGCAGCGATAAAACCAGCACCTTTGACGTTAATTCCCACATTTGAAGAACCTTTTAAGCAGGTTATGATTAACTATGTAGGTCCCCTCCCGAAAACCAAAAGCGCGTACCGGTATTTGCTAACCATAATGGATGTGTCTACCAGGTTTCCAGAGGCAATTCCATTATGGAACTTCAAGGCAAAGAAAGCTGTGGAGGACTTGCTTGTTTTATTTACCCATTATGGACTATGCAGGGAGATTCAGACAGACCAAGGGTCCAATTTTAGTGCCAAATTATTTAAGGAGGTCATGGATAGTTTAGGCATCAACCACTTTAAGATCAAGTGCCTACCATCCTGAATCCCAGGGATCATTGGAAAAGTGGTATCAGATCCTAAAGACAATGCTGAGGGCATATTGCCAGCATTACCCAAATGATTGGGATAAAGGTATGATTTGCTATTAGAGATGGTCCAAATGAATGAACTCTGGTTACTCCGTTTGAATCAATATTCAGACACAAAGTAAGAGGGCCTTTAAAATTAATTAAGGAAAAGTTGATAAGTCCAAAGTCAGAGATCTCACAGTTGGATTATGTATGAGGTGAAAGAAAGATTGAACCGAGTAGGTGAATTAGGTAGACAGCATTTAAAGGTGGCACAGCACCTCATGAAGCAAGAAACAGATAAGAAATCTAAAATTCATTCGCGTGTGGGAATAAAGTATAGGTGCTGTTACCAGTGCTAGGAAATTCCTTCAAAGCAAGGTTTAGTGGTCCCTATCAGATAGAGAAGTTGTTAAGTCAGTTGAATTATCTGGTAAAGATGCCAGATAGGAAGAACATTAATCAGGTATGTCATGTTAACATGCTGAAACCTTACTATGACAGGGAAAGGGAACTGGAGAAACAGGCATTAGATACTGCCACTCAGAATGAGGAATCAAATCCAAGTGATTGGCATTTTGATGTGCCTCAGAATAAACTGAACAATGATTAAGTCCTTAAAGAATGGGATAGGGCAGTGAGCTATCTGTCCCAGGAACAGAGAATTGAACTTATAGACTTATTACAGTGCCATGAGGATCTTTGTAGACATAGACTGGGGACGCCTAATGCCATCGTGCATGATGTTGAGGTAGGGAATGCTGTTCCCATAAAACATTTTGATTCATTTTGGAAGGACAAACTTGAAAGCAGAATACAGGGTTAACGGAAAGATTCTTGGCAGTGTGGAGGAGCAGAGGGATCTTGGGGTTCATGTTCACAGTTCCCTGAGAGCTGCCACCCAGGTGGATAGAGTTGTTAAGAAGGCGTGTGGTGTGTTAGCTTTCATGAACAGAGGGATTGAGTTCAAGACCCGTGAAGTTATGCTCCATCTATACAAAAGCCTGGTGCGGCCACATCTGGAGTACTGTGTCCAGTTCTGGTCACCTCATTACAGGAAAGATGTGGAAGCGTTAGAAAAGGTGCAGAGGAGTTATACCAGGATGTTGCCTGGAATGGAGGGAAGGTCTTACAAGGAAAGGTTGAGAACTAGGGCTTTTCTCTTTAGAACGACGAAGCATGAGAGGTGACTTGATAGAGGTGTGCAAAATGATCAGAGGTTTAGATAGAGTAGACAGCCAGAGACTTTTTCCTAGGGTGGAGGTAGCTTTTACGAGGGGACATAGTTTTAAAGTGAAAGCAGGTAAATATCAGGGAGATGTCAGAGGTAGGTTCTTTACTCAGAGAGTGGTAGGGGTGTGGGATGCATTGCAGGAGAGGGTAGTGGAGTCGTCCTCATTAGGGGCATTTAAGCGGCTATTAGATAAGCAAATGGATGATAGTATTAGGTAGCAGTGGAGATTAGACCTTAGGTTTAGGGTAAAAGTTGGGCACAACATTGTGGGCCGAAGGGCCTGTACTGTGCTGTACTGTTCTATGTTCTATGTTCTAAGACAAGATCCCTACAGGCTTAATCTTTTCAAAGCAACACATGTTCAGAAGGAAGTGGAAACAATGCTCCAAGAAGACATCATCGAGATGAGTGAAGGTGAGTAGAGTTTGCCGATCACGTTGGTTTCCAAATCTAATGGTACACAATGTTTCTTCATAGGTTATTGGAAGGTTAACATCCTGACCAACTCTGGCTCATACCCAATTCCAAGGCTGGAGGAGGATTGTGTGGGAAAAGTAGGACAAGCCACTTACATCACAAAGTTGGACTTACTTCATGGTTACTGGCAAGTGCATTTGTCAGAGAGAGCAAATGAAGTTTCTGCCTTTGTGACCCCAAATGGGTTATACCAATTTAAAGTAATGCCCTTTGAAATGAAAAATGCGCCAGCCACTTTTCAAAGCCTTATGAGCAGGGCTGTTGCAGGATTGACTGATTGTGCTATCTACATAGATGACTTAGTGATCTCTAGCCATACGTGGAAAGATCACATGGAGCATTTGGCAGAGCTCTTTGAGAGACTACGGAAGGCAAAGTTGGTTATAAACTTGGCAAAAACAGAATTTGTGGTGGTGGTGGCAGTGACTTCCTTAGGGCACAACACTGGATACGGACGGATTACACAGAGGAACATGAAGACAAAGGCCATCAACAAATTTCCAAGACCATCCTCGAAGAAGGAAGTGCTTCAGCGGAGGGATTCAGGATTCTACAGGAAACATGTACCAAACTTTAGTAGCATATTGGCACTGTTGATGGATTGGTTTAAAAAAAAAACAAACACAAAATTTCAGTGGACAGAACAATGTCAAGAGGCATTTGAGAATCTAAAAGCAGTGTTAACTACCGCACCAGTTTTAGCCACACCAAATCTTTAGAAAACTTCAAAGTCGTCATCAACATAAGCAATGTATAGGTTGGAGTTATGTTGTAAAAGGAGGATGATTGTGGAATTGAAAGGCCAATCAGTTATTTTTCAAAAAAGCTCAATATCCACCAGAAAAATATTCAGCCATTTAAAAAGAGTTACTGACTTTGATAATGGCCTTACAACATTTTAAGGTTTACATTGCAAACAATGCATTAGATACGATTGTATATCACCATCTTCTAACATTTCTAGAAAGACCTAATGACAGGAACACTAGCTGATTTTGATGGAGTCTCATGTTACAAGCATTTAATTCATCACAGATGCTTTACCGTGAGATTAGAAGAAATATGCTTATATAAAATAGAAGCAGTAGTGTGCAATGTTATATATAAATAGAATTAGTACAAACTGTGTAACTCTAGATTAATGAGCTATGGATCTAGTAATATAATGGAGTTAAGGCTTTACAAAAACAAGAAGCCATCTTTTCATAATGACGGTTCTTTTATTTTCTTGGGGTAGGTGGCTTTGCGAAGTTGGGTAGCGTACTCGTGAATGGAAGTCAGGAAGCTAGAACTTGGTGTTTGTAAAATGCTAGAGGGGAAGGCATTAGGTAGTCGCTTTATAAGCTGATGTGCTTTTGTTATGCTTGGAATTTAAAATAAATATCTGAGAGCAGCAGCTTGAAAGTTTACAACTACACAGTGCGCACCGGAATTGAAACATTTGTATTGAAAGGTTGTACAGTTAGCAGGCCAGGCAGCACCTTTTACCAAGACTAAACTTTTGAATTTAGCCAATCAATTTGAACCAGGCTTTTAGATACCAAAAAAATTTAAATTTAAATCTGATGGTTTTGACAACGTGACCAATCCTATTGTAAGAAATATTGAGATATCATCAAGGGTATAAAAGAAGGGGACAGTTGGACAAAGCCACAGAGCTAACTACCATCCACCAGTGCTGACAGCCCTCAGTTCTCAAGAGAAAATCATTGCCTCTCACAGCCTCCTCTATGTCTTAGAGGAAGTACCATCTAAATAACAGCGGTACCAACAGCACAACTAGTGAATATTCCTGACAGAAGAATCGACAGAGAAGGCACAGAGCATTCCGGAAGACACAGAAAGACAAAGTTCTATTTTTTTAATATGTGGTACTTGTATTTATTGGAACAGCATACCATTAGAATCTTGCTTTATTCAGGAATAGTTAGTAGTTAGAAGGGATTTATTCCATTTGTTAATAATTTAGTTAATTTGTTCACTTAGAGTTAGATAAATAAAATCAACAAGTAACAATTTGAAGCAAGTGTCAGGAATTTATTTTACTTAACCACTAGAAGTTACTGAAAAGCAGGTTACACCACTTTTCACACTCCTTTTACAGATTATGAGGCGATGTTTTCCTCTTTGGATATTTTGGCTTTAATTCTCGGAGGAGGGGTCAATCTCCACTTTATAACACCATATACGTGTCACTGTGGTGTTAGAGGGTGCGGGGTATGAAATGTGCTATAAAATATGATTTCTTGCTGTGCATCATGTATATGTTTATTGTGGTGGATCAGATGCTAATCAAGCAGGCTGCTTTGTTCCAGATGAAATTTACATTCCTGAATAGAGCTGTATTCATCCAGGCCAGTGGACAGTGTTCCAACACATTCTTGACTTGTGACTCAAGACTAGCTTTGGGAAGCCAGGAGTTGAGTTACACACCATAGAATTCCCAGCCCCTGACATGCTCTTGTAGCCACAATATTTATATGGGTTGTTCAGTTTCTGATCACTGGTAACCTCCGTGAGTTGACTGATCTTCAATTACATTCCCTTGGCTAAGGGCAAATGGCTAGATTCTCTTTTATTGGAGATGGTCATTTTCTGGCACTTGTGCGATATGAATGTTATTTGCCACTTGCTAGTCCAAGCCTGAATACTGTCCAAGTCTTGCTGGATTTGAATGTGGACTGCTTCAGTATCTGAGGAGTCATGAATGGTGCGAACATTGTCCAATCATCAACAAATATTCCCACTTCTGACCTGACGATGGCAGGAAGCTCATAGATGAAGTAGCTGAAGATGGTTGGGCCTACCCTGAGGAATTCTGCAGAAATGCCTAGGAACTGAGATGACAACCTCAATCATCTTCCTTTGTGCTGGTTTAAAAAAAACTGTGGATGCTAGAGGTCTGAAACAAACAAAAATAGAAACTGCTGGAGAAACCCATCAGGTCTGGCAGTGTCTACGGAGAGAAAATAGAGGTAACTTTAGAGTCCTGTGAACCATTTTCCCTCCACAGATGATGCCAGACTGAGTTTTTCCAACAAAGTTTTTTTGTTTGTTCCTTTATATTAAGTGTGTCTCCATTGAATGAAGAGTTTCCACAATTCCAAATGACTCCTGCTTGGGTCTCTTCAAGCCTTATTCAGTGAAAATCTGCAATGATGTCAATGTTAGTCACTCTCAACTCATGATTTGGGGTTCAGCTCTTTATCTTTTTTTTATTGGTCTGGAGCCAAGTTTTCTTCTCTAACTCCCCACAATGTCCCGGGATACATTTGATCAGATCCCGGAGATCTATCTATCTTTACGCTTTTTAAGACCTCTAGCTCTTCCTCGTCTGTAATGTGGACTGTTTTCAACTCATTAGTATTTATTTCCCCAAATTCTCTAGCCTCCATTTCCTTCTCCACACTAAACACTGACATGAAATATTCATTCAGTATCTTACCCACCTCCTGCGGTTTCACATATAGACAATTTCATTGATCTTTAAGGGTCCCTTTTCTCTCTCTAGTTGGTCTTTTGCTCTTAATGTACTTGTAGAATCTCTTTGGATTTTCCTTAACCTTACCTGCCAACGTTATCTCATATCTCCTTTCTTGCTATCCTGATTTCCTTAAGAATGCCCCTAAATGCCTATGGTCATCAAGAGATTCACTGGATGCCTGTTGTCTACACCTAATATATGACTCCTTCTTATTCTTGACTAGAGCCTCAGTACCTTTATTCTTCCATTGTTTCCTACTCTTACCAGTCTTATCCTTCACTCTAGATGAAATATAATGCCTCTGAACTCTCGTAATCTCACCTTTGAAAGCCTCCCACTGGCCAGTCATCCCTTTACCTGTGAACAATCTACTCCAATCAACTTTTGAAAGTTCCTGCCTCATTCTGTCAAAATTTGCCTTGCCCCAATTAAGAACTTTAATTCTTGTACAAGGCCTATCCTTTTCCCTAGCTATTTTAACACCAATAGAATTATGATCACTGGTCCCAAAGTGTTCCCCCACTTATGAACACTATTGCAGTTACTGAGTCTGGTTCACCAAGCTTACCCCCAGTCAACACTTAAATTTATTGAGTCCCCTTTTAAAGTTAGTGAGATCTTTTCTGGGATTTTGTAGGAAGATGTCTTGACTAGTTACAGATCCACCTGTCCTATTATTAAGGGGTATTCATGACCTTCCCCAGGCTACATCCTGTTGCAATACGCATGAGTTTCTGAGAAACTTGCACGATTCACCTTCCTTCCTCTTTCACAGGTCCTCCACCACTCCGGTTCTACAAAGGTTAGATTCCTGTAGCAGGCCAAGGACAGGAAACGTTTTTTTTCAGTACCTCTGGTCCTTCCAAATGGGATAAATCAAGTCCAGCAAATAAAAGCAAAATACTACATATGCTGGAAATAAGAAATAAAAACAGTGAATGGAGATACTCAACAGGTCTGGCAGCATATGTGGAGACACATACAGAGTTAATATTTTAAGGCCAAAATGACTCTTCTTTGGAACAGAAGGAAGCTGGAAAATGTACCACTTACTCAAAACATTAACACTGTGTGCCTTTCATTTTTAGTATAGCTCTGACAGTTCAACACTGAAAACAAGACCTCCCCATGTTGTCACTTAAATTTCGACAATCATGCAAAGGTGGTTTATTGTGGTTTATGATAAATGCCATATGACAATATGAACTGCAAGGTCATCTTGCCTAAGGAAATTGCACTAAGTGCACCAATAATAAGATATTACAAAAAAAAACTATTAAAGTCTTACGAACATCAATGTTCTAGAGCACATTAAAAAGTTAACTTTTCATGTAGAAAAAGTATAAGTTGCCATTGTCCCAGAAGACCATAAAGATGCTTTGTCATTAGAGAGAGAGACATAACTAGTGGTGGTTCAACCTGAGGTCACCACACCTAGAACAAGGGGAGAGATTGAGGAGAAGAGTCTTTCATGGTAGCCTCAGCCCATGCTGGAATTGAACCCATACTGTTGGCAGCACTCTTCATTGTAAATCAGCCATCTGAGCTAACAGAACATAGATATTTACATTTTTTTTTAGAAGAAGAGGCAATTTCTGTCCTCTCCACCCAGGTTCAGCTCAGGACACACAGATCATGCAGTCTATCAAGGTCTGGTAACAAAATTTTTATATAATGCACCTTCATGAACATTAATAGAGAGCCAGAGCAAGCCAATATGTGTGTGTGTTTGAGAGAAAGAACATGTTTTTGTGAGAAAATAAAGAGAAAATGTGATATTGTGTACGAGTATATGCATGAGAGTGAATGTGTATGTGCGCGCGAGTGAGAATGTGCAAGAGAATGACAGTGTAAGTGTGAGAGAGAGAGATTGTCTGTGTTCGGTTCTTTAAATGCATGTGTGTATGCATATGTTTGCATATTTGTGTGTGTTTGCACGCACCCATTACAGATTTTCCTAATGGTTTGATCAGATTCCACTTCCGCAACAAAAAAAAACAAATGTCCACCTTAAACCTCCCCAGCCCCTCACTCCCATCCTTGGCCAACCCTCATGATGGTTCTCCTCCAAGGAGAAAGTGGATTTTTCATTTGGACAATGCTTGAATGATCTCCAACCTATTGCCCACCTTCAGCCATCACTGCAATTAACAAATAAAAGCCTTCAAATAATTCTTGTTGTTAAAATAGTAGTTTTCTTTTTCAGAAAAGGGACCCTGTTATTTTTCTCTGATCCTCCTCAGGACTGTCTCCGTGAGAATGACCATTAATTCCTGCAAACACCAGGATAATCCTGGAGGCTTGGCAACCCCAGATTCAAGATGGTCCTGATGTGATGGGCTGTGTGATTAAAGCTCCTTCTCAGTCAGCTCTCGCAGTGCTTTGATGACGTGTGTTGGCTGGCTCGCTGCATACTCCTGAAGGCTAGTGCCCATCTGTTGGTGCAGGTTGGTTGCCAGTTTGGCCGTCACTGCACGCACATTCCCGCTTCCACCCTTGATCACTCCATTCCCAGTCATATTGCCCAGTAGATACCAGAGTACAGGCAAAACGTACCGCTCCACAGTTTGAGGCTTTCGACAATACACTGGCTGCACAAGGACTGCAGACGAGAAAGAAAACCAGAGAATCAGCACTGTGGGTCTGAACTGCATCACAACCTACAACCACTTAATCTGGAAATGAGTATGCGAGTATCAGAGTGGACAGCTCAGATTTAAACATCCATCATCATGAAGGGAGGTAAAAGTGGAAGCTCATGTCCATTGGTTACTTTGACCTCAAGGATGAAGGGACAGTTTCTCACTTTCTCATTCTCTAGTTCCCTGAGGAACACCCAGGACCCTGAGCTCCATAAATCCATCCCCAAATCTCTCCACCTCCCTATCTCTTGTTCTTTAAGAAGCTGCTTATATCTGAAGAGATAAGCATTTGCAGAGGTTCAGGCGAAATGGGTTGAGGACATTTGCTCTTGTAGAGAGGTGGCACAGTCATGATGGACTGAATGATCTCCTTCCGGACCATAAACATTCAATGATTTTCATTAGCAATAACTAAAAGATTCTTTTTAAAGTATGAAGAAATGCAAAAGTCACATCTAAGCTTAGAATTCACACTTCATGAAGTTACACCCTGACTCGACTTCCCTAAACATTATGTTGTAATTATCTCCTTATCCACAGGCTCACCTGACAGTCGCTCTATGATGTCCTGCATCGCACGGCCACTGATGAACTGCACTCTGCTGGTGAAGGGCTGAAGGAGCAGTAAGTTGTCTTTTACAGGGACAGTAAAGCAATAACAATTAATGCTCCTGGACACAAGAATCAGATAACTGATTAATAAATGGAGAAAAGTTAACCCAATACACCCCATATGAGTGAGAGATCATTTACTCTGCATCATTATAGCACCAGAAGATTGAAGTCTGTAACATTTATGATACCATCAGTTATAGATGTAAAATACTGTTAGATGGTCTCGAAAGACACTCTTTCTCCTTAAATATGTCATGAATAGATGGAAAATCTGAGATTTAATTCCTCACGTATTTTGTCTGATTAATTTTATTTTTAAACCCTTATCTGCTCACTTCTTGCAGTTCTTGTCCTACTGAAGACAACAATGCAGATTGAGTGATTGTCACTCGTGGAGACAATACTGTCAAAATAGGTACATTAATCCAATTGGAGCCAGTAAAGTCTTTAAAGCCGCTGTGGCAAGGCGGCACCTTTAGAATTTTAATCTACCAGGTTTGTTAAAGTATGCAAACAGAGAGGACAGAAGGACAAGTTGGACTGAAGGGTCTGTTTCAGTGCTGTATAACTCTATAAATCATTTGTACAGTGAGTAAACAAACCACATCCTGGTCTGCAAGCGACTGCCAATGAGTAAATGAAACAAAACCATACTGCAAAGCTTCATCTCAGTGATTTCTGAACATGTTTTGATTTATACATACACCATAACAATAAATAGAAACTGGCATTCAAACATTGCTATAAATGCTGTATCAGAACCATCAGTTTAAATTATTAAGTGTTTTAAATAAACTAGGGAGGTCATGAAAAATGCATGAACTAAACTGACGATCAGATTTTTGAATGGAAAGTAATGATGCTCTTTTAAGTTTGTCCAGGGAATTGCATACATATTTGCAACGGATTCATGCCCTCACAACTGTGACCAATGGTGTATCTTGTAAATGAAAGTGCTTGTGGAGCCTGAGGCCTACCTATATGATCAGTCAGTGTATCGAGGACGTGCACAGCTGCAGTGTAAATGCCCGTGTTCTTTGAGTTCAAGTTGTCAGTGACCACAATGACTATCGAATGTAAGACCCGGTGCAAATCATCCTTCAGCACTGGGATCATTGTTGACATGGACTGCAGTGCAAACTTGTTCACTTTCTTATTCGGGTCCTGAAGTCTTGGAATGAAGACATCAAATATCTGAAAAATGAAGCCAACAAAAGCCTGAGAACCAGAATCAGAGAATGCAGGACACTTTAGCCAAGCCCAATCACTAAAGGGTAAGAAATCGCACGTACTGATCATTATATTAAATGGTCATGCTAGCTTATCCTAAATTGTAACCTTTGTGATACTTTACTATATTCAATAAGATGTCACACTGCAACAGGAGATTATGCTTCAAGGGACTGGGGTAACATAATAGCTTTAGTTAAATGTTGGTTAATGGATGGAGAACAGAGAATAGAAAATAATTTCAAATGGCTAAACTACTGGAGAGGGTTCAGTACATTGGGATGAGCTAGTTACAGCGCTGATGTGCTTAGATAAGGGTGTTTCACAAACTAAGATCCTTACACTGAATCAGGTAGGGGAAGACTTTCTGAAATTTACAACCATTTTATTGTGAAAATACAGTTCAATACCAGCACAGGCTTCTCCTTCTGGATCTTCTTGCTATCCAGAAAACAGATGGGGAAAACCCCAGCTCCTTTTCTTTTAATAATTCACCACCAAACCAATGAACAAATTATAAGGAGTGTTGGCCAAGGCCAGCAAAACCTGGCTTTCCTTTTTTAAATACCTACCACCAAATCACCCAATTAGCAAATTAAATCAAATGACAATTTACAAACACTGCCCCTGTAACAATAACAAAAGTGAAGGAATGGAGGGACAGAGGGAGGGGGACGCAATGTATTCCAACCGTGTGGAGCCCACCTCTCTCGAAATGCCTCAAGGGTCAGTGGAAAAATCCCTGCTCTTTTTATTTTAAATATTTTTTAATCAACCTGTTCAGGGATGTTATTACCCACCTCTGGCGTAGGTAGGACCTGAACCCCTGTCTCCTAGTCCAGAGATAAGAACACTACCACTTCACCACAAGAAACCTCAAGGACATTCAGGGACCAAATGGGATTTTACAATACTCATTAGTTGGTCGCCATTTGACTAAGTTTTTATTCCAGAGTTTATCGAATTCAAATTTCACGATCTGCCATGGTGAGATTTGAACACATGTCCCCAGAAGATTAGCCACTGGCAGAGAGAGTGGATGTTTGTCGATGTGGGGCCAAGTCAAGCGGACTGCTTTGCCCTGAATGGTTTAAAGCATCTTCAGTGTTATTGTAGCTGCACTCATCCAGGCAAATGGAGAATATTCCATCACACTCCTGATATATGCCTTGTAGATGTTGGACACGATTTGGAGAATCGGAAGATGAGTTACTTGCCACAGTATTCCTGGTCTCTGACCTGCTGTCATAGCCATTGTGTTTTTATGACTAGTCCAGTCAAGTTTCTTGTCAATGGTAATTGCCAGGATGTTAATGGTGGGTGATTCAGCAATGGGAATACCATTGAATGTCAAGGAGCAATGGTTAGATTCTCCTGTCAGAGATGGTCATTTCCTGGCAATTAGAACAAAAACAGAAGTTGCTGGAAAAGCTCAGCAGGTCTGGCAGCATTTTTGAAGAAAATAAAATCAGAGTTAAAGTTTTGGTCGGTTTTCCTGGCACTTGGACTTGGATTTTGTCCAGGTCTTTCTGCATTTGAAAATGGGCTGCTTCTGTACCCGAATCATCACGAATGGTGCTGAATATAGGGCAATCATCAGCAAACAACCCTATTTTGACTTTTAATGGAGGGAAGGTTGGGGCAGGTTTTCCACAGAAATAGAACCACGAAGGAGGGAGATGTAGGTATTTACTGCCTCATAGCCTGAAAGTTGAAATCAAACCCGGAGATGATGAACTTGTTGCACCTCAAGGTTCTATTTTAGCGTGATCAGGCAGAAAGGTGACAGACCAGAATGAGCACCGAATTCCAAATTCCTAACCTGAAAGGCCTTTCCCTGGCTTTATGCTTTGGAATGTCCTTACATATAGGTCTTACATTCACAATGTTGGAGGTGACGAAGCCTGGGTTGGTCTCACAATGTTGAAGCAGCAGCGAGATGCCCTGTGTCCTCTCCTGGAACTCTTTAGAAGACAGCAACTTGTTCATTTGCTTCACCTGCTCCACGGCTTCTGTTCCCCGAATGATTGATCGACGTGGTGACGGTCCCTGCTGTCGTGGTGTGTCCAGCTCTGCCCTGACAAAATGTAAGTACCATACATTACTGCAGATCGCAATCTGCCTAACAAATTAGGGCCTATTCGCCAAGCCTGTCCTCCAACTGGTGTGAGTCACAAACTGTACTTCTATAGCGCCTTTGACTTAGTAACTTATTCCAAAGCATTTCAAAGGTGCGTCTTCAGACAAAAACTGACACAGAGCAGCATGACAAGACAGTTGACCGAAAGCATGTTGATAGAACCATGTAAAGGTCAAGAGAAAGGCAGGGTCAGAGAGGTTCAGGGATAGAACTCTGGAGCACAGGGCCTGTATAGCTGAAGACACAACTGCCAACGTTCAGCGAAAGATGTTGGGATTGTGCACGAGTTCAGAATGAGAAGAATGTAGAGTTCCTGGAGGACTGTAGGAAGGTGTGGAGATGAGACCACGAACAACTTGAACACGAGCGCTCAGGATCGGGTTAAAAATTGGTCATGCCACAGGAAT